>CM063284.1:83082362-83579862 GCA_032173965.1 Sitta carolinensis
TCTGTCTTCCGCTACTAGAGAGGGGGAGGAAAATATACCAAAAGGCTTGTGGAGTCACATAAAACAGGGAGAGATCATTCACCATTTACACAAGCAAAAAGATTTGGCTTCAGCAAAAAATAGAGGTCCTTTGACAAAAACACTGTGGAAATATACAGTGCCTTGGTAACAGAAGTAGACCTCTCCATTGAAGTTTTTTTTTACTCTGAGCACCAGAAAAAATTCTGGTCACTCTCCTGCTGCATGGGTTTCAATACTTGCAAAGAAACCACATGTTGTAGTGTAAGTTCTGAGAGGCAGTCTTCACTCGGTGAAGTGTTGGAGGGAATGAGTTTAGCAAAGCACAGAATCCCATATTCAGCTCTGCTGTGGGTAATGCATTGCCTCTGGCAGCAGTCAGGCTTTTTTTAAGAAGCTCAATAAGTAACATCTTCAGAGCAGATCATTCCTAATTTATACAAGCACTCATCACAACAGGTATTCTGTTTCAACCATCTCTGCATCTGCAGGCAATGAAATTACTTTCTTTTTTTTTTTTCCAAAAATACTTTTAAACATAAGACAAATGACCTAATTCAGAACTAAGTGTCCTCTTTGTACTTGTGTAAGCATCTTAATATGCATTAAGGCTTACTTCAGAAACCATTCATGGTTAGCTCATTCATTATATTGATTGACAGTAAAACATCAAGAAAAGCATCTATCTGTGACCACTTTGTCAAGAGAAGTACTGTCTGAATGCTGCTGTCTCTGTGTATGTTGGCATTTTGGCACAACATCTAAATCACTAACAAACAAAATGCCATTCTAACGAGCACAGTAAGATTGCTTCTGACAAATCATTTAAAAACAAGCAGAGGGTCAGAGAACCCCAGCTGAAGGAGAGCACTGGATCCAGTTTTATCTGCAGAACTTTTCTTTCAATTTTTGCCTTTCTCTTCCCATGCATAGTCTCCATTCTGTATCTGTCCCTTCCTCTGCCCCCTCTTCCTTCTTTGTCCCTGATATTTCTTTTTATTTCAAAACTTTTAGAGGCACAATGACAGAATTAACTTTTTTTTTTTTTTTAAATTTGTTTAATATTTATGAATCTAGTAGACTTTCAGTGCTTCATTTTTGTTAAGATTTTTGGTTTAGTTTGTTTTTCCATCAGTAACTGTAATTATCCAGGAGCTGTACTCAGAATTGTAGGATTTCAGGTGGGGTGAAGCAGATGATCTTATACAGGATGAGTAGCACTGCAGTGAAACCAGTTTAAAAAGCAAAATTGTCAACATGAGGGCTTACAAAATAACTTGTGGAGGTATTCAGTTAATAAGATAGAGCAATTAGTTTCTTCACTGGCTTAAGAATATGAGGCAAAACAGCTTCCAGAAGATAATTTTAATTTCACTGAAATCTAGAATTGCTCAGCTCTATCTTTCATTAGGAAAAAAAAAACATCATGGCATTATCTATGAAAGCTCTAGCAGCCAGATGAAGACAGTCCTTTACATTAGGCAATTAAACAAAATTATAATTGACAATTTAAGTCAAGGCTGCATAAATTTGCAAGCTATAAGTGGATTGTACAGAACTGTAGAATAACAGAAATTACCTCTATTTATTGAGTGATCTGGACTATGGTGATCTCTTTATTAAATCTATAGCACATCTGGGTGCACAGTCAATTCATTCATGTTGAGAATGTTACTTGCCATGAATATCACAGGTCTCATAGAACTGCAAGTCAGATGGTTTTGAAGCATTCTTCAATATAAGTAAAGCTTTCTCATACAGCTTGATGTGATAATTCTGACATTTCAAGAAAGAAATTGCAGCTAACAACCCAGAGAAGTATAGTGTTGATCTACATCAATATATGTTAACTACCTGTACTTGTGAGCCAAATTTTAGAAGGCTATGTATGCACGTTCTGGATTTATCTGCATACACTGTTTCATGCCTACTCATTAAAAAAAAAAAAAAAAAAAAAAAAATTGGGTGAAAACCACGTTTGATTTGTACTCAGCCTTGGGGAAGGAAATATTCAAAAATAAAAGAGCAAGTCTTCTGCAAATGCAATTTTGTACACGGGATTGTAATCGCAAAAGTTGCCAATGAGAGCAATCAAGCCCTTCAGATGAAAGTCAAATTTAATAATAGGCCATAGTTTAAATGATTCTTAATGTACTCATTTCCTAAATGGGAAGATAATCTTTTTTTGGAGGCACTTGTGGATTATTTTTGGAGCCACTTTTTCTGACTTTGTAATTTTGCACAGACATTTAAAATTCTGCCATACATATATGCTGAGAGACAAAACAGTCTAAAAAGAACATCCCAGATGAGAACTTTGAAAAACAGGATATAAAAACAAAGCTATGCTACAGTGATATAATTCCTTTGAATCCTTGTTTTCTATCTTCCAAAGCTTTTCTTATACGTGTGTAGTTATTTTTCTATGTATATATATATATAATATATATATCTTTCAAAATAAATTCTCTCTCTTGGCATTCTTCATAAGCAGTATATGAACTGAATCCAAGTTAATGTCAAATTGAAGTTTGGGATACTTTAAGCCACTTGTAACTATTTCCATTTAGAATTGTCACTCACATCCAAATCAGCTGGACTTCCAAAGTCCCTGGTAGAGGTACTCTCCACTTTATTTGTAGTTTCCACTAGATAGTGGTAGAAACAGAAAATGACTTGTTGGCTTGGCATCCTGCAGGGCTAGCCTAACTCAGAAGAGGCATAAGTCAGGCTCAGTGTGATGCATTCAAACCACAGGGAGTCCAAAAACAAGTTCCCATCCCAGAAATGAGTGCAAAGCAGACAAGATGGCACTGAATTGATGACCTCCACTACCAATGAACAGATTGTGAGGGTAAGCATGTCATCTCAAATTGCTAGACAATATGGTGTATTACAGTTTGGTGGGTTTTGCCAGCCAAGAAACACACAAGATATTTAACTCTCTTGGTCTGCTGCTTGGTTGCTGATTTCAGTAGAGGAAAAAAAATGGTTAATTTTTCTTCTGTTATTTCATACAAAGAAACCAAAAGTTTGAGTGGGAAACAAGGTGAAAATTATTCAAGAGTCATTATTTTAGAAGCCGTTGTTGGCAGTTAAATTTGTAAATATATTATCTGTTCATTACAACATCATTAGCTCCTTGAAGTTGCAACAAAAGGTTTGAATGAATAAGAGATCACAGTTAAAGCATATGTGGAATAAAACAACCTAAATCTGTTTGATGTGGCATTAAGCAACATAGGTCTCCCTGAAATAGCAATGAGTAGCCATAGTTCTTCATACAAACTAAAAAGTTACCTGGACATGCTTTGTGCAGAAGAACGAACAATTGAACACTTCCTGGGCTAGATGCTGTAAAGAACACTGTTCATCTGTATCCAGGTGTTAGTAGAAACATGGTTAAAAAAGAAGAGAGAGATAAACCATTTCACATCAGCCAAATATTTCTTCTGTTCACTGAGGTGTGTTTTAGGTAACAGCTCTATTGCTTCTCCAGATAGTTGGAAGCTATAAAGCAAAGGACAGTTGAACTTGGTAGTAAAACTCCAGTAGCCCTGGTTCCTCACTTCCAACAATGAATTCAGGTTATATCTTCAGTTAAAATGATTTCACATAGTTCTACTACATAATTCTGTTTAAATCTTGTGATGCATTATTTGCAACTAACATTTTTCATAAGTATAAGCCTTGCCTGTAAACAGTATAAGGTTTCCATAGCACCTGACAAGCCTATCCTTGCAAAAAGTTAATTCAAGTGAAGTCAAAGTCCTATGATACACATTATAGTCTGAGGAAATGCTATTGGGATGCAAACCCTTGGATGACAGCCTTCTACTTTCCTACTACTGGCAAGGTATGAGTTTAAAGCTTATTGCTCTAAGCTTGGGGCTCAATGCCTAGCCAAAGAATTTATTGAAGCTACAGAATGTAATTTAGAAGAAACCTTTGAAATATCTAAGACAGGAACTAAAATTTGGTTTTAGATAGAGACCACATAATAAACATATAGTTAAAATGATCTTGTATTAGACATATGCCAACTCTTCTGTTTCTAACTAAAATTGAAGACACAGTATTGTCAGAATGGTCAGGAGAATTTCATTGCAAGATATTAAAGTTTTATAAGTTCCATCACTCCAGGAACTACTTTGGAGTAAATGCAAAACTTACCACTGAATTGTTTCATAAATAATTGCTCTAATTTTGTAACCCCTTATTAGAATTTCAGTAGTAGTACAATAAGAAACCTGACAATTTATCATACACTAGTCAACTATCAATCACATAAAAGCAAACCTTCAACTTCAGAGTTGACTGTAAGTAGCAAATACAATTGACATTGACTTCGGATCCTCTGTGCATTCCTTAGGTTTCATTAATTTTAATTATGTTTATCTTGCTCTATGAGCAGTTTCAATAAATGCTGAGCAATGAATATAACAAATTATTAATGTCACCATCATAATTCAAAAGCAGTTGGAAATGTGCATACATTTGTTCTTTCAATTTTCATGCTCTATTGTCAAAATGTAGATTATGCTAAGTGTTCTTTTGGGAATTATTAATTAGTCCAAATTCCATCAGTAATAATAAAGTTAAAAGTCTCTAATTGTATGAGTACTTTGGGATGATTACATTATACTAAAAATACAGTGGATTGTGGAGACCAATAGTGGGGACTGTTGATTAAGAGCAAAGCACTGAAGCATAGAATACGTGGATTCCAATTGTGTCTTGATGGGAAATTGATGTATCATCTTTTCTAAGGGTGATTGTTTTTCTGCCTTTCCCTCTGTCAAATAAGTAAATATTTAGCTTAGAAATGTATCAAGGGTCTTTAATAGTTGCCATTTTACTATCAACAGCACTTTTATGCAAGTAGAAGACAAAACTAACAAAGTTTGAATGAAAATATGAATGTCTGGGACCATTTTATAGTATTATTTGAAGCATTCTTTAAAAAGAAATTAATATCCTAGAGTATTCATGTTAGGCAGAAGTGTGACAGGTAAATGGCATAAGTCCTGGACTTCATAGTCTCAGTTGCATGGATTAACATATTCAGTAGCTGTACAAAATCATGGCCATTGTGTTCTTACACAGACAACAGATTTCCAAATGCAATTTGCTCAGCTTTCCAAACAAGCCAAAGAAGGTTTTTACACCGCACATTTTACATCTAAAAATTTAGTTACAAATCTGAGAAAGGTTGTAGACAAGTCTCCCAGGTTAGTTGTGTTTTCTCCTCCTGCTGATTGAGATCTTCACTGCAGAAAATGAAAAAAATCAAGCCTAGAAGATATTTGCATCCAAAGGAGATGGTGCGACATCTTCCTCAATGAGGATACCAGACAAAGAGGGGGCATGAGTAATTCTTGAAACTTTGTATGCTTTTGTACTAGAGCAACTAATGTGTTTCTGTTTTTGTTATTTCGGGGTGGGAGGGGGGGTTTGGTTTGTTTATGAGTTTTGTTTTGGGGGTATTTTGTTTTTTTCTTTTGATTTTTAACAAGAGAAAATATTAAGAGCTGTGTAATATTGTGCACATCATCCATAACATCCAAGATGCAGTCATAGTAACTGCTGTAGTGAATTACCCTCAATAATTCTACCTTCTGTTTCTACTGAACCTTGAGAATGCAGACCAGTCCCACATCTTGTCTCATTCTGGATTTGTTGGAGGCATTTGTGTTATTCATTATTCAATTTGAACATCTGGCCATATATATTTTGTTCTTTATATTTTTTCAAGACTGTGAGAAAACTGTATCACAGAATCACAGAATTCACAAAATGACTAGGTTGAAAGAGACCTCCAGGATCATCGAGTCCAACCCATGACCTAACATCTCAACTAGTGGCACCTACTGCCACATCCAGTCTTTTTTAAAATTCACCCAGGGATGGTGACTCCACCACCTCCCCAGGCAATTTATTACTCTTTCTGTGAAATACTTCCTAATATCCAGCCTATATTTCCTGTGGTGCAACTTGAGACTGTGTCCTCTGGTTCTGTCAATAGTTGCCTGAGAGAAGAGACCAACCCCCACCTGACTACAACCACCTTTCAGGAAGTTGTAGAGTGTGATAAGGTCACCCCTGAGTCTCCCTTTCTCCAGGCTAAACAGCCCCAGCTCCCTCAGGCATTCCTCACAGGGCTTGTGTTCCCAGCCCCTCACCAGTCTCGTTCCCTCCTCTGGATGTGCTCAAGCGTCTCCATGTCCTTCCCAAACTGAGGGGCCCAGAACTGGACACAGCACTCGAGGTGTGGCCTCTCCAGTGCCCAGGACAGGGGCAGAATGACCCCTGATCCTGCTGGCCACACCATTCCTGATACAGGCCAGGATGCCTTTGGCCTTCTTGGCCACCCGGGCACACTGCTGGCTCACGTTCAGCTGGCTGTCTATCAGCACCCCCAGGTCCCTTCCTGCCTGGGCATGTCCAGCCACACCAGCCTGTAACATCCCCAGCCTGTAACATTGCAGAGAGTTAATGTGGCCAAAATGCAGGACTCAAAACTTGGACTTGTTAAACTTCATGTTCTTGGACTTGGCCCACCTATCCAGCCTGTCCAGGTGGCTCTGCAGAGCCCTCCTCCCTTCCAACAGATTGACACATGCTCCCAGCTTACTGTCATCTGCAAATTTACTAGTGAAAGACTCAATACCCTCATCCATGTCATCAATAAAAATACTGAACAGAGCTGGCCCCAGCACAGACCCCTGGGGACACCACTGGTGCCTGGCTGCCAGCTGGATGCTGCACCACTCACCACCACTCTCTGGGACCGGCCATCCAGCCAGTTCCCAACCCAGCAGAGAGTGCTCCTGTCCAAGCCAAGTATGTATACTTTGAGCACATGTTCATTATATATTGACACATAGCTTGTTATAAGTCAGCCTGATCTGCTTTTGATTCAAATGCTAATTGAAACATGTAGAAGCAAAACCACAGGAAAAGAGGTTTATTTTCCAGAAAGTATATTCAATCTGAAAAGGGGAGTACATTGCTAAAAAAAAAAAACAAAACTGTTTTACTGCATAGATCTATTTCATGTTGAAACCCTTAGTCCTTTGGTTTAATGCCAGATTTAGCTCCAGAATTTTATATATTTTCCTCCCTTTATTTTATTTTCAATTTGTTTGTTTGTTTACCCTTTTTGTTGTGGTACCCTCTGGACTTCAAGATGAGATTGCTTTTTTCCACAGAGATAGTCTTCAGAGATTAATCCAAATATAAGAACATTCTGTGAAGCTTCTGAACAATTGAAATCTCAAAGTTTAGAAGGTGGAGTATGAAAGAATATACATCTTCACCACCACTATTGCTTCAGCTGTTACAGTAGCATATAAAGAAAAAAAAAAATTCCCATTAGGGTTTCAGTAAAGAAAGGCCACAATCTTCATTTTGAATTGACACTGAAAAGTCTGTCTATTGAGAGATGAAGTACAATATGCATTTGCAAGTTGATAATAAGTTATGTCAAGATTTGAATTTGAATGGATGCTTGGCTCTCATTAATACAGAGAAACAAAGTTTTTCTAACTGAAATGCAACAGGTATAGAAATTACTATATATATTGTTCCTAAAAATTATTTCAAAAAAATGAAAGAAAGCATTAAAGAGAAGATTAAAAATATACCTAGAAATGCACAGGATGTTTTTATAAATGTTCTTGCTCACTGTTACAGCTGTGCTTTTTTTTTAATGGGGAATTTTTCTATTTCAGGGTGACTTTTTTCCCTATTTTGAAATATGACTTTTCAACAATGTCCGTTTTTTTCTTTTTCATATAAAAATATATAAGGGGAATTAACAATGTGCTAATGAAACTTTTCCAGGCAGCTCTGGTTACTGTAAGCCAAATCACAATCCTAATTGACAAGCTGAGCTACCTAAATCATTCTAGTTACTTGCAGCAGGGCAGAGAAGGGTGATCCCAGTGATTGTATGGGGAATTTGTGCAGGAATCAGGTCACGAATGTTCAAATTGATTGTTTTTTAATTTAAATTTGATTTTGGATAGAGTCTTGCATAAACTTCTTGGGGAACACAATCAGTTTTATGTACTGCTACCATAATTTCATGCCTTCTGAGTAGTCCGATCCAAGTATTTTCCCACTCTTTGATTTGCTTTGTAATTTCTTTTAGATTCTTTGGAAAAGATGGGATTTGAAATGACTACCTGTTTTGCCTAAGCATATATCTCATGAGACCTCTTCATCTGTTGTTGAATTTCTTATGATTTTTAATTTACTGCTAGAATCATAGAACCATAAGATACTGTCAAGGTTTTATGCTTGCCAAATGCCTAGCACCCACAAAAACCTCTCACTCACTCCTCCCCACAATGGACAGAGAAAACAAAATTTATTGAAGGGTTCATGAGTTAAGGACAGGCTCAACTTAAAAATATTAAGAGAATTAATTACTAACAAACTCGGAGCAGGATAATGAGAAGTAAAATAAGCCATTAAAACCACCTTTATTTTCCATCATCCTCTCCCTTCTTCCCACAGACAGCACAGAGAGAGAGGCAGTGGAGGTTTTGGTCTGTATTTAATCCCAAGAACAGTTATAATATTGATTTTGAGATAGTTTTCTGACAATTTAAAGACATTGGGCAATTGCAGTGTGTTCTTAAATGTTAAGGAAAATTTATTGAAAAAGTTCTGTCTGATGAGCTGAGATAGTGATAGAATCATAAATGATTCAGCTCAGGTTGTAAGGACCTTAAGAGGTCATGTAGTCCAACTTTTTGTGGGAAAGGGAGCCAAGACAAGCTTTTCTGGCACCCTGTCCAACCACTTCTTGAAAACCTCCTGGTGGGTGCTTCACCATCTGCCTGAGGATGTTGTCTCAGTGGGTGCCTGTTCTTAAAAAAATTTTCCTTCTTAAACCAAGGTGAAACCTCCCTTCATGTAACTTGTACCAGTTGCCCCTTGTCAGCTCCTTGTGACTGACTTTCCATGAAGGGAGTGCTTCTGCCCTCTTAGTGACTGCCCTGAAATACTGTGATGAGTTTTCTTGTTACTGTGACGCAGATAGAAACACACAGCAACACACACAACAGGTGTTCAGGCAGAGAAGAAGAAAGGAAGTCCCCAGTTTATTGTTGACCTTGTATATATAAGTTTCTGGACAGTGATCAGAGATTGGACAGAGAAGTTACCACCTCTCCATCTCCACTGGTCACTTGAGAAGTCCATCAGGTGATGTCTTTTACAAAGGAATGTAAACATGATTCTTGTTTATCTTACAATTCATGAGAACTGACTCCACTATACTAAAACAAATCAGAAGGCTTATTTTCAGGGACAACATTGGAACTTTTTAAATTCTGATCTGTTTACGTGATTTTTTTATAAATACACATTGACTTTCCCAAGGCCACAAAACCTGTGAAAATAGATTGCTGTGCAATACATGTAATCCTTGGATTTCAGGGTTGAAGAAAAGATTTTAATTGCTGTAAGATTTTGAAACCAATATTCACACACTGAATTACATGGAAAATGCATTTTAGATCCATTAATAGCACAAAAAGTAAAGGGAGTGCTGAGGTTTCCACTGAAGGCTATTTTATAGTGTCATAGTTGATCTCCTAAAATCAGACACTTGATCGACAGTTTTGGAAAATCCTGCTCATTTTTATTTTGATGCAACTAAGGTCACAGCTACTCTAATCATTATTTGCTTTAAACAGAATCTCCAAATAAATTTCTCTATGATAAATTAAATATTGACAAAGAATAGAGTATTTCTGAGCATGCACCAGTAACAATAAGAAAAGTCTGTTTAAACAATAAAATTAAAGGGTGTCCAATAGAAGAGCTTGAAGAAGTGTGTCGCCTTTTATAACCAGGTTATCAATGAAAGACTTTTTTGCCCTCTTTATTGACCCTTATCTTGTATTGGCAGGTTTAATGAAGACTAATGACCAGTTTAGCATTTCTTATGCTACCGTTCTAAAATTTAAAAAAAGACACAAAAAATCAGTGTCTCCAAAGTTTTCTCTATGGAAACCACACTGTATTCTAAGAAGAACAAGTTATAGCTTCATCAATTTTTAATGACGTTGGTAATTAATAAATACTGGGGTTTTTTCCCTTGCTTGCACCTTGATTATTATGAGTTCTACATGGTCATCAAGCCTTAAATTACTGGATTGAGAAGAGGCAATAAAAATCTCTGAATTATGGAATACATAAGAAAATGTCACATACTAATTCCACTGTATAAAGGGAAAATATTCATTACTGGAAGTCTGGAATGCTCAACGCTTGAAGAAATAGGCAACTTTCTACTTCTGTATTTATTCTTCAGTATTATATTTTCTGGACAGTGACCAGAGATTGGACAGAGAGGTTACCACCTCTCCATCTTCACTGGTCACTTGAGAAGTCCATCAGGTGATATCTTTTCACAAAGGAATGTAAACATGATTCTTATTTATCTTACAATTCATGAGAACTGACTCCATTATACTAAAACAAATCAGAAGGCTTATTTTCAGGGACAGCATTTTCTTAGGGGGCTCTTGTCTATTTACTGCCCGGTGCATTTTGGCTTACCAATAAAAATGTCAGGTTCTAAAGGCAAATTTTATGTTTTGTTAATAATCCCTGCAAGGAGTCATTCTGTGTCTAACCTTGGTCCTGTGGAAACTGGAGGGTAGTTTTCTCTTTGCACTGAAGAGCAGTCATCTGGGCCCACAGCTGCTAAGCTAAGCTGCTTGGTGTGCAGCAGCTTCTCTTCACCAGTGCATGACTAAGTACTGACTCTAGCTACAAAAAGCTTCTAGATTTTTGGAATGTTTTTCTCCAAACACACTCTCATTTCCAACGAAAATACAGCTACCAGTATGAAAGTGAAATGCTTTCCTGTCCTCACATTATTTGGCTTAAGTTCATTTGAAAAGCTTTTTGGTAAGCTGTTCTCAATTGCAAGTTTCCTAATAAAGTCTCAGAGGGTTTGAGTTTTGCTTGACACAGGATTTTGTGACTTGAAATCTGTACAAGATATTATGACCCATTTAAAACTGTAGCTACATTTGAAAAATATCCTGAGATATGTTTGAGTTCCACTAGGGCATTAGAGGAACACCTTCAGAAGAAAGGTCTGCACAATGCTCCAGTGTGCAAGCCAGACATTTAACAGGCTGGACATTAAAGCCTTCTTACATACTATCCAGATGAGTCTAGATTAAAGAGTACATCAATTGCATTTTAAGGAAAACTTGGTCAAAATACGGTTTACTTGGAAGCTTGTCCTTAGGAAGACTCTTAGTAAAATATATTGAAAATACATTTAATTGACAAGCGGATCTGTATTGGATGTTCCATGAATGCTTTTAGTCAGAATTGGGCTTCAATATATTCCCATAAACTATATTAATTCTTGCCTAGAATCTTCGTATTTGTGCAACTCGGTTGGAATTCTGCATGCTTAGCAGTATGTCTTATTTTAGGTAATCTAAATTAAGTTTTAAAATCTTTCTATTTTCAGGGGATTCAACTTGCTTCCACAGTGATAATTAATTGCATACATTTTGAATGTTTTTTTCTATTTTTCTATCTATCTAGCTATTTATTGAATCAGTTGAGTTATTTATTTTTTTTTTTAATTTTGAATAACTTCTCTGAATAAATACAGGCAAATCCTCATCTTGGTTGAGGTGGTTTTCAAAGGCAAAAGTGTTTCTTCCATTATGAATTCATCATTAATACCAGAGTAGATTTTTCTTAATACACAAGAGGTAGAAACATACTTCTTAACAGGGAGTTAATTTACTGCTGTGGTGCACTGTGGAAGTATTTAAGTTAGTCTATTATGTTATGTATTACTATATAAAATTATGAAGTTTTATAATAATTTTAATTATTTAATAATGTTTTCTATGGAAATTAAAAATAAAATCATCTTTTCATAAACTTGTTTTAAAAAGCTACTTCCAAATACATGGATTACTCTAAATTCAGAAATAGTGTCCTTTTGAAAATTCAATTACACAACTCCTATTAACATAAATAAAAATTCCTATTAGCATAAATACAACTTACTATAGGCATCATCTGTTCCTTCCCAGAAAAGCCCAACAATACTCTGATGTCTCAGTGTTCCACGTAAAAAAAAGAAATTTTTAGATGAAATCCTGTTGATATATTTTTGTCTTCCATTGCCAAGGCAGTATACTTAAATTTTAAAAAATACTGAATTACAAAAATCATAAATATTGAAACAGCATGGCTATACTACACAAGATTTGCAATGAGGCACTTGTAGAAGCAGAATTAATTTCAGCCCTTGATTGATGATCTCACAGCAACAATTCTATGCTGTGCTATGCTCTGTCACTCACAAGTTACACATAAGGTCATCAGTAATGACTAGAAATGAATAATGTATTTACAATCACTTCATTCAATATCCTTTACCCACATACATCTCCTTGAAAATGGGTTTCCAATGAGGTCAAAACCTTAAGAAAGACAAAACATTCATAAACATTAAAGTAGATATTTAGACAACTGTCTTTTTAGGAATATTTATTGTATCTAGTTTTTAATACTTATTTAGTTATGTCATGCTAGAGCAGATGAGGCGAGTTCTGACTCAGTAGAAAGTTCTACACTGAATTTAACCAGCTTTGACCTGAGTTTAGTATCCAGATTTTGACACTTGGTTGCTTTATTGAATAGGGAGTGTGTAGGACTGGAAGTGGCTAAGGAATCCCTTTAGTGTTCTGTCATTGGGTCAAAAAGTAACAGGGAAATTCTTTCACAAAGATACCATCTACCCAATTAAAAAAAAAAAAAAAAAAAAAAAAAAGACCACCCCAAAGATCAAATCAAAACAAAAAAACCGCAAAAAACTAACAGAAAAAGAAAAAAAAGAAAAGAAAAGAAAAGAAAAGAAAAGAAAAGAAAAGAAAAGAAAAAAGAAAAGAAAAGAAAAAAAAGAAAAAAGAAAAGAAAAGAAAAGAAAGAGAAAGAAGGCAAACCTTCATGGTTTTGCACTTTTCCATTAACCCCTTCTTCGGCACCTTCCCCAAGTCTAAGCCCTCACTCAGAAAAATGAGACATGGGGGAAAAAAAGAGGCTCCTCAATAACTAAATTATCCTCACTGACTGCAAAGTCAGGCCAGATGGATCCTCCAAGAATGACACAGGACAGAAGGAGTTACTTACAAAGGAGGCCAGATTTAGATTGTGTAAGATTCAAAAGTTTGCTCATCACATACTTAGAATTTCTTTCTGCTTCATCTCTGACCTTCTCTATTCCCAAGGGCTGCATTATAACAACACTTTCCTTTTTTCGGTATGATTTACATTCAGTGAGCTGACACAGCACCAATTTTTCTTCCATACTACTATTGAAAAAAATTCAACTGAAGAGCTCAGTGTGACTAACAGCCTTTCAGCTGCCTCGTTGTACACCATCTCAAAATAGTCACTCTAGCCTAACTACAAGTACCATCAGTGGACATAAAGGACAAAAGGATTATCTCTGCCTACCTGTTAATAATGAATATTCTCTATATGTAGAATAATTCCAGGTTTCAGTTTATTTTGAGTGGGGCTCTTGGAAAGGGGGGTGTGGAGAGTAAGGGGAGGATAGGCATATGCCTCATTCTAAGCAATATAATCAGTATGAAAAATGTCATCTTATTTCCTTTCAGAAAATTTGTCATTATCTTAAAAAGAATTTGTATAGGGCCAACACACTTATTAAAATTCATAGGGTCTTAACTTACCTGGCTATGCCATTAACTGACAGGCTGGTTTTTTATCTGTCTCTCTTTCAAAATCTCATTCTCACATGAAAATGGGTTATTTTTAAATGTGGTAAATAGAAAAATTATGTCAATTTGAGTTCTCTCTCCTTTGCTTGTCTTACTTTTTGTCAGTCACATTATCCATGCTTTGTATCTGAAGCCCTTCCATTCCCCCCTTTTGTCCCTCTTGTCGTTTCTATTGTGCACATACACGTCTCGCCCCCACACCCACGAGCACACGCGTAAAGTCTTGACACACAGCACTGACAGGCCCCTTAGATTACCACATGCAGATAAACAGATGTGACACTAAATATGTCATCGCTCTTCTATTCAAATAGTTCTTTAGCTTCAATGCCAAGATAAAATAAATATTGTCTTTTTATTTTCTCCAGTCTCATTACATGTGCGAGGGACTTGATGTATAAAATCTTTTCATTTCTTAGTCACAGAAACTCCTTTTTTACTCCATAATGAGATGCTTTGTTGTTGTTGTTTGAAAACTGCTCTTCTGTACTCATTTGAAAGGTATGAAGTTAGAAAATATTCAGAAGTTGAAAGTAGTGTTAATTTAACCCCTCTTGATATTATAAAATTACAGGAAGGAACTTATTCTCAGCCTAAATCAATACAGGCAAAGCCAGCTTTCCTAAATGTAAGCCTTCTCCAGAGCTCAGTGACTTTGAATTTGGTCTTAAAGTACTGATTTCTTCACCTAATTAAAGTTAGTGCAAACTTTGGCATTGACTTTATCAGGAACACAGTTTG
Organism: Sitta carolinensis; assembly: GCA_032173965.1. Lineage (NCBI taxonomy): Eukaryota > Metazoa > Chordata > Aves > Passeriformes > Sittidae > Sitta > Sitta carolinensis. The sequence continues at coordinate 83,096,930 of CM063284.1, forward strand.
AAAAAACCCATATTTAGATCATGCTATTCCTTCATACCTCCCTCTTTATTTGAAGCTGTGGATAGAATTGGTGAGTATTCTGGAAGGATTTTGAGTTAACAAAAACAAACATGGGGAAGATTGTCCTTCAAAAGTAGCTGTACAATGTGGTGAAGTAAGTTTTATACCTTTTTACCTCAAAGTAAAATTAGTAGAGGTTTGTTTCTAAAATGTTTGCTCAATTCTGGAATATTCTGTTTTATTCTCTTGTTATTACAGGGGAAGTCTCTGACATTGTCATCAGACTCATTCCCTGCTGGCCAGATTTTTCTGTAATTTGCCTCTGCTCAGATGTTTTGTTGCCTGGGCAACATATTCCATTAAATTCTACTTTTGTTCCCAAACAACCACAAGCCCCTCCTTATTATATATCTGTGTCCCTGAAGGTGGACTAAGGTTGTTTGTTTAAAAGGCCAGGAGTCAGCTCTTTTCCTGACGTGAAACTAATGCTTTTCAAAAGTGAGCCAACCAAACCCACCAAAATGCTTCTAATCATTAAAGGTTGGTTTATTAGGACATAAACACATTACTGAAACAAAATACTTCTCAAAATGCAGAGCCTAAATGAAGCTGTGAAAATAAATCTCAATGAACTCCTCCAGCACAGGTCCCTTCTATGGAGTGCAGTCCTTTAGGAAGAGGCTGCTCCAGCATGGGTCTGCTGCAGAAATCTTGGTTCAGCATGAGCTCCTCTCCATGGGTCCACAGGTCCTTCCAGGCGTCTGCTCCGGAATGGGCTTCCCACAGGATCACAGCCTCCCTCGGGCATGCATCTGCTCTGGCATGGGCTTCTCCAGGAGTGGGTCCCTAGTCCCTGTGGACCTCCATGGGCTACAGGGACACAGCTGCCTCTCCATGGCCTGCCCACCCACTGCAGGGGAGCCTCAGCTCCAGGGCTCCCCTTATCAAAATTTTGCCACACAAACCAAATATGGCCCACAGGGAGAAAAGTCCCCTTTCTACTACAGCAATTATGCACAGGGTCATGCCTCTTTATTGAGCAGACTCACAACCCTGTCCTCAAGAACTGTGCTGTTCACCTACCTGCTACTTGTATTTCCGTTGCTATGCTCTGAATTCTGAGGACTTCAGAATGTAATCTGCATTCTCTCTAGTTTAGATATCCTTGAGCTGCTACACAAGAATTACAGTTCATTTGCCCTGCCATGTATGAGGCAGTTTTTTCCCCAGCCATAAGCTATGAAATAGTGAGAAAATGGCTAAAAAATTCTGGACTAAGCACAGACACTCATCTTACACTACTTTATTTTAGGATTTAGTCAGAAAACGTAGACAAATGTCTTTTTTTTTTTTTTGTAGGAGGCTAATTTCCCACTTTTTCTGTATACCCTACAATAAAAAGTGAAACAAATATTTTCAATAGCAAAGAGAGTAAACCTGAGAAGTGGTTTTCCTAACCTGGGTGAATGTTTGAGAGATAAAAGTAAAGTCTTATTCAGAAGAGAGGGAAAGAGGACCAAAATAAACTACAAAACAAGAATTAAATTGAAGCTGAAACAAAAATAAATAATGAAGTGAATGTACCATTAAGTTAAAAAGTTATTAGTGACATTTTTTGAAGAATTAATTTACTTAGAGGTCTTAAACAAATTAAAAGAGCTGAAAAATTTTGAAGTGAAAGATCTTTTTGGCCCTCCAAGTTCATATTACTAATATTCAAAACAGGAAATTTGACAATAACAGGAAATTTTTCTGAAAATGTTTCAAAATAAGAAATGTAACCCGCCTTTTTCTTTCAATATACCCCTTTTTCTGTTGGTGGTGCCAGAAACATTTGATTCCAAATCCTGCTTTGCGTGTGGTAGAAGGAACATCTCATGTATCTGTTTCCAAACTCTATCTTCCGTTCCTTCTTTGTACCCCAGCTGCATGAAACACAGATACACCTAAGATTTTTGTGAAAAAAGCTCAAAAATTTGATAGAAATTTTATTAAGGGTTTGGACAGTCCATTTTAAAGCAGGCAAGCACTTTTTTTCTTCATTTCTTTATTTCTTTTTCTGTCACACACTCAAAGATGAGATTTTTATTTTACTCTTTGTCTTACACTGTGGCTGTATTATTCATTGAAGATTTAGCTACAGTGATATTACGGTTACACAAAATTTCATAAGTTTTTGCTTTTAAAGCATTGTTTCTGCCTTAGACTCTGTATCCAGAGCCTACATCATGTCATTGCATTTAAATAATTATTTGGACATGTAGGACAATTAAAAAAATGTTTATTGAAAGCAAATATATAGTGTTACAAATTAACCAAGAATTCAGCAATAGTGAATTAATGCACCTGGAGAAACTAGAACAGAGTAAATGTAGTCACATTCTTTTTCCCTGTCTCTGAAGATTTACTTTAACTATTGAAAATATAGCTAAAACCACTCTTTTAGAACAATGAAAAATTCTCTGACATGTTGTATGGTATTGCGCTTATCCTTTAAATAGGCCTCTTTTATTATATATTTGTCATCACATATTTTATCAGAACATAGTAATTCCATATTAATTGGAGTTTAATCTGTGATTTGAAAAGCAATTTCTCTTTATAACCAAATGCCTTTGGATTTTTATATGAGAATAGTAAAAAATTAGTAGTACTTTATGAGGCTAATAAAGCAAAACAGAAAGACTGAATTCTTTTTTCTCATCTCTTAGTGTATGTACTGCAAGTGGTAGTTGTAAGAATTAGAGAGGAGCTAGGTTAAAAAGGGAAATTTTGACATGACTTGTGGTTAAGTTGGCTTTAAGGCCCTCTGATTATTACTGCCGAGCTTGATACTTGGAGGAGCTTGATTTTCACACATGCTCACCATGAAACCAAATCTCTTATCAAAGCTTGACTCCCTGATAGCAAGGCACATAAACTGTGCTTCGATTTTGAACTGTCAGCCACTCTGTCAATTTCATCAGTTTCTGAGATGCAGGGTTCTTCCTTCAGACTCATTACCAGGAACTGATGCAGTTCGGCTAAACTGCTTGTCAGGTGTCCACAGGAAGTTTACTCTCTTTCTGTAATGTAGACCTACAGAGATATTACCAGTATATTTCAGCTGGCTAGAGTGCATGTTATTTTTTGTCAGAAAATAATTTTGAGTTTCTGTCAAAAGTATGAAAAGGATTTTTGGCTCAGTGGCCCCACAGCCATGTTATTCCCTGCTCCAGCATGCTGTGGAGCAGGAAGGGCAACACTGCTATCTCAGCTACAGAAGTGCAGGACACCTGTCTCCAGCCTTAGCTGTTCCCTGCAGTGGGGGCAAGGAAAGAGAGAGGTAGGCATTTCCTCCCTTGCCCTTTCACATGTTAAATGTTGATGTATGCGTATAAAAACACACAGGACCTGTTCTCACCTGAGCTTTTTGGGCACTTCTGTCAGCAGCCGTAGAAAAAAGGGTGTTATTTACTGACATTTCTAGAGGTGCTCATGGCAGGTGGTGCCAAGGCTGCCAGTGCTGCACGGTGATGTGCTGTGGCAAGTGCTGCACACCTCAGCCCAGAACTGTTGTTTAGAGGAATTAGTCTGTCAGCATGGTTCAGCTCTTACAAATTGTTAATGGATTTTGTGCATGTGTTATCTTGTGCTCCAGTCCTGCTGGTTTTGTGTGAATGTACTTCTGGAAAACTATGTCGTTATAACTAATAGCTCTATGTTGTGCACAATTGGGAGGAAAATTCATTTCAGATTTCTGTCAGGTTTGTTTTCCTTTTATTCCAGGTGGCACAAGGTCCTAGATCATTGTTTTTCAAGTCCTTTTGTTCCTTCCGTGTTTTCCTTGTATGTAAAGGCAATATTTAATTTACAGTTTTCAGCCTTTCAGCTTTGTACTAAAATCATAGAACCAGAGAATTTTTGAGTCGAAAATGATCTTAAAGATCACCTAGTTCCAACTCCCCTGAAATGGACAGGGACAACTTTCACTAGACCAGATTGCTCAAAGTCTCATTCAAACTGGCCTTAAACATTGCCAGGAGCAGAGCATCCACAACTTCTCCAGGAAACCTGTTCCAGTGCCTCCCCATCTTCAGAGGAAAAAAATTATTTCTAATATCTAGTCTAAATCTGCCCCTTTTCAGTTTAAGTCAAGCTAGGTAGACCAAAGGTATACAGAATCCTGCACCCTATGATAGCAAACAGAAGAGGATGCTGAGGGGAGAATATGAGAACAGGACACATCTAGATCCATCCCCATTACCTTCTCATCTTTTATTTTATATTCTAAATACTGAAGGCAGATGATGACTGTATGAAAAATTAATTCAAATTTTTTCACAGGCGATGACAAGATGAGGAATAAATGGATAGAAAATTTCACCCAGGCATCCAAACCAATAACTGAATTCATTTGTCATAGGCCTTTCCAAGTAAGCAGTAAGATATCAGGGTCAGACAATATCTGATGTTGGTGTAAAATATTCTTTTTTTATGCATAAAGTTATTCATACTGTTAGCCTTGGACTAGATTCAGGACTGAAACCTATATTCTGACTTGAAGCTGTAGCATTTACTTAAAGACAAGGAATCTACTATAGAGTCAGTTCCTAAAGTGGGAACTCCTCAATGCTTGTGTAATTCCCAGATGCAGGGCTATGGCAAAAAAGCCAGACACATTCTTAAGACCTAAATTAGCGTAACAGGAGCTTTCAGTGTGCAAAACAAGGACAGCGCAAACCTTGGGTTACTCTGTATGGAATTTTCTGGGCAATCTGAATGGTGATTAGGTAAGACTTTACGAAAAATGGCAATTCTTTTATAGGTGTTAAATTATTAATCCTTATATTATTTATGTTAATATTTTTATAATAATTGTCTGTTTAGTATTAATAAAGATGTACTATGTAAGATGAAATTCCAATTAATTTTGTAGTTAAAAAGCCATTTAATTTTTATGCTGCAGTATCAGTGCATGGACGTTATAGTGTTGCAAAACCAGATAGACACAGTGGGAATACTATTTCAGCAGTCCCCAATACTGGGAAAAAAATCACCTTTACACAACTTCAATCCTCAGCTGATATCAGGCCCAACATCACAAGCACAATTTTGTGAATTTATACCAGCCAGATGCCTTCTAAATTCTAAGTGAAAATTATAAAAGCCTGATGTTTCTTTTTTTCATTATTTTACTTCTCTGCCCTTTATCTAACTTCTCCTCTCAGGGATCTGCAACCTGTGAAAGCAGCAGCCACATTTTCTTAGTAATAATTTCTCAGGTTAGAGTACCTGTCACATGTTATTCAGTAGAATCTTGGGCTATTGTCAAGAATTGATTTTTTTTTTCTTTCTATAAGAACCTATAGAGCTGTGCATAGGGATTTTTACTAAAAAATAGATTGCTTTACCTGCACCTTGGTTTGGCTCAGAGCTACACACCTTACAGTGCAAAGGAGCACTGTTGGTTTTTTGTTTGTTTTCTGTCTGTTTGATTGATCTGGGTTGTTTTGTTTTTTGGTTTTTTTTTTTTTTTTTTGAAAAGATACACTTGCCTGTAATGAGTACAGCCTTAGGAATTAAGAGAGTCGTGCACTATGAGCACCATGAGGAATGCTGCTCTAGAGGAGCAAGGCCCAACCTCCTTTAAGTCTGATGCTCATTCTTCATGATCTCCTTGAAAGTACTAGATGTTTTGCTTGAACCTCCTCTTTGTTCTTGTCCTGCAGGGAATTTTCCCAATACTTTGATTTACTTTCTGGTTTACACCTTAAAGCAACAGCAATGTCCAGAGATATGAATCTTCCATGAATTCCTTCATAAATTTGAAAATGTCCGTGATCTACCTCCCTCCTCTGATGTTTCCCAAGTCTGGTCATTGTTCCAGAGGCCATAGCAGAGATAGGAAAGACTTATACATCAAGATTTTGTGATGTCTTTCTGAATATTTTTCATTTGTTTTTTAAAAAAATTAAGAATTTTATTTTGAAACTTAAATTTGTTAAAGCCCCAGCTGAGTCAAGCTCTGTTCAAAATCAGTGCAAGCGTATAAATGCTTTTCTTGTTGCTTAGGTTAATCAAAAAGGATGGGAGGACTTTGTTTTTGTTTTGTATTAAACTACTTATTCTTGGTAGGCAATGCTACAGAGATTATTTATTCACTTCTGTTATAAAATATGCCTGCAATAATTTTTAGAAGATTAATTTTGCCATCTCTAATGTTAAGTGAAAAACACATTTATGGCTCTCAATTTAGTGTCTCATCACTAATACAGTTTTTCTGTGTCTATTTTAGTACCAATATCATAAGTAATTTTTTTTTAAAGACACAGTCTCCTGTATACTTACATTATTATATGAGTTGACTAGTGATCACTAAAGCAGTTTGAAGGTATTTTTTTAAACAAGTGTAGGCATACAGCTGCAACAATACTTATCTGCATTTTATACAAAGTGCTTGTATACACACAGATATTTATGTTCCAAGTCTCTGACTGGCTTTACATACTAAGAGCTGAAAGAGTTTAAGATAAAAGTCTGTCAGGAATTGCTCCTTAAAAAGCATTAAAATGTCATGGGTTTGTTGAGGCTTTTTTTAATAAATATTTTGATAGTTACCTCTGCTTCTAAGGAAAACTTAAGAAAAAAACATGGAGGCTTATCTAGAATTTTCTGATATATAATATATATTTCTGATAAAATTTTCTGAAATAATATTTTCTGTCTTACACTGAAGATTGTACATATATTTTTGTTGCACACTGATTTGCTGTGTTCCCTACAGGCTTACCCTTGCTAGCTTAGAAAAAAAAGACGAAGAGGACTTACCAGGAAAAGGTATACCCGGCATGCATTTAATCAAAGCGATCCACGCTCCCCGAGTAAGAATGTCACAGTAGCACAACAAGGAAGCAGTGGTCTCAGATATGCCTGCATGCTAAATGTAAGTCCCTCTTTATTTTCCACTCCCTCCCTTTTATAAAAAATTTATTGCTATGATGCTTAAACAGGACTTTGAGAAACATATGCTATTCCAGCCTTTTCTTACTCCATATAGTCACTCAGGGATCACCAGGCTCTCAGGGAGCATTGGCTGGTTTTCTTGTCCATGCTGCTGCTGCAGGAAGGATGTCAGCAGCACCCCCAGCAAACACTCAGGTTTGCATCTGCCCATCAATGTCTTGAGAGGAGATTCAGCAAGCTCCAAAGGGTTACCTAGGATTTTCGGATGTGATACTCTTATCTCAGTGAAATTCCCACAAAGTACTGAACCTCCTCTGTTCTCTATACTCTAAAAGCAGTGTTTCTAAATGATAATGACCTGTCTTGGCTCCAGAAGTGTATGGCCTAGTTTTACAGAGTGTGGGCAGGCAAGTACATTTATAGCTATTTGTTGATGTGTGTAAGACTGCCCTGAGCTACCTGGATGGCTGACACAAGGACACAGCAATTTTTGTCTCTCAAACTACAACTCATGTGTAGCAATTGCTTTCTTATGTGTGCAAGACATAAATGTGAACTAAAAGCTTAATCAAAATAATTTAACAATGGAACAGCTGTTTTTCTACTTGTCCATGAAATAATTCACATTATTTTAACAGCATAAAGAATTATTCTCGGTAAAACTTGACTGTCAAGATTTTGTATCCTCAGAAAGTAATTCAATTCATGTTCTCTCCTCTTCTGTGAGATAAATACTGAAGAAAACCATGTTTTTTTCCTTATTTAATTTTACATGGGTTTGATCATATAGCAGTTGCAGTTACAGATCCTAATTTTATACCGTGCATGTGTTAGGAGGTGTAAAGTTACAAAGTGTATCCACTTGGTATATTTCTGCAGCAAAAATATTTATATGGGGCATGCTGCTGATGCCCCAAGCTGTTATGAATTGATTATGAGAAGTATCCCTGCCTGAAAAAAGGTGCAAAGGAGACCATATGCTGAAGTCAATACTATGGGTTTTATTTAACAGTAAATGTAAGGTAGAGAGAGAAAGAAAAAGGAAATAAAGGGTGCAGGGGAGAAACATTTAGAGAGAGACAGATTAAGCAGAAAGATGTCACCACCTGTAAATGCAGATAGCATCCCATTGGTCCTTTTTGTGCTGCTCTTCTTGGTGGTGGAGGTCTCTAGAATCATTCCTCTGGAGGAATATGCCAAATTCCCAAGTTCTGGCTGTCCACGGGGTGGTCACAGATATTGCCATAATTTGGGGTGCTGTGTGTATAAACAGTTGCTTAATTTCTCAGAGTTTGCTACAGTGGGATATTTTTTGTCAGGACGCATTAACTAAGATGTGCTAACAAAATCTCAGCTGCACTTGGTCTGGAATTAACACATTCTTGTTGCCAATTCCTCTCTTTTCTTATCTCAAGTTCCCACAGTTCTGTGGCCTTGACAGTGTTTGAGGAAATTTTGATATTTAAATCTCCTACACAAGCTCAAAGATCAGCAGAGGTGGGCCAAGATGGCTAAATAAATCCTTTCATATTCTCTTACCGTGGATGGGGTTATCTCTTGAACTCTCATATGTGTGTGGGAGTCAGACTGGAGAAGGGAAGCTCCCTTCCTTGTTTTGATGAGGTACCTGTGGTTTGGACCTTGGTGCACAGCAGTGCTTGTGGGAAAGGTGAGCCATGTCTTACTGGCTATAAGGGGCAGGAGGCAAGCATGGTGTTTTCCAAGGTATCTGTGTCAGGTTTATTAGGTATCTAACTTTGGGGTCATTAGTTACCGGCACAGAAAGAGATGGGAACAGGTGTCTCTTAGGGGGAGTGCTCTGAGTTAGGTGGCTACATGCAGGCAGTATATACCATGCTCAGAGACCTGTTCTGGGTCATGGGGGCTCCTGAGGTTGCTCCAGAAGCAATGCAAAATTTGGTTGCTACCAAGTGACTTTATGGTGAAGCAATTGATTTTTTTTTTTTTTTCTGCTGAGAAATCCATCTTATTCCCCAAAGCAATTGAAGCACAGCCAGCCAAAACAATTTCCCATTAAATAAAGTGTGTAAAAACAATTTTTTAAAAGTAATTCAGTATAAGCTTTGTTTTTAGACCTTTGCACTTCTATTCCAAGGTCTTTTCTTGCTAATTTAATTAATTTTCCATTTAGGGGTGAGAAAGGAGAGGGTCAGTCTCAATGCATCACATTTTCTAACAAGTTATATCTGCAATTGATTTTTTCCACTGTACACCAAAAATTACACCGTTTTCAGATAATAAAAAGCCATTTCCAGAATAAATTACAGAAATTATTTTTCTTCTGTTGCAAGTGAAACAAAGTAAAATCACAACCTCTAGTGGGCCTGCATGCTGGTATTTATTTAAGACTCAGCAAAACTAGATCTTTTACCTGGCTTGTTCATGGCACACTGATTTCCCTCGCATTAGTCTGGGCTTTTTACCCAGGTCTTGAATTTCCCCCCCCACAGGTAAGAGTGAAGGTCGGCCCAGAAAGGATGGACAGAAAGTCATACCAGTTCTTGCTATGCCATTGTTCAGTCACCAGTTCTGGGTGCTACTGGGCAAGGTCCTGGGTGCTCAATGACATTGACTTCCACCAAAAATCTGATCTCCAGGATCTTCAGGTTATGCTTCTTCTTTCATCTTTCCAAGACTGTTTCCTCTTTTTGGGAACCCTTGTTTTTCACACCTGCTCTTCTTTTCAGAATTCAAGCCCCTGATTTCCCAATCTAAATAATCCTTCTGCACAAGCAGCATGTATGACCAGCCCCATGTTTTGTAGTTCTTGTCTCTTACCAGTTGGCAGACTGGGATCACGTCACTTGTCTTTCATCCACATGTACATTCACCCAGATTATATGAAATCATATAATCATTCAGACTATATGAATTAATCTGTTACCTGTCAGCATTACCAACTTAAAGTTCTTCCACCTTAAAACACCACCTAATGATAATGATCCTACCATATTTTATTTTATACTGCTGTTCAGTTCAGGGTCTATTTCCTTGTAAGGACCAAGATGTAGATGCTTATTAACAATAACCTGAGCAGTCAAAAGAAATAAGAAATCCCACTGAAGTGTGCTCTTTTCCTATTTCCTTTGCTAATTTCATGAGCTCTTACAGCTCATCAGGATGATCTGTGTTGTCCTTTAACTGCACTTGAGAAATAATTGGCTGGTTAAAACTTATACTGTTATCTTTGAATATTTTATGGATTACTCCAAAACAAGTGGTATGAGTAATGAAATTCATTAGGCTATGTGTAAAAACAGAAACTGATTTATTTACAAGAACTTTTAGTCTGCCACAAGAACTTTGCCTCATCTCTGGAGGTGCTGTTGCAATTGTTCAAGTTCAGGCTGGACAGGGCATTTAGCAACCTGGTCTAGTGGAAGACATCCCTGCCTGTGGCAGGTGGCTTGGAACTAGATAATCTCTAAGGTCATTTGAAACACAAATCATTCTGTGATTCTATGTTACTATGAACATCAGGGCTTTTAGCTTCTAGACAAAAGGCATTTTCTCCAAGTTAAGCATGGGCACTTACCTAATCCTATAGTACCAATATGAAGCTGATATTGTTAAAAAGAAGAGTGTTCGGGTGATCATGGTGATTTACAGTAGTGACATGAGTCTCTCTTCTCCTCAACTAGCAGTAACAACAGATTTTCTGCTCTCTGTTCTAAATGCTTTTTATGTATTCAGTACATTTTATACATTCATCACTTTTATGCACTCAGGAAAGTACCTTGTTTCGTCTGCTGGGGACAGATTGCTCTACTTCTGAAGATCCAAGATTTCAAGTCACAAATAAGATAACAAACTTGGTGTAAATTTAAAAGATATCTTGAAAGGTTTATAGGATAAGTAAATGTTTTGTTTAGTCAATTTTTGTGTGGTATCCATCCAGTTCAACTTGCATAGGTTCTAACAGTTATGATCAGCTTGTGCTAAATGCACAGTGAGGGTCATCCTCTTCCTGCTAAGAAACTGCCAAAAGAAAGCATAAATTGAATGTGTTATTATTATGTGGCAATTCCACCAACAGGTTTGTGAAGGTCCCATAGCACTATTCAAAAAACTTGGTTTTGAACAGGAAATGCAAAAGTTCTGGTAATTTTAGGGGGATAAAGAGTTTTGAGATTTTTGTTGATACTATTTATCTATGTGTGAAGTGTGCAGTTTGATATTCATATAAGAAGAAACTAAGTCATTATTATTAAACTACATTTTCCATAAAGTATATGCTCCTAAAATATGAGAAAGTATTTTTTCTTCAGTATACATATATATTAAGTACATATATGTAAATATATAAACATAAAAATTGAAATATATGTATTTTGGTTTAGTTCTGGATAGGGATAAAGCTCCATGTTCATTCACTTACTGGTCTTTCTGCTGAGATTTTCCAAAGTGTGGTGGCATGGTTTATGTGTCCAGCTGTCTAGTAGGAAGGGATTGCCATGTCCACCTAAATTAAATTTACTTGCTGACAGATGGCTATGAATTTTATTCGCAGTCAGCAGTACCTGAATTATTCAAAGGAAAGAATCTCTATATTGCACTGTGACTCTATTTTGTATAATTTTGCTGCTGTCTGTAGCCATCTTTATTGGCAATGTAATGGAAGAAAATGTAGAGTAGAGAAGAGGCCAAACCACATAGTTTAAAGGCACTACTTGATGAAACATATGAAAATAATATCAAGTTTATCAAGTTTAATATGACTATGTCTTATTGGTATTTCAGGGAATGGAGTATATGTTTCTGATTGTACTCATAAAATATTAACTCAAATAACTAATAAGGAATTTCTTATTTATGAGGAAAAAAACAAAAAGCAAGGTAGATCTAGGCTAATTAATTTCTTTATATTAGATGGAATTGATTTAAAGATTATGTTTTAGAAGTGTAAACTTTACAACTAGTTAAGGCTTCATTGTTACTTTCCTATTTTTCTTACATGAAGGCCTGCTGACAAAAAAAGCTGTCTGCCATGATTTCTATTATTTTTGGAGAAAAATAAGGAAATCTTTCAGGGGAGTAACCCAGTGTAAGTGGGGATTCTAAAGACGACTCAACACTGAGAGCAGAGTGTAGACCTGACATGTAATTCCACCCACAAAGACCAAATGTGCCTTTGCCGTTTATGAACAATAACTATCAGAAGGTCTCTCACTTCTCCATGAAGAAACATATGAAGGAGGAAGTAATAAATTCACCTCTCCTTCCCACATCTAAAAAACTCAATGCCATTGTCAAGATCTAGGACACTGGGTTTTGGCGTCTATGTCAAAGTCGTGAAGACAAAGAACAAAAGAAATAATTTGAAAATACATACATTTCATTTCCCTTACCAGCTCGTAGAAATGGTTTTGATCTTTTAGTTTATGAGTAAAAATGGCACGTATACATTTTGGGGAGAAAATGGTGCCATTAGCACTTTTCTAAAAGTAGGTTCAGCCTTTGTCTTTATCTCCAGTTCTATGTAAGAAGCAGTGTTGTATAAAAGATGAATCTGTGAGATGTCCAGCAATAATTTCTGTTACTGTGCTGATGAGTTGAGCCAAAACTGATAGACAAGGTGGGATAAGACTAAAGGAGAGGCTGTACACTTCCCCATTGTTTTTCCGCCTTCTCTGCACATCAGTATGAATAATTGTAGTGATCTTTAAGAAATATTCAAGTCATAATTCATAAAGAAACTGGATAAATCTTTGTACTTTCATATGGAAATAAATTTTAAAAATCCACTACTCAGAGAGTTTTGTAAGAAGCCATACCTTTTTAGTCTACCTAATGATCTAATTTTACAGTTGACTTTCAAAAACCTTCATTTTTTCACTTATAACAATGGCACTATGTTGATCACAGTTACAAGACCACATGCAAGTCCAAATTCAGTATCAACACATGGGTCTCTTTTGTTCACAGATGGCAATGCCAAATGCCAGTAGCATCAAAATACATTTAATTCATAACAGATAACACTTATTTCACAAAATAAGATACTTTGATATCAGTTCATCCCATTCACTGTTAATCATATGGGATTCTTAAATGTTGAGTCCTGGAATTTAATTTTCTCATTTGATGTGACCTCTTGGTCACTTGATCTTTCTAGTCCCTTTCTTTTAAGATGACTAGCACTGTGTGTGGTTGTTTCACTCTGAAGCACTTCAGAGCTATGGGCTGATATTTCAAGGGTGTTACAGTCATCAAGGTTTGGGTCAGGCAGGGTCAGTCTGAGTGCAGAGAGGTTTGAGATGGGGAAACAGCAGTCACAGTCAAATGCACTGAACGGGACTGAAGGTCCTGAATATTTTTAATCAAGATAAAAAATAGTCCCAAGCTTCTATGGTCTTCAATGCTTACTGAAAGGGTGCCCCACAGACAGACCATGCTATAGTTAGGGGCTTTTTTCCATTTGGAGAGGGTTGGCCTTCCTGTGGTGTTGGGCCACACACAACTGCTGTTCCGACAGCAGTGTTGGCATCCCATGCTAGCATTGCTTAAGTATATGGAATATTAACTTACAATTAAAAAATTAGTTTTAAAACAGGAAGGGCTTGATATTAAGAACACAAATCTAATATCTACTTCATTGTTTTAAGCACAGTAAAAACCATGAAAGGTACAGAAAACTGCTCTATGAGCAAGACAATAGTGATTTTTCTTTTTTCTCTTTTTTTTTTTTTTTTTTTTTCATTATGTAAATTTCTTCAGCTGTGAGTTTTATCCAAGCATGGTTCAAAGGGAATGGATTTTGGCTACAGGCAGATGTTGGTTTCCTTTCATACTCAAGCTAACAAACAATCAAATATGAATGCCGTCAAATTATCTTTGACACATTGTAAGTCCCAGTACAAATTCTTTGGATACAGAAAGAGAAGTGTTTTTATTTGATTAAATATCCACATTTTTCTACAAGTAATGAAAAGAATCTGCTAAATCTCCTATTACTTAGAGCTAGCCTCTAGGGAAAATTGAAATGACAAAGTAGACAAAATAGCTATCATTTTTACATTAAAGAAGTAACATCAGAATATATAGAAAGGATTGCCAATAGTAAATGTGATAATTATGGCACCTAAACTCTAATTTAAATGTAATAAATAAATATACCATATATTCTTATGCCACCATATTTTGATAAATCTTATTAAAACTATAAACAAGGTCCTGAATCAGAAAAAAATAAATCACCTATGATCCAAGTGTGGTTTCTTTCCTCTGTCAAATTGATTCTTGTTAGTTTTAAAACTTGAGTGAGACAGAAGGATCTTCAGCACTGTGACATTAGAATGATTCTGTAAGTGGTCTGTATTTTCAGGTAACATGCAGAAGTGGGGTGTGCCCAAAATACTTGAGGTTTCTCATTGACACACACAGCTCACACAGGTCCACATCTACCAGAGGAGCTTGATTTGAGCAGGACTTAACAAACATGGTCTAGTATTTTATCCCATTATACTCTGATGTGTTATTCTTAGTATATTCTAAACTAATACCAATTATTTATAAAAAATCAGTTTTGAGTTTCTTAGTTATTTAAAAAAAGAAGTAGAGAAAGTTTTGGTTTTTTGGCTGTTACCTGCTATACATTTTTTTGTGGCCTGGTGACAGAGATGTTGTTGGGGAAACAACATCTCTCTAGAAAAATTCTAAAGAACCACAAACTTAAATACACTTGGTATACTTAATCTTCTGTACATTTTCAGACATGAAGCATTTCTTAACATTTGGATTCTGCAGTAAATTTCCTGTAAAGTATTGATATCTACATCAAATTTATACACTCACTTATTTACTATAAAAAAGAGTCATAATTTTATTAAAACTTAATCTTACAGACGGGTTACTAATAAAGTAATTCTTGCAAGCAATGAGAATATTCTATCTTAACAGAAGCATTGTCTTTGATTCTACACAGTAAAAAAAAAAAATCTATAATCTTTTTGACTTAGAGAATACCTTCCACATAGTATTAGAGCTACCATCCAGAAAAACCTGTATTTAAAAATTTCCACGGAGATTAAAAAAAATAATTATTTAAAAGAGCAGGATGAGATAGAGGGAAAACTATTTCTACATCCTTCACATAAAAATTTAACCCTAAAGGTTTCCATTGGGTCAAGAAAATACCATTCCAATTTAATAGACGTTATATATCATTAGCACTAGCTTGTTGCATCATGACTTACCTTGCAGTTCCTTACTTCTGGTGTTTTTTTTCCCAGATTAATCTATTCAAAATTCCATAGATACCATATGCATATAATTTATATGATCTTCTGAAAAGATCTTCCATGTTTCATACTGTAGGGAGTTAGAAATACTTTTTTTAGTAATTCTGCAGTTGCAATTCACTTGTGTCTTCTCCTGGCAATGCCTTATAGCAGAGAAAAATTAGATGTGGCTGGTTTTACAATACTGTTCCCATTATACCTTTAAAAATAAGTCCTTCATATTTCTAGAAGATAGACATGAGAATAAGGTGTGGATCTTCCATATGGAAATATGAGAACACCATATTGAAATCCTGATGCTTACATAGAAATTAGTTTTTCCTGTCTTACACTAATTTTTAACAAGTTATACCATATTAAGTATTAACTTATAACTTATATCAAGTTATAAACATATACCATATTCAGTTGCATATACTGGTGCTTAAAGATACCTTTGTTTGAATCCCATAGTGGGAAGATTGCCTGTATTCATTTAATATAGCAAACAATATAAAAGAATGATTAAAAATCCATACTAAATTGACAATAAATTTTATAATCTCTGATGATTCTGTGGCAGCGAGATTCTTTCCAGCTAATCACATCACCTGTCCCTGCAAGAGCCAGCTGATTACATTTGTTCCAGAACTTGCTAGGTATTAATGAACAGGATTTGTCATAGCAGACCATTGATGATTAAAAAAATATACATGGGAAGTATATCATAATCAAAATGAAACAGTAAAAGACCAAGTAATTATTCTGTACATGAGTGACAGCCCATTTAGACATATTTCAGTTATCCAGCAAATTGTTCTCCAGACAAAACACAAACGGGCCACCAGTAGTATATTAACTAACCTTCTCAGCTTACCCTTTTGCTGAAAAGCTACCCTAGGTGTTAAACCTGAGAATGAAGCAAATATGGATGTGAAAGTGTCAAACAAGATTCAGCCAGCATTTTCCGAACTCTCAGCAGCCTTAGTCAATGGTGGTTCTGTGTATCCATGTACTTCCCTAGAGATGTGATGTGTGCTTGTGTCAAAGCTATTTACTTGCTGTTTTTTAAGCAGAGAAGTGAATTATTTATATTTTTTTACTTCTGATATCAGAAAAACAAGGCTATATAAATCCCTCACTGCATACAGCTGAGTTCCAATACTTCTGATGGAATTTAATTATATTAACATTCTAATCGAAGGTAAATTAAACAGGAGTATGACCAAGTGCTGTCACACTAAATGAAGATTTAAATTACACCAGTAACAGACAGGTCTGTCCTAGGATTATGAATTAAAGAGTGTGACATTTTGGTTTCAGGTTAATCAATGAACACTTCACAAATATTTTGAAGTCTTCCTTGATGTATTATAGGCTAAATTAAATCTTAAGGTCTGACAGACACTGAGTAGGAGAGCAAAGTAAGTTCACTTTGGAGCAGAAAAAATATGATGCATGGAATGAGGAGTTTTTTCTTCAGGAGATGTGAGGCCCTCCCAGCTTAGGGTACCTCCTGTCCTACCAGTATGTACAGAGTTGCACTTGGCTGTTATCTAAGCAGCTGGTGTTTGCTCTCCTGAGTTTTTGAAGTATCAAAGGAAACAATTTTTTGACAGGAAGAGAACAGGTCTGACAGATCAGTGAAGCTTTCCTTCATTTCTCCTAGGCCTTGTTTTTGACACCCTGTTTACCACAGAATGTGTTGCTATACTTTCCCAAGGGAGCGCAGCCAGTGTCTCAGCCAGCTGAGAGAATGCCAGCTGCCATGTGCGATGTAATTGCCCAAGAGCTTGTGTGACTGCAAGGAGGGACTACACTGAAATTTTTTCCTCCCTCCCCTTGTTTTTGCTCAAAACACAACTAGAATTTTATAATTTCATTACATTGACAAATAACTATGACAATTTTGTCTTGTAACAGTTATAACTCCCAGCTACCTGTGGATGTCTTTGCTTCCCGACATGCAGCCTGCTCTGGCCCCCACACTGACCCAGAAAGAGCTCAGGCAGTTTCACTGACTCATGCTCTCCTCGTGATCACAAACGTGGTTATTTCTTCGCTGCCATCCACCCCCTTTAAAACAAACCCCCGATATGAATTGGTCCCACTCTAACTCACCCATCATGTCAATCTCCTTCTTTCTGCTTCTTCAGATATGTAGAGAACAAGCCTCTGAACATGAAAAAAAAAAAAAAAAAAGGCCTTCATCAATAAAGCTTGTCAGCTGTGGGATCTGTGACTGCATTTTCCTGCTCTTTAGGAGCAGATCTTAATATCTCTAAGAAAATGACTGCACAGCTCACAGCCTGTACTTTTCATCCATCCATAACTGCACAGCTGGCATCCTTCTGGGATTTTATATTATGCATATTCAGCCTAGCATTTTTAAACCTTCAGATGGTCTGTATCAGTTCTCATTTTGGGGGAAAAAGATATTGTAGAAGCAGAGGGATGTTCTTTAAATCCTCTGGATTTATATCTAAGGTTAGCTCTGGGATTTGAATGGAAAGCTTTTTCATTTTGATTCACTGCTATCTTTCTTGGGAGTCCAGAATCTAGGAGGCTGCTAGTAAAGAAAAAGTCTTAGACTAGCATTAGAAAATATGAAGCCTCTCTCTAGCTAGGTAAGGGTTGTTGAAAACACAGCTCCCAGCCACCAGTTTAATGCTTTGTCCCAACTACCATTTTCTTGATAAGGAAAATTGCTTGTCAAGTGTTCGAATTAGGAGTCCTACTAAATCAACCAGAAGGACAGACACACACAAACACACACACAAATACATGCAAAATGGGAGCAGGTTTATTGGTTTGTTCGAGTTTCAATGGCTTTTGTTTACTCATTTAGATAGCACTGTCAAAATGGTGCCATTTGAAGATACTTGCATATTTAATCCTTGTGATTAAATTTTGCTCTTTTGCCCTTCTGAACTCTCAAAGAGTTCTGTTTGGCATTATAATTTCTCAGTTCTGGTGGTCTTTTCAGAACTACATCAGGTCAGAAATGATCATTAATGAAACTTGTATCAAAACATTTCTTTTTTCTTTAGACAGATAATTCTGTCTTATTGAGGGCCTGTCCTCAATTTCCTTGATGACTACCAAGAGAAAGGGATTGTCAAAATCTCTCTAATTATATGTAAAACTGTATTTGCTAGAAGTACAATGAGTTAACACAGCACAGTTTCTAATACTCATGAATTCTACTTTCCTAACTCTGTGTTGCTGCTGCACACTTTAATGTCAGTGGAGTACAATAACTCATCCAGAAACTAACAATCAATACAAATATTGCATCTTAGAAGTTATTAGCCCTTTTCTTTTTCATGTAATAGGACAGATAGTAAGCAAATGAGTTCAAACAGCTTTTTCTTTTCCCTCTCCTGTCCAAATGGAACCAGAATTACTTCACAAACTTGTATGTCTGAAATACAATGATTAATTTTATTACTTTGATTGAAAATTCTGGGTGCCCTGTAGACTGACTGAATTCTGGGAAGATTTTATGGAATGTAGTAAAGTTAGAGCATAACTCTCTTGTCTTTGCACCTGCAGAGAAGGAGGACCCCATAGCATTTGGCTCCGGCTTGGATGACATTGCTAAATGTAAAAGATAACACAGCCATTCTTTCAAATGTCTGACTCAAGTAGAAGAATACAAGTTATCTCCTAGGCCTCATATAACAGGAGACTTGGATGTCTCTAGTGGGATCTCCAAAAGGCAACATATTTAGTAGTCCAGCACATGGTCAGCTCACTTGATGTATAGTGTAATATAAAGGTATGTGGTGTGAAACGGCATAAAAGCTCAAGGCTGGAGGTTTATCGTTTCCTTTATTTTTTTGTGGATTGAATTGATCCTACTGGAGTAGGAAGAATGGCCACTGGAGTAGGAATCTTATCTGCATTTCCATTAGTGTGCTGTAGTCTGCAAGTTTCAGCACTGAATCAGGAAACAGTAAAAATGTTTCACTCTTCTTCTGAAAGAAGAAATTCTGAACAAATGAGCTCATGAGAAAACCTGAAGATGCTGTATGTTTTGGCAAGGGAATTTCTCTGTCTCAGCAGAGCTATGTCATCTGCTGCATTGTCTTCCTAGTTCAGTTTTCAGTTGTTTGCTACTTTTGGATAAAAAATGCTGCAAAATCTAATATAACCTTCCATTAGATTATTATTTTGATCTTCTGGGCTGAAGGAGGTATTAGTTTGCCTCTTTGCACGTAGAGAAAAGAATTGAAGTTGGTTTATTTGTGATGACTGGACCAGTCTCAGTCTTTCTTAATCAGTAGGCTTAAGGAGAGGGGAGGAAATCCAACTCTAGTATTTGTAAATGAAGTAGAGCCTGCAAGAGTTTTTTTACCAAAGTTTGATTTTGGGTGTGCTTGTATGTTCATACGATATGGAATGAGTTACATGAGGAACAGAGGCAGACAGTCATATGATTTCTTGATCCTAGTTGAGTAGGTGATATATTGGCAGGATAGTTTTGACTGTGATGTCTCAGACAGAATAATGCAAATAATTTTATTGCAAATAATGAAGATAAAACTGATAGGTGTTTATAATTTCCTAGACATTATGTATTGGATCTGTCTGGGGTGGAGCTCATTTTCTGACATCAACCGTCACAGTGTGCTTGGCATTGGTATTGTTGAAAACACACCAGTATTTTGGGTGCTGCGGAGCAGGGCTGGCACAGCTTTGTTGCTGTCTCTCAACATTCCCCTCCCATCCAAGGACTGGGGCTGGGCAACATCCTGGGAGGGGACACAATGAGGTCAGCTGACCCGAATTAACCAACTGAATAATTATTATGAATTATCCAAAGAGATATTTCATACCCTATGATGCCAGTTTAGATGAAAAAGCTAAGGAAAGAAGGAGCATTTTATGTTTACAATGTTTATCTTGTGGCGTAACATCTACATCTGCTGAAGCCCTGCTTCATGGGAAGTGGGAGACAGCCTTCTGATGGAAAGTAGGGAATAAAATTATTGGTTCTTTCGTTTGCTCATGCACCCACAACTTTTGCTTTTGCTTTAGTAAACTACCTTAACTGCCTTAGCTCAACGTACAAGGTATTTTCCATCTTACTTTCTCTCCCCTGTCCAGCTGTGAAGACAATCAGCTTGCTGGGCACCTGGCATCCAGCTGAGGTCAAACCACCATAGTGGCATTTCTATTTTGCAGCTTGATTTGCAACTTAAGACCTTCTTCTGCATCACAACACTGCTCAGAAATCTCTAAATAAGTATTGCGAATTTATTGTGAGTGCTTTTGATAGATTCCTATTTTATAATTTTCTCATCATGTAATTTTATGATTCAAGTTAGCCAAAAATGTCCTCTGTTATATTGTGTATGGTGATGTTAAATGTTATAGGTCATTAAAACACTGGTCCAAATTATTTTTGTGTTCTGTAGGAATTTTATTTTTCTTTTTTGTAATTCTGGGATCACAAGACAGCTGTTTACGTTCAGTTACAGAATGATAATGGTAGACACACTAAACTGGCTATGTTGCCAAAGTTAGCTTAGTAGTTAACAACTTAGAGCCAATGGAAGTTCAGGAGTCTGATTCAACAACTATATTGTTTCCTGAAAATATATTGTTCCCTGAAAATTTCCAAGCTTGATGACAAGTGAATACAACAAATGAAAAATCACTATCATTAGGGCTCAGGTTTAGCTTCATAGGGCCAGACTTTTGTTGAGAAATTTGCATCACTAGGTCAGTTTGGTCCAAGACTGTGCAGGCACCTTATAAATGTGCATTTCTAAAAGCTCGGCCTTGCCATCCCTAATTTCTCAGGACCGCTGCAGGAATTGCAGAAATAATGTCATTTATTAATAGCACTTATCTAAGCTTGGTGGATGCCTTTTAGATACTAGCAAATAAATACACCTGTTTTCAAGGGACCGGGTGTCTAATCTTCTCCATTAACATGTGCTTAACAGAAACAAATTCCCAACAACCTAATGATGGATGTCATAAAACTGTTTCACAGTATGATTTAGACCTTTCATCAATCTACATTGTGTAATGGCATTTGCATATTATACATGGGCTAAATGATAACTACATGCATAATACAACCTGTGCTCTATATTGCTTAAAGGCCTTGCTGTTCAGTAGCTATTAATTTCATTTCATTTTGGGCTCTTGGGACAAACTGGAGGAAAACTCTGTAGCCTTGAATAGGAATAGATTTCCCAAATTTAAGGAATTGCCTCTTTTATTAATTCTCCTCTCTGTTCCAGGAAATGTTATTGAAGGTTTTTTTCTATGATGTGTGGAATGTTAAATTATGGAAATTTTTCACAGCTAAAACAATGCATCCAGCCCAGTTCCTTATACATGCCTCCTGTTTTCCCTTTCTTCTGGGAGAGGAATGTATCATCTGTCAGCTAGAGGATAACAACTGTAAGGAACTGCAAGGGAAAGAGTAGGCAGATGAAGGACTGGACAGCAGAATGAAGAAAGGATGAAATGCTCAAACATGGAAGCATTGATAGTATGAGGGGACAGTTTGTTTTCAAAATGGAAGGATATCTTATACATATTCTTAATTCGCTATTTTATCTATTTTACCTGGAACCTATAGACCTACAGAAATCTTAATAACAGATGAGAATGTGAGTTGAACAAGGAAAAGGGATGCATCTCAGTGCTATGGGGTTTATCCCAGTTGACAGAGTAATCTCTCTAATCACAGAGACAATTGCTAGATAGAAAACTACTTCTACTGAGCAACTGATTTTGTATGACGAGGCAGTCTCTGTCTGATTAAAAGTACTTTCAGTCATTATAACATTCTGTCTCTATATTATTGACATTTAATCACTTTGAATAAAAGGGTGTAATACTAATAATTTAACAAAGTGACTTGTAAAAGCCTATCCAGGAATATAAAAGATTCTAAGTTGCTGAAGGACTAACTCTACATTTTTTTCCCGTGGATTAAATTCCTGACGTCGACAAGGTGGCCTTCTTTCAGGGTGGCTTCTTTGGGATGAATATGCAGTCACTTTCAGAAAATTTTCATCACAAAATAATCTTTATTGATATCATATACCACTTTAACCATCAATTTTTTTATAGGAAACAGTAATCCCAGATATTCTAGGCACTGGCATTTCCAAAAAGACTATGGGATCATCTGCCCTGAGGTGGAAAAATGTACTGAGATACACAAATACACAACTGCATGAACACTAAGAAGAACTATTTTTGGCCATGGGGCGCTGAGATTTTGGAAGCCAGGTGGTGGCTGTTTTACCAATCAGGATTCATAATGTGGGGAAATGCCTATATGATAAGAGCAGCCATAATTAAACCTTTCCTGAAAGTGCTAAGGATGCTGCTGTCCATTAACTGACTTCTTGTTGTTGCTTAATAGATGGTAACACAATTTTGGGCAGATCCCACCTTAGTTGACTCTCCTATGTCCAAGACAAGAGAAAGAATTCCTGTCACAGTTTAGAAAGTTGTCTATCTGTGGCAATCACAGATGACAGGGCAGGGTTATTTGCATGCTGAGAGAACACTCCCTGGAAAGGGCTAAATCCCAGCCAGCACTCCAACCAGTCTTACATTCCTCACATGCAAAATATACATCATGCACATAAATCAACACCACGTAAAGTTCTGCTTCTGCCTTCACAATTTATGAAATAGTAAGGTCTGACTGGGATGTGACAAGTGTTAGATATCTTGACAATGGAGTATTTAAAGAAAGATTTCATGAGCTTGTATTTCTAGATTCAGACATTGCTGAGGCACAAAAGAGACTATAACTCACTTCTTTCCCCCTTTGCCTTTCTCCACTAACATCATCTCTTCAGGTACCTTTCCCTCATGCCCTGATAAACAGTGGTTGCATGACCTCTATACAATGTTCTGGTTCTGCATACCCACCTTTCTTCCAAAGGAGGCTAAGACTGTTAACAGGTAGGGGAACTTGAGAACACAGCTGTGGTTCTACTTCTCAAAATGTTCTGGTGGTACTTAGCAGAGAAGATCTGTAGTTTTCACACTGAGTATGCAGGCTTATCTTGCAGAATGTAGAAAGTATGTTGCATGTTTGTGTTTTCCTTTAGCTCCTGTGTATAGAAGGCATAAACAAGGCAGGACTCAGTCTTATTCTCTAATCATAAAACTAGAAGTAAGCAAGTTATAGCAACAACCTGGAATGTTATTACAGCTGCATTTCTGCAGGTTGCCATACTAGGCATCTGTGGGTTTTACCTCTTAGAACACGACTTCTAGAAAAATGCATCTGCCACTGGGAAAAGGAGTGTTTGAACACTTTTTTAGTGAAGAACTTTTTTCCTGATTTGAATTTTTTTGCAAACTTCTTTGAAACTTTATTTTCAGCATATTCATTGTCTATATACTTAACTTTTCTTCATTGTGAGCAGAATATTATCTCTTCTTTGAAGGAAAGTATGGAATTTTCCAGTTGGTAAAAGATAATCTTTGAAATTTTTGTGGCAACAATTTTCTCTTGAAATTTGGCGGATTAACTCATATCCCCCTAGCTGCAGCAATACTTGAGAAAATAATAGATAGGGATGATGACAGGGCAAATAATGTCTGCTTCGGATGATTTTTTCCACAGTTTAGGATAGAACCAGTCTCTTTTTACAGTTATAAAATCATCTGGTGCTGCACGTACCAGTAATAGTAATTTAGTAACTTATTACCAGATAATAATTTAGAATATCACTTAGATGGATTAACAGTATAATGTAAACTCTCTGCTAATTTAAGGAATGAACTCTCAAATATTTCCTTTTCACTGTCCTCTTGATTTAGAAAAGGACCTCTCATTATGAATAGGACTAAAAAAAATATTTTATGCCATTATCACATATAAACAAATGTGGCTTTTTGCATGTGCGTGACAAAACTTCTCTGCCCAGACCAACCTCTGTCTGAAAGAAGACGTGCATAGCACCATTCATAATCGTAGAATAGGACAAATATAACAGCTACAGCATTGAAAGAAATGTCGAGATGTTTACCATTGGGAACCTTGAAATAGAAGGCTATGAGTGCAAATGGTTCTGTATGTTGCATGAGTTTGAATAAAATGTTGATAACAAATACATTGATATTCTGCAGTTGCAGTTGCTTTCTTCTAGTCAATCACTGTTTTTCTGTTGTGCAGGTACTCTTAGGCATACTACAGCTGCTGGCCCAAGATGTAATTGATGTGAAATTTCCAGCTTTTCTTTTGACCTGTATAAAATGTTATCCCATGAAGACTGGGTTATGAGACCTAAAGGAGAATAAGGGGAAGCAGGAAAGAAATAATAATTTAGTATTTTGTTTGGTTTGTTTTTGTTTTGTTTGGTTTGGTTTTGTTTTGTGTTTTTAATAATACAGCAAGCTACATTAAACCTGTGAAAAGCAGATTTTGTTTGCACAATTAACATTAAAGGTGTGGGTTTAGAATATTTTTTGGCCTGCTTTTTTAAGAGAATGTGACATATGGAATTTCAGTGTTCATCTGCCAGCTTTTCAGTCTTCCACTTCTCCTGCAGGGATGCTTATGCCCACTGGCCCAGTTCATCCAGGATCAAAAGACATTGAATTCCTTAAGATCACTGAGATTTGGTGGAGGATAAGAGGGAGACATTAGCATCGTTTCAACCTCTGGCATGATCACAACTCATGCGATCTCTTCCCCATCTGGTTACTACATGACTCAGGCACATGCCACCTCCAGGGAGGGGCTAACAAAATAGAAGGGCTTAGAAAGTAATCAGTCAATTGCCAGTATGCTCATAAAAAGCATCACTGCAAAATAAATAAATTAATAAAAAATAATAAATTAAGCAAAATCTTAAAATTACTACGCAGCCAAACTTCAACTGTTTTGCTGCTTGTTACTTTCTAATGAGTTAATGAGTTAATAATCTTTTCAGAACTTCTGAAAGTTCTGGATCTGGGCTACAAAAGTTAACGGAAACTATGTATTTTTCATAAATTTTATTATTTGCTTTTTTGTGTCTCTTCTTGATGGTTTGTGAAAGTTGGAGCACTTTTAAGTGCTATTAAAAATATGAGCTAATTTTCATCATAAATAATGCCAGTGCATTGAAGAAATTTTGTGTGATAGTTAATTTGAAGAGTATTTGCTGGCTGAGTGGTAAGGAATATCTATATCCTTTTACAAAGAAGTTGAGCAACAGACTGCAATTTCAAAATAAACCAGAATGGCTGCTCTCCAGTTTTTTTAAAGTAAATACTTCAGAGCCATGATTGTCAGCTTGTATTAGGCAAACCTTGGCAATGGTCAGCCAATCTCTTCCACAGTGTTTTTTAATAATTCCCTTCACTTCTTAGCTAGACTTGAAGGAATTCTACCTTTCAAGTGTTGTAGTTCTGTCAGATTCTTGTTCCTTGTGGTTTCTCTGGTCTGGCCTTAGCTTGGATGCCAGCTCTGACCTTATTTCAATTCTCTCCACCTGTCCAAGGGCCCTGCACTGGCTCTTGTTTTTGGCCTTATTTTTCTTCCAAAAATAATCTCTACTACTTAGTTCCTCTGGCTCTCCAACCTTTAGCCTGACATGACATTTGCCTTCAACTAATCCTCTCAGTATTTCATGTAGACTCTCTCAGTTTTTCCAGAGTCCAGATCTGATTACATTCCTAACAAACCTTTTGTTTGACAGAATACTCAGTATTCTAACTATGATTTCTGGCCTGGCCTGATCTCATCTCTCTAGCCTAAGGTTTTCATACTACATCCGCATTTTAACATTAAGCAGGCAGCTACTCTTATGTGGTGTGTTTTGATTTTCTCTTTAGAGCTTTCCTGGCAGCCTGATTTATTTATGAGATTTTAACAATTTTTTTAAATCCAAAATATTGTAAATAACAGTGTTATTGTTAATGGTAATAGTAGTTTTGATTGCAAAGATGCAAATAATAACTATGGAAGGTCATACTGCTGTATTTGATACACAACTTTATGCCTAGGGACAAAGGAATCTGGTTTTCCTTTTTTAGAATCAGTAATGGTGTAGGGAAAAAGTGCCCATTTCTGTCATGTAACAGGAGGAAAAACCAGTGATTTCTGCTGATTTTCAAATTGTTGAAGTTATCTACCAATAAAGCCTTTAAGCAAATGCAATTAAAAATATTCAGAAAAAAAAGATACTCTACTCTTGATAGACATGGCAAGATCATACAGAGCAAGAGAAACTAAGAATTGAACGTAACTCTAATTCAATAATTTTAAAAGTTTTTTTTCCCCAGCATATCCTTAAAAAGACTTTTCGTTTTTTTAGTTCAGTGAGCCAGTTGTTTCATTTGCATCTGCAGGTGTAATGACTAGGAGATAAGACAGCCACAAAACTGTGTTCATGTATACCGAAGTTTGGCTATAGAGAACAAGTATTACTTTATAATTTCATTTTAAACGTTAAATAACTGCTGAGCCTTGATTGCTCCTAGAATTATAATTGGACTATAGAAATAAGATGTTATGTAGTATGAAGGGATTAATTATTTCACTATTAAAATTGTCCATTCCAGTGTTGGAAAGTAATGTCTGTCATTCCCTTATTTCCTCTAGGCAAGTCATATTTTTACATAATTGCAAGAAATAGTGCCTCTGGAAAACACTTTGTCTATGAGGGAGCAAATTAGAAGCAGCTGAAACCCCTATTGTGTAGCAGTGACATCTCTGCCAGTTCTGCCTCGAGTGCTATAAGAAGTGGTATTCAAGAAAACTTACAAAGCAGAGGCAATTAAGATCGAAAGAAATGTTGAAAATTATCAGGAAAAATATTGCAAGGTCAGGACATAAGGGCATCAAGGAATGTTAACAGAGGCAAGGACATCTGAATACTGACAATAGGGGAATCTCGTGGCATTTGAAACTAACGTGTCTAAAAATATGTTGAAGCACTATATGGTTCTTGGGATGTTTTCGTATCTTCTCAAAAAGACTTCTCAGAAAGACAAACAATCACCAACAAATGACATGTAGAAATGAAAGCCTCATGGAAATAAAATTATCTGTGTCTACATTGCTCTGACAATGTTAATAACTGCAAAAGCACAAATTTAAGTAATTTGTTTGTTAGGGGAGCATATTTTAAAGTATGAAATAGCCTTTGTGTGACAACATGCAAAATTTGGACATTTAAGCTATGAAAAAGCCAGGAAAAGCTGGGTTAGTTTTGTTTGTTTTCTGTCATCATTATTTTTTACTCCACACAAGCCAAACAAAGCCAAACATTTCCCTGAATTTCACTTGCAAGGGTCTTAGTGTTTCTGTGCTACTTTTTGGTTCCACATCAATCTGTAAATGAGACTTTTCCATTTCTTCTGCCTCACCAAACTGCACAGATAGATGCTCTTCCAAACTGTGGAATAACTAAGTAACAAGAGATTAGGGTGCTCTAATGTGTTGAGTGAGAATTCAGTGAAGTTTTTCTTCTAAGACTAATACTCCTATCAATTCTCACTCAATTGTTGGCATAAAGAGGAGCTATCCCAGCTTCTTTATTTTACAAAGCCTGTTCTAGGTCACAATGACCACAGGTCTTCCCTAGGATTTTTGGAAACTGAGATAGATTTCTTACCATGACACAGAACAAGCATTGTCCTCTCAATTGACCAGAAATTTCACTCTCCAACTGAGGAAAAAATGTGATACAAGTTCAGCAAAAAATTTATGTTTCAGACAGTAATTTCTGAAACAAGAAATAAGCAACATGCCTCAAAAAGCTTCCTTCAGGTAAGTCCTACTACCAGTAATTGGGATAAAGATTCGGAAAACATTTTTACCTTCATATTTTTAAAGATGTGCTTGTGTGTTTGTAAATGCAATTATTTATTTAAATTTCTTGAGCTCAGATGACGGGCACGACATGAGGCATGCACTGTAACACATTTCAAGAGGCAGGCTTTGATAATAGCAGTCAAACCAACCAAAGGAATGTAATCTTCAAGTTTGTTAAGAAAACATCTGATCCATTCTTGAGCTGGAAAATCCTTGCACCTTCAAAGAATGTTTTACAACTCCTGTGACTGCCCTAGGTATGGTTGCATTTCAGAAACTGAAAATCTATGCTTGATGTATACATTCACCCCAGGATTGAAAGATTTCCAAAACAGATCTAGGGTAAAACAAAAAGCCATATAATTTATGTATTAGGCTGACA
The DNA here is from genome assembly GCA_032173965.1 of Sitta carolinensis. Classification (NCBI taxonomy): domain Eukaryota; kingdom Metazoa; phylum Chordata; class Aves; order Passeriformes; family Sittidae; genus Sitta; species Sitta carolinensis. The sequence goes on from CM063284.1 coordinate 83,125,299, forward strand.
TGGTGCTTAAGAGGTCTCCCAGCTAGCCCTGATCTCAGACCACACTGAGAATGGTCTCTCCTGGTCCGCAATGGACTTGGGTAGAGATAAAGCAGTGGCTGCTAGATCCCCTAGCAGCAAGGCTGCTCTCAGTAGCACCAGGATACAAAACACCCCAAGTATTAGGGCAAAAACCACAGAGGGATCATTCATGTGGTTCCCAAATTCTCATTTCGTTGGGGAGGGTCAGGGACAAAAGGATGAAAAACAAGGCTGTGCAGGGATTTTATACAGGAGGAAATCTTAGGGGTGGACACAAATGTACAGCCAATAAGTTAGGGAGAGGGGAGGAGTACAAGGTGGGATTGACAAAACAATGAACCAACGGGGGAGGAGAGGGGAGGGACCTGGGTCACATGGGCCAATTGGGCATTGAGGTTTGGGTGACACCCTGGAACACCCAGGGGGAGGAACATCAAAGGGATTGGCTTGAGGGAGGATTAACATGGAAGAGTCTGGAACAGGGGACAGGTCAACTGTGATTGATAGGGAAGGAGCTGCACAGGGTGACCATGACTTACAAGGAAGAAGCTGGAACAAGGGCGGGGTTTTGCCATATAAGGCAACATCGAGGAGGATGCAACATTAGGGATAAAACAACTTGGGAAAAACATAGGGGTACATTAGAAGGTGCCAAACAACAATGGAACTGTGAATAACAGAACAACACAAGGAACAGGGAAACTGAAAAAAACACACCAAAACATTAGGCAACGTTTCTTTTGATCATTATTGAGAACAAACCCCAAAACATCATTATAGCATACTGTGCGTTTGGCCACAGAATTGGTTCAAGGAATAGAAAAAAATATAATCAAAAAACCCAAACAAACCCTGACCATTTACAGTACAAAAATTCCCCTATTTTGAAATTTTAACTATTTTTCCTGTGGAATGTGGAATTACTGCAGTCAAAACTAACTCTGCAAGAACTTAGCCATTTCACAGATGGAGATTTCTAGGATTTAGAATACTGTCTGTGCTCAAAATTTAAGGAGAAAAGCAGTTGAAATAATGAACGCTTTCTTGGTAAGTTTGAATCTGTGGTATCTGCTCTCAATAAAGGAAGAAATTAAAACTGAGCCTCTTATCTCTTAAATACATCTCATAGATTAAACAGTTACCCTTTTTTATTAGGTATTTAAGAATCTAAGTATTGGTCTTTGGAAAAAAATAAGCTTTGGGAAAAGGTAGTTTTGACATGGTGAGTGGATAGAAATATTTTTCTTAAAGAGTCGGTTTGATCATAATGCAAAATGAGGGAGCAAATTTTATAAAGCTGAAAAAATATTAACCTCCCTCTCCAGAAAATCTTGAGGTATAGTATCCAGTTCATTTATCACGTTCTCCTCATATTCACCTTTTTTCAGCTCTTTTATAACATATTAAATATTTCATGAGAATCTTCTGGATTAAGTTCTTCATTTAATTTTTCTATGCATTGTTTAAAGCTACACTTATTCACTGTACTATAACTTCTTTAGAAATGCAAAAATAAAAATATCAACAAGATGTCAGCATGAACAATACAAGAAACCACTTCTGTTCTGTTCTATTCTATTTATTTTATTCTACTTTATCTGAGTGCATAAAGAACATTGGCAAATAAACAAGACATTTAAGTATAAACTGTGTGGGAATCTGTGATCATTGCAGAGGAGTTGGTTAAAAAAAAGAGGAATCAAAGTGAATGTGTGCATTGCAAATAGAAAAAATATATCAGAAGCATCTTGTTGGTGCTTGTAACATGCTGAGCAGCTGGTCTGTAGTACAGAATTCAGGCATGAGTCATAACAGTTAAAACCAAAGCTATATGACATTTAACCCCAACATCAAAATCCTAGTTTCATCATAAGTTTTATAGTCACTCTTGGATGTTATTTTTGAAGAAATATAACTTGACTCCACTGTTAAAACTTTTTCAAACTCATTGATTTTGCAAGAGATTTAAATTTACACTGAAAGTTTGTTTTCCACCAAGACTCTAGTATTTTGAATAATTCTTGTGAAATACAATGGTCGAAATGATAACAAGATGTTTGATAACAAGATCTAAGGATCTTTATTAGGATGCTCTTTATTTCTTGCTCTATGAGAAAAATGCAGTTTTATCACATTTGAGTTCATGAAGTCAAACTTCTATTTGTTTCATTTAATAAAATAAAGAGAGAAATAGCAATGCTATTCTGGACTTTCATAATGAATGCTTTGTGTTCAAACCTCTGAACAATACTTTACGTAATCCATGCTAATGTTTAGCAAAGGCTTATAGACATGCAAATTTGTTCTTGTGAGGTGTTCTAGTCAAGAGCCAGCAGTGCAATGCTCCCTGTAAACAGCCTGGCTAGCTGTGGATAAATGAGACACAGAGCAATACCATAACATCACATCACAGGGAACTGCAAGTGCTTTGCTTCGTGCCATTATGTTGAAGGCCATTACTCATGTCAGCTGTTCAAAATATTACAGCACAACTCCCTTAGCCTTTACCATGCCTGAGTGAAGCGTGACAATTTCAGGCAGTGCAATAGAAGTGAGAAACTTGAACAGATCTGACTGATAGTTCACAAGATTTCAGCAAGCATTGCCCTTTGTGCCACACTCACTAATGCATCCACAGTGCCGCACATTAATTGCATTAGGTTACACATCAGTCCAAATCTGTGCCTCAAAAGCTTCTTTTCACAGGAGAGCTTTGGAAAAGGGATAATGACCTTCTTTAGCTTCATCTAGAAATATTGTCACAAGGCAAAAATTGGTATTCTGTGGCCATTAGCATCAGAAGTCACTTCCTGATATTACATATGGGGTTGGGAAAAAAAAAATATCTTTGACTGACATAAAATCATAGCATCATAGAATGGTTTGGTTGGAAATGGGCCCTAAAGGTCATTTAGGGATACCTCCCACCAGACTGTGTTGCTCAAACTTCCATCCAGCCTGGCCTTGAACACTTCCAGGGATGGGGCATTCACAGCTTATTGACAAACCTGTTTCACTCCCCTCAGGACCAAAGGCAGCTTGTTCAGCCTGGCCTCTGGTACTTCTGTGCTGTGGCTCCTCACCATCCCACAAGCACTGGACTGGGGCTCCAGTCCACCCATCAGTGTCCTTCCTGGACTGGAGAGTCTGGGAGGAGATAGAGGAGGCAAGATGCAGTCACCAAAGTGCCAGATAAGAGGAAATAATTTTTACTTCTTTTTTCTTGTTTTCTTGTCTTTAAAATTATTCATTGTATAATTATGAAAAGAGCTCCTAATGGTGAAGCTAGGCCAGTACTTGGGCTGCAGTGCCAGCATGACACAAAGACCCTGTTGGGATTCTTTGTAAGCGAGCGCCTTCAAAAATAATGACAGCTGAGATCTAGGACAAACAGGGTCTGCTGCACATTGCCAAGAGGTATCTTCTAGGGATAGTTGAAGGGGGAGCTATGGGACGCCCCCAGTGTTGATTATTCCTGCAGGCATGTTACTGGACTAGCTACAGTCCTAATCTAGTTTGACAGTTGAGGTGTGCCCATCTCCATTTCAATCAGCCTCTTCCCTCTCAACTTGTGTTTCACACAGATTGTGCTCTCAAGATTTTCATGATGAAGCTTTCCTGCAGAGACATAAGATTGCCAGTTTATTCAGAAGACATTTGAGTTCTTCACAAATATTTTTTCATAAAGCAAAAGACTTTTGCTCCTTGTATGGATTACATAAAGCTGAGATTTTTTGCCCTGCAAAGACAAAATCTCATTTAAGTGGCTGTCTTCACATTCTCCAACATTTTCCTCAGATTGTGAGCTGTCTATGGCTGTGGGGGGGAAGGAGGGAAATCAGTAAAATTGCTTTCTTAGTGATCAACTACAACAGACATGGAAAAAGATCAGTGTGTACGTCTGCTCTGTCCCCTGAAAAGAGCTCAAATGAAGGACTTGGATTTGTGTCTAAGATTGTTCAAATCCCAGGAGCAAAGAACATCTTTCTTCCTAAGTCCACCTGTAAGAATCTCTTAAAATTGCATGCTGCCTTCAGCATCCCAAAGGAGATAGAGTATCAGCCATATATTACTAGTCTGGTACTGCTAACTACCTTTCTCATCCAAACACAACCCCTATTTGTGAAGGAAAAAAAAAAAATCTCATATGAATTAAACTCACAGAAGAATGTTGTCTTCTCTTCCACCTTCATCCCCCTTGGCTGAAAAGAAATCTAACTGTGACAGAAGTCCTAGGTGCTGTTTCCTCTGACTCTGTCGGTCAAAATTATCCTTGTAAATAGGAAGTTGTCAGTCCAATACATTTAACATTTCATTATGGGGTGCATAACAATTTTGTGGCTGAGGACCAAAGTTTAGGCTAAGGAAATCAGAGTAATAATTTTAATTTCACATAAAGGTTAGCATATTGAAAGTATTCTTCCTAACTAGACTTTGATTTATGTCACTGCAATGTTATCTTTTCTAGCACTGAGTTATTAGCAAACTGTTAGTGGTTAAAAATGTCCTGAAACCAGACAGCTAAATCCATTCATTAACTATATTTATGTATTTCTGAGACAACAAAGTCAAGCGAACCATAGTTTAGTTCCTAGATTGTTTCAGGCAATGCCATTTTCTTAATGAATATGCATCTCCACTTGCTTTGAATGGTAGATTTTATCGACTTTTTGCATTCATTTTTCTCACATCATGACTTCTAAATTTGAGAGAAATAAAAATAATTTTATTCTATATTTTTCTGAAGTTTTGACGGATGACCATTGTTTTATATGTAATGCCCTAAAACAAGTGCTGGACTTAATGCTGTCTTTCCTCATTAAATTCACTACTCATCTTTAGTCCTCAAAATACTTTTCTTGCCGAAAAAATGTCTTTTTCATAATAACAAGAAAGAAGAAGCAACTGAACTATTAAATGAATTCAAGGAAATTTCTTAGTAGGCCTGCTCACCTTCTGAAGGGATGACAAGACTAGAAGGATAATGCAGGTCTAATTTCCAGCTTAAATGGCAAAGAGGGAAGGAAGCATGGTGCAAATTGTAAAAAGCTGTCAGCAAAGGAGAGAGCTGTGTCTGGGGGGATGAGGGATATACACAGTGCACGGGAAGATGGCTTTTATAGACATGAAGTAGTTACATAACATGATGAAATGCAGGGAGGCAGAGCTCTAGGGCACAATCATTCTCTACTAGCAAAATGCTCGTTCATGCAAAAGACATTTCCAAACAACAAATTAACCCAACAGAAATAGAAATTGCAGCTCTAAAGAAAAAAAAAAGCCATACTCAGCATTAAGGTTATTCTGAATGATAGCTGTGTGTGTGAGGACTTTTTCTCTTCAGCTCCATATTCCACGTCCATTAAACAAAGCAAGCAATACAGCCTTAAACGAGGGGCAGGAAAATACAGGGAAGATGCATCCCTGTAAAATTTTTGTCTTTTTGTGCTTTTAACCTTGTTTCCTGAAGGAGCAATATTTATTGTGGCAGTGTTGACAAGATGGCTATTAGCTTGTTCCATGAATGTTCCTTTTCTTTCCAAAAACCTTGGGACCTATTTGCTATTTTTTATCAAATTTGAAGAAAGGTCAGAAATTTTACAAATTTCTGTAAATTTGTGCAACAAGCAGAAGAAACATACTCTTCCACAGGGCAGGAGATGGGCAGAATTCACAGGTTATGCTGGTGCTTAACATGTCAACTTAATTATAACATTTTTTGATTTTTACACACCAAATTAAATACATATTTAATATATTATAATATATAACCTCTGTGCACATTATTGAGGTGATCTAGATTGCTTAAGGTGAAAATGTTCAGTATGATTTTGAGGAGAAAAATTAAGAAACTTCTACCAAGGAGTGTTCTTACTGAAGTGTCTAGTGCTGGGTGCTCCCTCTAGAAACATTTGCATTCATTTCTGTTTCCAGGGCCAAAAGAAAATCTGGTGCAGGTATATGAATCAACAGACAGAAATATATGAGGTGGAGTGGAGATGCTAATGTCAGTTTGTACTTTATAAACTTATTTTCAATGATAGAAAAGTATTAGTCCTTCAGCAGCACCCTCTAAACATCAAAACAAGTCTCTTCAAAAACCGTTTCTCTTTTAATAATTGTTTTTACTGTCCTTCTTGTTTTAATATGTCAAACAGTGTCTCTTCTTTGCTTTTGCTGACTACTTTCAAGTTTTTAAATTTTTCCACAAAGCTTTATTTACTATTCTTTTTGATTCCATGTGTACTCTAAGGGATGATTCATAGGTTCCATTTAATTTCATATCTTCTCTCCCTTTCCATCTCATTGGTTGAAGTACTGACACCATTTCACAGTAGTTACTTTTATTAATAAATTGATTAAAAAATGTACAAAATTAATCATTTGTGGTAGTGCACAGCTATAAAACATGAAAGTTAAATATTTCCCATTTTATTTATAAAAATTTTAGCATAAGAAGATGTCAGCCATCTAATGAGAATGATAGGAGAAGTTAAATATTTTATATCTGTAAAAGATACATTCTCTTTGCCAGTATCAGCATATACTGGACTAATTTCCATCTCTTGTTTGTGAATCAGCATAGTCCATCTTTATCAAATCACAACCCTGTTGTAAAGGTGAAAAACCAATAAAGTTTTTTCTATGTATGAATCTCATTAGGAAGTTTGAGGTTCATAGAAAACCATAAGGACTGTCTTGGAAGTTCTTAGGAAAAAAACCCAAACAAATTCAGAACAACCATATTCATTGTACATGTTAATAAAATCTGAGATTGCATTTAAAAAGAAAGTAGCAAACCATCACAGCCAGGGTATAGAACAATGGAACAAGCCCCTCTCACTATAAAGACAAGCGGTGGTTAGAAATATAGCCTGTAAAAAGAGCTGCAGGTTTTACAACCTGATAAAATGCTATTGCATATTGTGACTAGAAATATTTTGTTTTCATTACTGCTTTGTCACTTTACTTACATTATTACTTACTTGTTTTCAAACTGAATCTAGATTCTGTGCCCCAAATATATGTAAAATAAGGGAATTGAATAATTAAATGAGTAAAGGCCTTTATCTCCCTTCCTATAGGTCTTCAAAACATTCACTTTCCAAATGCTCTGGTAGCCTTTAGCAACCTGTCCTGGTTTATAACTCTAATAATCACAGAAATAACATGTGATGATGCACTACTTGATGAAAGGTTTGATATTTAAGAATTCTTCTGAAAATGAATGCAGAAAGCTGGATGTTTTGCAGCAACCAGCAGAAGGCTCATCTTCTGATGTTGCAAGAGAGAGCAAGAAACACTGTAGAAGGTTAGTGAAAGATGAAACTGCTGTTTCTATCTGATTTATTGAAAACAATAGATAGCCTGATACCAAAAAATCTAAAATTTCTAATACACTTATACTTCCGAACTGCTTGGAAGGGCAGCACCTTCCAGGGAGATTTTTGTAGGTGAAGTTGTTCATGCATCTGGTAGTACAAATTAAATGTTGGTTACAATATGTACACATTTCTTAAGAGTCTTAATTTTGCTAATGAGATTTAACCTATTTTTTTTCTGAAGGACAATATTTCAATATTACTTTCCCATTACTGAAATTCATAGTACCAAACTGTGCACATTTTAAAAATTATTTTCTCCAGTCTGATTCAACTGATTCTCATTAACACAAACATTACATCAGTGAAACAGATTTTATAGTCCTGGATAACCTCTGTACCAACAAGAGACCCAGACCAGACTGGCTGAAAATGGGTGTTGGAACGTTCCCCTTTGATTTGAGAAGGAGCCAAAAGTCTTAATTTTTTAACATAACCAACATATATATAGGTTCAAGGGATTAAATAAATTTTTTGTGATAGTGACAAAACAAATAAACTTCCAAAGCACTATATTTGCTTTCTGCTACTTTACATTTTTTTTTTTTGCCGTGCAAAATCTTTTCAGTCATCTCTTTTAGCTCTGTGGTTTACATCGTATTTCATAAATGCGTTCTGTGCATAATTAAACCAGCACTGAAATTCAAAGTCATAATGAATTGAACATTAATTTTGACACTGGCTTATACAGAGACAAGATTTCATCTGGAATAAAAGGAGGGACTTCTCAATGACTGAACATGCAGAAAAGAATATTTTGCAGTTCAGTCAGATCTCAGGATCTGCTTAGGAGATGCTGAAAGCAATTCAAAAGAATAAATAATAAACTCTGCAGATGTAGCAATTAGTGGTTCTGAGAAGGCCTCAATTGTTACCATGGTAATATTAATTTTTCTGGCATGAAACATGATATATTATCATTAATTTTAAATGCTAGTACAAGTCCATTGTGATAGCTTTGGAGTATAATCTGCATTCTTTGACAAGGGTTTGCAATTAACTTTTACCAAGGGCACTGAGTGCTTTAATAGAAATCTGATAATTTTACTGAAGTCTGATCACTAGGAAGCAAGATGCCACCTTCTAGCATTTCCAAGTTTTAGTTCTATGTGCTCTCTTTTCATTCATGAAATGCAGCACAAGTGCCCTGCAACTGCAGTCTGACAGTTCACAGGAAAATGAACAGAAGCATGGGAGGCTCTTCAGCAGTGCAGCAGCCTTTAGTACTGCTGGTGCCTTATCAGGCTGCACACAGGTTATCTACACATTGCCCTGCCTTAAGGCAAAGCCAGCCCTAACTCAGCAGAAAGCAATGTTTTAGGCAAACCTAAAACACCCCTTATGATTTTGTTGTTGCAGTTCAAGACACACTCTTTCTCACTTCAGTGGGATCAGCATTCCTTGGTGAGTCCTGCTGTGATGGGCTTTCATTAGAGCATGTTACATTCATGTACCAGTCATGTTCTCAGAGCATACGGAACAACACATCATAAATAAACACAAACATATGAAACAGAGAATATGAACTCTTGTTGGAGTTAATCCACTTCACTGAGTGAGCTTACACAGGTCTAGGTATGGTCAAGTTATTGAGAGACAGCTACAGAAGGACTGGTGCAGAGATATACAGAGCCTGTTCAACCTCCCTGATTTGCAGTTGCATTTAAGAGTAGGTGGGATCTTCAGGACCAAATACAGTCACAGTTCCTGCAAGGACACATGGTAGAGTGAAATTTGACCAACAAATTGAGAAGCTGAGCTGCTTAATAAACCTCCCTTTAAAATATTGAGTGTTGCATTTGCCTGGGACCATGACACAAAAAGGTTCAGAACAAATGTGATTTCTAATTTCCAGTGAACAAATTTAAAGATTAATAAACCTTTAAAACCAGAGTGTTTGTACTGTTTAATTCTTTAAGCTTGATGTTGGTAGTTCCTCAGTATTTGTTGATGGCTGTAGGTCTCTGGCAATCTGACAACCATATATACTGTGCAAAGCAGTCTTTGAAATTTTGCTGAGCAGTTGCTTCCAGATCATTTTTATTTAGATATTTTTTTGACATCCACATGTTAGTACTTTCCCTCCCCCCAAAAATGTAGAAATTAATATGTAGTCTAGTAAGGAATAAATATGTTTCACCTAAATTTCTTTATCACTTATATCTGCACTTTTGTTATCCTTTCAACCCATAGGAGTGGAGTTTAAATTTCTATAATACACCTCATCATAGTATTTTACCTAATTTTATCTAGAGACAATTGTATTAGCCTTTTTTTTTTTTTTTTTTTTTTTTTTTTTTGCAGAATATTAGCATTCAGATTTCATCCAGCTAGGCAGCCAGTTCTATTAGAATACTTATCTGAGTTGATTAACTCTTCTGCACTGATGAGTTGATGGGAAACCTTAGAAAGGTATAGAAAGATATTTACTTCTGTTTCTTTCAGCATTCCTAGTCAGTGAAATCACAGTCCCATTAGAATAAGTGTGATTTTATTATTGACTTCAAGATTTTTCTTCACCAGAAAACAATCTTGAAGAGATGACAGGCTAATACAGGCTTCTGTTCTTGACCTGAAGTATATCTTGTGTTAGAAAATAGCAATAAAAAAGGCCTTTCAGCGGGCAAACCCCCATTTTTGGCCTCTGCTAAGACTTGGTTGCAAACTGGTCGTCCTTTCTAATGATAGCAAGAGATGAGACCAAATGAGAGGCACTGCTTATGCGAATGCTTGTGGGTACACGCTGAACAGAAATCTTAAGGACTGTAGGAAATAGAAAAAACTAGCTACTGGAGGAAAAGACTGACCTTTTTACTGTTTCTAGGAATGTTGTTTTGAGAATCCAATTTTATTCCTCCAGCCATCTCTCACCATTCCCTGAGGGATGGAGACAAGCTTCCAGTGGCTGCACAAATACTTTCCATCAGTACAAACTGACCTTTACTCATCACTCTGTCCGGTCATACCATCCATTTATCCTTTGCTTCATTGCACATACTGGATGTCAGCACTGGCCTTCTGGAAAAGGCTGCTAAAAATGCAGTTGAATACAAATCCACAAATTGGGCTGAAGTGCTGTGATTTGTCGCCAGCCAGGTGACAATGTCCAGTCAAAGCTGGCAGCATTCTCTCTCAGAGGAGGTACTGGTAGGAATGGCATCAAGGGTCTAGCAAAAGAGTATTTAGAAGAACATCAGTGATTTTGTTGCTGGAAGTGTCACACTTTTGGCTCATATTATGTTGCAGGGTATTTCAGGTGTGTCATTTATTCTTGGTATTGAAGCCAGTGAAATTATCAACTGTGAATTACTTTATCTGAAGAATTCTGGCAATTTACATCCAAAATTTTAGTTGCATGAAAACTGGTATTTCACACAGATACAAAGCAAATCCATGTGTTTCAAATAATTTTTTGTTCTTTTTCTCCAGCCAATAAATTCAATGTGACACACTCATATAAGTAATCTGCCTGATTCATCAGTAGCATTTGTCTTCAAAATTGTATTGAAGTACTTAAGTGGTAAAAGGAAATTGGTATCTTCTCACTTATTTGACTGCTGGTTTGTTTTACACGAATCTGTACATTGGGTGAGGTTTCCCAAAGCCAGTGGAAGTAGTCTGAATTTCCTCTTGCACCGTGATACATAAAACTGCTGTTCATTTCTGTGGGAGCGGTACGCCACAGTAATTTTTTCTCGTTTCTGCCCTTCACATTCCTTATTCTAAGGCTGAATGTGGTAAAAGTATGGTTCTGTCATAGAAACTTGCCTTTCAGAATAATCACTTCTGAAAACACAATTTAGGATTATGAAAGGTTACAAAAGACTTGGTGCTGAGATCACTTCCCTGAGGAGACTGCTCCAGTGCCCAACCACCCTCTGGGTGAAAAGCCTTGTCCTGATATCCAATCTAAACCTCCACTGATGCAGCTTTATGCCATTCTCTTGGCTCCTGTTACTGGTTGCCAGAGACTAGAAAAGACAATAGTTATTAGGAAAATAATCTTGTTTGTTGCTTAATTCTATGCCTTGCTTGTTGCATACAAGCGCATACCTCAGTGGACCATGTGTGGTTTTATAAATTGTGGATTGCTTCACTTAAGGCAAATCTGAGATCACATTTCCTAGCTACTGGCTGATTCAGGTGAAGTTACTATCTCTTTGACCTTTGTAACCTTTTGGAAGAGTGAATCAACCTTTACAGCTTCCCTGTGTTGCAAAGCTTCTGCATTTGAGACAGGCCAAAGATATTGCTACTTCTGGGGGAAAAATAATTTTTGGCATTTTTTTGTCTTTGAATTACTGGAATGATGGAAGTGTGTTGGCTGCCAGATTACTATGTACACTCTTTCACTCTTTAAACCTTTATCTCAGTAGTATTCTCTTTTGGGCAAAGCAAAGTCGTGTACATCTGTGAATACTTATGTGACATCATTTGATTTGCACAGTGCCTGTGTCTGGAGTGCATATGTGTATATTTTATACATATAAATGTGTGCATATACAAAAACATTTGTAATTTCTACTGAAATGTCAACCCTAATTAGCACGTACTCAAAAGGAGAAGCATGCTTTCCTCTAGAGTTTAAATTCTAATTAAATCTAAAATTTCAGATTTTTATTTCCTTTATTGGAGAAGTAAAATAGCAACATACTGATAGAAAAAAGGAGCTTTAAATGACTACAACATTTCATAGGTAACCACAAAACAGAAGTGCTTCCCTTCTGTAAACAGGCTGCTGACCTTTTACAGTTCATGGAGCAGAGTGAAAAGTGTAGTGTAAACATTTTCTGGTCTTCTTTATCAAAATCCTGCCACTTTATCTTCTATTTACTTTCTAAATCTTGGCATGGATTGCTCAGATGTGTCATTCACAAGCAGTCGATATTTCTTGTTTCTTTATTGATCATAGTGACTGGCTTCTGCATTTAGGAAAGTCCTGACATTGATGGTCCCTGCTTGAAGGCTGGGGAAAGATCACAAATGATTGTGTCTACTGATGCGATGTTGCTAATAATATCATCAGGAACAAACTGGTACTTTCTTAACGACATCAACAAAATGGTGCATCTCTAGATACTTAAAAAGAAAAGTATTTTCACGTGCTGCTCAAGATAACTGGGGACCTACTTCTCATAAATACTCCTTTAAAAGCAAAAAGGCAATGTGTGACAAAATTTGAGAAAGATAAAAAAAGTAAGTGGAGGCAAAATATATTTGCTGTGTAGTACAAATGTCAGAACTTTCCACTCATACTTCATTGTTATGTGAAATGACTGAAATGGTATTTTGTAGTTCTCTTCTTAGACAAACCTGCATAAGTAATGGGTATCCAGATAATACAGCATTATTTGGCCTAGACTGCCTGATTACTTCAGAAAAGTAGCATTACACCATTCTTTATTCTAACTGTGAGAGAGCCTTATTCTTGCATCTAAAAAAACACCTTAGATACTGTCCATGTCATGACTTAGAAAAAAACAATTCAAAGAAAAAATTGGATTTTAAAAAATGCATTCCAAATGCCAATGTTTGCCTCTTTGGGACTCTCCTTCCATCACTATTGATTTATTCAGTAATGCACCTAGAAACTAGACGTATTTTAATACTTTTTAATGTAATGCAGATTACTAATATATTGCTTAAAATCCAAGATTTGCTTATTTTCATTTTCACTCATTTTAAAAGGTTGCTAAAACTGCATAGAAATAATGTGTGAAATTGCTAAATGAGGCTATTATTTCCTTTTGTTCTATGCTAATGAATTCATTAACAGTTGTTCAGTTATTATCAAGGGTATCCTTTAGTTGTTAGATTAGAAAGATTTTTATCTTATTCTTACTGTGAATCTGCTCATTACATATCTGACAAAAAGCAGATGATTTCTCCTGCAGAAAAGTAACACCCAAGCCCCCAAAACACAACCAGGATATTTTCTCATGATTTCCTTGACTCTAATGTGTGTTTGTTTAAGCTTTTCAGTTTGCTTTTTGAGATTGTTCAGAATACCACAATGAACTGTAAACAAAATCTGTAAACAAGGAATGATAATATCAATGCTGTACTTGTAACAGGCAATGTAAACACTAAGATATGGTTTTTCCAGTTGCATCATTTACCAAATAATTTTTTTAAGGCATAGAATAAGATAGATGAGTGTTCTACACTTAAATGTTCACCTCCCTTTCCTTTAATGAGGGATAAAAGTATTTACCTTGTAGATCAAATTATTTTTGATCTTTACAAGTTCTCAACACCCAACAATGACCATTCTTTAAAAATACAGCCCATTTAATCAAAAAATCTGGAAGTATTTTGAAATTAAGTAATGAATTAATGACACTTAATGTCATATTTACTTGTGAACATACTTCAAGTACACTTCACTGTTTTACCTGATGGTCCTCTATTTCATTCTTATTCTTATTCCTGCTGTCTTTAAATTTAGAACTTCTTTTATCTATGAACTCTTTGGAGTTAGGAGCTTGTTAGATACATTTAAGGAACAGAGTACCGGAAAATCTTGCTTCCAAGTTGTATCTTGTATAGAGTTATGAATTACGAATGACCTTAGTACATGACACAATAGGTGAAATTTATGATACAATTGGATTAATAGACAACAATTGTCCTCTCTAGGAGGAAAATTTATGCCTTTGGTGAATAAGAAATGCAAACTGAAGAGAAATGTCTTACACAATATTGTCTTTGATAATTTACAAGTCTGTAGAAGCATGTGGGGTCACACGTATGGATGAAGTACACTGAAGAAAAGCTGTGAGACAACCCTAACCTGTGGGGTAAGATTCACATTACCAGGTTTGCCTGTGTTCACATACTTGTAAGAGTAAAATCTTCACTAGACGGTTCTGTGTTCTCTCTGTTCCTACTACATAGCAAAGATATGTTCCCTTGGTTTCTAAATGGGTTGAACACTAATGGCATAATTCTATGAATAACCTCATGCATTGAAAAAAGAGGAAGGTGAAGTTTTAGGACAGTCATTATCCTTTTGAAGGCTGTAGTGATGTTTAACATGTTTAAAAGTAAGCTGGGATAATAGCTAGAGCGCTCAGTACATGGCAAAGTAAAACCTCTCTTCTCTTGTGGTAGCTGCAGCTACTTGACAGTAGAGATGAACCAGCTACACTTGTCTTACTGCAGTTCCAGCCCTTTTCCCTGGCGCTGTTGCTCTTTCCAGTAATTCTGAGATGCTTCATAAGGCAAAACAAAGGCTCTTGCCAGCCAGCAAATAAAAAAGTAGCCCCACAATCATACTGTGTGGAGATAGCCCACATAAACACACTAGTCACCTTGCTAGCTACCCACCCCTTCCCAACCTGAGATGGAAGGGACTGTTTGAAGATCAGGAGAAGCTTTTTGTCCTGTAGGAATGCACTGGGTGTTGTGAAAACAAGGTTCTTTTGATACATTAATTTCTGCCACAATATGGAGACTCCACCATAAGAGGTGGACTCAAAAGGTACGAAGAGGTACAGAGGTGTCTATTACCTGCTGTGAGATGAAGTAAAATGTACCCGGTAGAAAGTGTTCAAGCAGAGTGAGATAAGGAACAGCAAATTCCAGATTTTGTAGTATGAGACAGAAAATAAAGCTGTTCCTAGAGAACAGCTGCATTGCTGGGATCCACTGATTAAATAATTTGCCCAAGGCCTAAGGGAGCTGGGAACTATAACCACCATTGACAAATACCCACTTTTACAGTCTATTTTGGCATTCAGGATTATGTGTCTTCTATAAAAGAGAAGCTACCATTCAGACGGAAGTGATGGGCTTAAGGCAGAAATTATGGGTGGAGGCTTCTGAGCTTGTGTTATGTGGGCAGACAGATGAAACAGCCAGAGACGTCCCTCCTGGCTTAAAGAGCTCTAGGAGCTGAACATAAAAGATTATGGCTTCCCAGATAAGCTGGGTCAAGTGTGTAGAATAGATCCTGAGGGAGTTTTGAAAGCAGAATGCTGGGGTCTGGCAGGTCAGAAAGGGTATCTTTGAAAGAATAAATCGCTGCTGAGCTCCTAAAATAAAAACTGCTCTGGGAGAATTCACAAAAATTTCACATGCTTTAGGTATATTTGTTTCAAATTTATATACACCTTCCAAAACGTTTTGAACATATATATGATCATAGAAGGTAAATTTTAAGGTTTCATGTGCAATTGACATTTTAAACCCATATATACTGAAAAAAAATATAAAATATGCAGATCACAAGAGGTCCAATGACCTTGTTCTCTGTGCCAGAGTTTAGGCAGCCAGATAAGTCACACAAGCATCTAGCTAGCTTCATCGTTGCTGTTAAGACATGAAGAATTATTTTGTGTGAAAATGATGAGACAAAATTAAATTTAAAATGCTCAATCAATAAATTTTGCAATGGTCTTATTTTTCAAGGAATCTTGCCTTAAGCCATGACTACAATCAGAAAGAGACATATGAGACATAATTTTTCTTTTTTTTTTTTTTTTAGTTTCTACTGCCATTTATCTGGGTTTTTTCATTTAAAGGAGTCTGTTTTTCATCAGGTTTATAATTACATTTGTCCAGTCAAGAACTATTATTACATCTACCTGAGAAATTGTGATGGAAAGATGCCATATAAAACCGTCAACCTGAAAATTAAAAAATAAAAATGAAGGTTCTAAGGAATAATATGGACATTGCTAAGAGATATGCTAATGTTGCTAACTATTCCCATATATGTTTTTCCCCTCTGTGCTGCAAATAGCATGAGGAATGTCTTCATGAACAACTAAAATATGGTTTGAAAATGGTTCAGAGTTTCTGTATTTGAATGGGTATTAAGCAAGCTCCATCTGCTTAAAAAATTGCTACTGTTCTCTCTTTAAAGGTGTTTGCCTTTTAAAATTTAAAATCTTAATTTATTAGGATGCCAGGCTTGGTGTGATCCTATCCTATGGATATAGACTTACAAGTCCATACCCTATCAGCAAACACTTCTGACAGAGGAAAGCTCCAAGTATGATTTCTTTCTAATGTCCTTATACAGGCCAGAACTTAATCACCCTTGTGTAAAATTCTGTATAATTATCAAACAATATTGCCAAATTCAAGATTTCTAATGAAACCAAAATATTAAGAAAAAAATGCATTTGTAAATTTATTTTCAGACATATAACCATAGCTGACAAGGTGAATTTTTTAAGCTCTGACATCTATTGTATCTTGAAAGGGCTCCACACAAAATTATAAATAAGTGAGAAAAAATACAGATAAAATCAAAGTCTATTAGACTCCTTTAGAAGTAGCAAGTTTAGGCTCTTCCTGTTTTGTACCATCTTTACACTAACATGACTTATTTTTTTTCTGCGTCACCTTCATAATTTCATGACTTCCAATGTTCATAGCAGTATATTCATGCTGCTAATGCAGGAGTAATTTCACTGAATGCAAGTAACAGTTTATGTTACAGCAGATGTCATGTCAAAGGAGAGGTGACAGGTTATAATCTCTGTACCTAAACCCCACGTTCACACAGAGATGCTGCTGTGTTGTGTTGGCTGACATCCTTCCTTTCTTTATGCTTTCTTATCTATGTCAGAGGTGGGTAAGAGAAAAGAGAGTATGGCAGGCATGGGGGAAGCAGTGGCTGGGAAGGGGGTGAAAGATATCTTACCTGCTACGCGTAGTTGTAGAAGAGAACTAGAAGAATTTAAGATGGGATCTTAAAAGGGAGTGAAACAGTCAGGTCTTTGCACTTGTAATTCCAGGTTCCTTCCCACGTGAAGACAGGAATACAGCATAGGCCCAAACAAGCTGTTGTCATATTGCTCTGGATTACAGTTGGAAAAATGTTACCGACAGATTAGTGAAAATACTGCTCTCAACCTGGTTTCCAAGGGGAGACAGTCTAGCCAAGTGTCACAATTTCAGTCAAATACCAATTTATAACACCTATTCCAGTAGGACAATAATGGAAATGTTTTTATCCTATTGTAGAGGAGTTTGCTTATTGCTAGCCACTTGTAGGTTCTTCTGAAATTATTGTTACCTGCAAGTTTTTATCAATCTTTCCATTTGCATATAGATTCTGAGGTGAAATGTATGACTTCTTTCATTTTTGCTTCCTTAGTGTTTTACAAGCCCCAAAGTTTGCACATCAATAGTAATTTTCTTCATGCTTCTGCTTCCCAAGGACCCCTCTCTAACTAAAGAAATTAAAGAAACAGTCTGTTTGAAATTTGATGAGTTTTTATCCTCATTATCTTATTTTGTAGGCACACAAATATTTGTTTGGTGTAGATATGACAATCCATTACTCTTTTCAGCTATTCCTATTCCTAAATATTAGGTCTGTGTTGAAAACTATGTATATTTGTTTTGCCCTGAAACTGCTCACTACTTCTGTTGGATTTACATAAGCCTTTTCTTTTAGGTTGGAAGTTTCAAAGCACTTTGAATGGGTTTTTTAAAGTGCAAAATTATTTAAATTTGTTTCTTTAGTACTTTTTTCTCACTCATCTTTAAAAAAAAAAGTCTTTTCAGAATGTGCATTGAAGTTGGAAATTCATACCCATGCTAAGGGAAGCATAAGAAACTGTTTTAAGCTTTCTAACCAAAGTTGCAGTGAGGCATAAGCATTTTGTTGTGCCTACAGCAGGATTGGATTTCATTCTAAGCACCAGAGACCTCAGAGCACTTTGAAGACTTGCCAGTTTGTCATTAATCCTTGTGTTTCTGCCTCATACTTTTCATATCCCCAGTAACTTTATTATCCGTGTTTCTCCTTCTACATGCCAGGGTCAATAAAATTCATGTGACAAGTACAATTTTTTACCAGCCAGAAATATCATATTGGCTAAGATAATTCCATGAGACTTGGAAATGTTTATGAGAAGCCTGTCTCATGCCTGCTTACATTGCTGGCATGTCTGCTGAGTGAGAAATGCCATGAACTCTCCCATGGCAATATGCTGGGCTGACACTGAACTAGCTGCAGGTTCTTTGGACAGATTGAATAACAGGGTCTTGTCCCATGTGGCAAGTGGTTATTTGCCCAGGTGGGACAGCAGTGCCATCACTGGGGTTAAATCTGCACCATTTACTTCAGTGTAGCAATATGTGTTGAGCATGATAAACTGATTTGGACTCAATGTCTACCTATTAATTCTGCTTGATGTTCACTTATCAAGACATAGTTAAATTCCACACAAAGAAAGCACAACTAATTAGCGATAGATTTGCTCTTCTCCAGATTTTTTTCTGGATTATTCTCTCTCCTCTTTGTACATATTTAAAAAAATATTTATTTTGGACCATAAGGGTTAGCCTCTGAACTCAGAGGTTGGATGAGGCATCTGCTGATAAAGAGTGTTCCCTTTCTGCTTGACTCTGAAAAACCATGGAATTATAGAATGGCTTGAGTTGGAAGGGCCCTTAAAGATCATCCAGTTCCAACTTACCTACCATGGGCAGGACCTTTCACTTGATCAGGTTGCCCGAAGCCCTATCCAGCCTGGCCTTGAAGACTTTCAGGGATGAGGCTTCAACAGATTCTCAGGGCATAAGAGAAATGGGACTGTTACATTCAGGTGTCCACTGTCTTCCCCTGTGGAGGGTACCATAAATTCAACATTGCTACTTAGTACATCATCATAGAGAAAGAGCCAGATGGGTGTTTGGGAGAGAAAAATCATCATTCAGTGTTTGGAAACATAGCTTTTTTTAACAAGAAAAAATTCAGAAAAAGATTTTGAAAGTATGTAAATAAACAGCTATTTGTTACAATTTGCCATAAAAATAGAGTCCTTGCAGTGAATTAAGAGATTTTATTTTTCCTTGAATTCTGCTTTAATGTAGGCTCTCATAAAAGCTGAGTTGGACTTTTACATGGAATTGAGAGGATTATATGCTGTATTTAATAACCCCTGTCAAATAAAAGTATAAACCTAATTAAGCAATAAATCCATAACAATTTTTATAGACAGTTAATGAGTAGCTTGCATTTTTATAACAGCAACAGCATATTAAAAAACGAAACATTAGATGTTCTAGTATGGTTAAAGTACTTGTATTGATAAATTACTCTTTCTGGCATTGCATGACTAATTTTAATCACTTGGAGCTGTGGAGATGTGCTTGGTTTAGAATCTGGGCTATTATTCTTAAATTAAATTTTAAAAAAGTTAATACAAGTATCTGTCTATATTTCTAAAATATTAATTTAAAAAAAAAATATTTAGTGTTTTCCTGTTAAAGCTAATGCTCTCAACACCACCAGCATCTTGGGCTCAGAGAAAAATAGGATAAATAGGGTACAAGAAAGTAGATACTGAAATCACCTAGCTTATAGTAATAAAATGTCATAGCAACTTTTTCAACAAGAGTTAAATTAAGAGGTACTTTTGTGTAGTATCTTAATTTCAGAAATATGAGATTGTTTTGTCCATTTAGTCTGATATGAATAAGTCATATGGATGTCGAAATTGAGTTTGAATTAAGGAAGAGCAATAGTCAAGATTCCATCCCCTACACCTCCTTTTCTCTAATTTAATGACTAGATGAGATAGTAAGCTTTTTTTTTTTTTTTTTTTTTTTTTTTTTTTTTTTTTTTTTTCTTCCAAACTATGGGCCTTTTGTTGTTGCAGGTCACTCACACTGAACAAAGCATGCCTCCCGTTTACTTCCCTGGCAAGCAGGGAATTGTACATGCTGTAGGATTCCTCATTTCTAACACTACCTAATCTAATGGCCTTAAGGAAGCTGGAGACTTCTCTCTGGGGGCCAAAGGGTGGCAGTCAGTTTGGGACCAATGGCCTCTTCTGGGGTCATGAACAGAATTAGATAAATGAGAGAAGCTGCTGGTAGTTCATAAGAGAGGGGGGAAGGTGGTTGCCAGCAGGCAGAGAATCACAAGATACCCTGATTATTACCTAGTCTTAAATTGGGGCAGGACTTCAGCATTAAATCACTATTTCAATTTAGACCTGGAAATGTTAAACTTCTGTATTGTTCATGATTGAACTAAAGCAATAATTCAGATGTTTGTTTATGTTAACCATATGCCTTTAAACCACTTCATAATGGAATAAAGGACGACAAGGAATAAATGCAAAAGCTTTAAAAATTAGTTTGTCAGATGTCTTATGATATGTTTATTCTTGCAATGCATTTAACAGTGAGTAAGAGCCAGGTGGTGTTTTTATTTCTACCAGATAACACTTATGTCCAGCTGGTTGAGTTTGTTATCTTAAATACGTTTACATGACTTGTGGCTGTTGTAATATGCTTAGTAATATTGCTTCATAGCCCTGTAGCATATTGCAAGTGATGATATAAACCCTCTTATATCCATTAATGAATTAAACTTTAAACCACCATTACCCGACAAAGATCCACTATATCCTTCCTGAGAAAGAAAATAACTACTGTTTTAAGATAAAAAAACAAATAAACCCCATAGGTCATTGCGCTGGTTTTGGCTGGGGTGGAATTTTCTCCACAGTGGCTAGTTTGTTTGGATTTGTGCTGGAAACAGTGTTGATAATTCAGGAGTCGTTTTGTTATTGCTGAGCAGGGCTTACGCAGAGACAATTTTCTTCTTTTCATATGGCCATGCTGCTGAGGGAGTCAGGGGGGAAGTGGGGAATTGGGAGGAAACACACTGGGACACTGACCCCAACTGACCCAAAGCATATTCCATACCATATGACATCACGCTCAGTATGTAAAGTGGGGATGTGAGGAGGACATCAGAGCTATGGCGTTTATTTTCCCAAGTCTACACCATTCCATGTAATGGAGCCCTGCTTTCCTGGAGATGACTGAACTCTTGCCTGCCCATGGGAAGCAGTGAATTAATTCTTTGTCTTGTTTTGCTTGCTTGTGTGGCTTTTTCTTTCCCTATTAAACTGTCTTTATCTCAACCCACAAGTTTTAACACTTTTCCACTTCTGATTCTGATCCTGCTAGTGGGGGAGTAAGTGAGAGGTTATGTGGTACTTGGTTGCTGGCTGGGGTTAAACCACAACAGCCATCTTTAATTATATCTCTTTCAGAACAGAAGCCTGCATTTGTTTATGAATGTCATAGGTAAAAAAATCAAACTTTTGCAGAAAGGTCACAAAGCTTTCAGAATCTGTTAGTCTCAAAGAAAATCTTGTATAAAAACTAGCCCATATGTAAGATTTCTCATGTGAAGAAGAGAGAACTACAAAAGTTGAGTCAAGTCTTTCATCATGATGGAAAACTGGCTGAAACATTTTATTTTAGAGATGTGTTTCTATATAAATCTGCTTATTAGAATAATATATATTTTTAACAGAGTTTTTTTTCCTTTTGGAAATCATTTCCCTTTTCCAACAAATTTTAGTGTGGTGAGAATTTTAAGGAAATGAACATTGTGAGTTTGTGCTACATTATACTCTACTATTCATTTTAATTCTACCGAGTGACCCTATTTAAGAGCACAGGTGATGGGAGTGAGTCATCACATAGCCCACTCCATTCCTGTGCTCTGGTGCTGTGGAGGTTGAAGCAGGAAGCTAGAAACTGAGGTTCTCCTCAGAAAAGTGTTGACCACAGGTAGTATAATTTTCATTTTAACTGATTATCAGAAATTATTTTATGGATTATTTATGAACTGTGCCCACAAAAACTGTGGATACATGCCAGATATGTTTCTATGGTAAATACCACATTGGAGACAAGGAGGTAGATGACAGCTTCAAATAGTTTATTTGATCCAAAAACCTCAGGTAGTGTTTGAAACAATCAGTTTGCCAACCATCATCTGTGAGGGCCATAAAGAGATTTGCTAAAAGCTGTGTGCAGGGACCTTGTGGCACACCCTTTATGCAGATGATATGAATAAACTTGGTCTTTTATTTATGCAGGGAGGAACTAATCTGGCAGAGATTCAAATAACTCTCTACTACTTAATACTTTCTTCTTTACATTGCCTTGTATGGATCATGGTAGCAGATGAAGGATTTCACAGCTTTACCATGTTAATAATGCTGAATTTCATGGTTTGTCAGCTTGTCAAGTATTAACAAGACTGACGTTATAATACTAGAGGAACTGTCATGTAGCAAAAAGAGGGAAATCTCAAATTTTAAAAGATTTTTTAGCATCAGCTTTTCTTTTCTAAAAATTACTGATGTTCATGTTAAAGAGATTCACTTCATCTCTGACTAACAAAATTTATATGCCATTCACATATGGGTCACTCAGATTTGACTGAATTCAGAGAAAGCCATAGAAAATCAACCATTTCAGGCACGGGATAATCAGAATATATTTTCTTTATAGCAATCCTTGGATAATATTTACCTGGTACAGAACTTTAGTTCATGCATGTGTAAGGAGAATTTAATTATAATTTACCTGGAATGTGTAATTTCCTTCATGAAAGCCGTTTTCATAAGAGCTAATATCATTGGTCTTTATTTTGTGCTTAAGAAATTTCTAAGCAGATTTTACAGAGTATGATTTCAGGCTTATTTTCCAGTTTCCCCTGCCCCCAAGTTATTCCTATCATCAGTGTCACAAGGCATTTAAAAACACCTGCCCACTATTGAATGGTCCATGGTCAAATATTTTGTGCATTTCAGTTTTACTACAGCTAGTCCATGTCACTCATTTAAGCTCGATATTACAGTGCCATCACACAGACTCCCACATTTTCAAAACATAATTTGTTTTTTCTTTTTTCTCAGACTAATGATATATATGAATTATTACTCATGTATATATATTGAAGAGAGAACTGATATTTTAGTAGGTCCATTCATAAACTTTTATGTATCATTTCTTTGTGTGTCTGGACCATAATGCAAATATATTTATTATGGTTTTTTATTTAATACAATTGCAAAATTTCTCTAATTAGTTCCTGCCAAACTTCTTATACCTGATCTGAATACAGATCTGCCTTAAAAAGACCATGACACATTCTCTAAAATGTACTGGTCCCAAACCGCTTCTGACTCTAAAAGCCTATCCATACATTTTGCAGTCATTTATTGCTGATTGTGGGACCAATAGTTGAGAAATTTGTGCCAGTACATTTATTCACAGTGTGGATGTCAAACAATACTTCACTTTTGTGGCATGAAGGCTAATTCCTTGCTTCCCATGTTTACAAGGTTTGTAAAGGCCTCACAGGAAACTGGGATACTAAAGAGAAGCCTATACATAATTAGAAGACTGCCCAGGAAATCAGGGATGGATGCAGACTAGGAGAAAGTGAATAAATTGGAATGGGTGGAAGCTGAAATGGATCCTCAGAAGAGGAAACGAACATCACAACCTGAACAATTTCACTTCCACATTTTTGCTTTTCTGTTCTGCATTGTTTTAATTTATGGGACCTCTTACAGGTCTGTACCAGTTTTTGCAGAGAAGCAAAGTGCCACAGACATGATATGTCAAGCTGGGCCTTAATTAGTGAGCCGAACTCCTGGACAGTATTGTGCCCAGAAAACAAT
Organism: Sitta carolinensis; assembly: GCA_032173965.1. NCBI lineage: Eukaryota > Metazoa > Chordata > Aves > Passeriformes > Sittidae > Sitta > Sitta carolinensis. Next base: position 83,149,171 of record CM063284.1, read on the forward strand.
CAAAGGGTTAAAGTGTGGATGTTCACATGATAGACTAAAGCCCCTTTCTTGGTCTTGTTTACTTCATAGATATGCATGTAGCCAGCTGTCTGCCAAAGCTGTACCCTTTCCATAAAGTCATATTCATCTATAGGATAATGAATCAGACAGAAAATCAATGCGACATTTCAAATATGGCCTCATTAATGCCCTTGTTTAGTGTCAAGAATAAATATCCAGCAAGTTGCTCTGCATTTCTCTTCTCACTTTCTGGAATGATATATTCCTTGCCTTATTGCCTTTACACATTGTGTTCAATTTAATTCTAGCAGCTAACCCTATGATCCTTAGCCTGCTTTGTGATTTATGGTTATGATCTTTGACTGGTTATTTCTTTATTTGTGCTGCAGACCTACTAATTTGCATCTGCTCCTGTGAGTTGTATAAGCTGCTTACTCATCCCACACTCCTTCTGCAGAGCTGCTGCAGACTTTGCACCAGTCTCCGAGTCACGAGCAGCAGATGAACTGTGGAAAAACAGTACTCTGTACTCATAAGATTGCTTCACCTCCACACAAAACTTACTATTTCTGTTTACAAATCCACTCTGTCTCTGATCTCTCCAGTCTTGACTTTCTCTTTTCTCATGCTTCAGAGGTTTTGTGTCATTTACCACTTCTGGCAGTCTAGGAGAGCAGAACCATTTCCTTTGAAGTGATTCTGAATTAAAGCAATTCACACCTGTCTCCTGGTCTTTGTCAGTCATCTGTTACTACCCTTCCCCTGCTCTCTCTGTTCTTCTCAGCACAGTTGGGTTTTTCGATTTGTTTGTTTCATGGTGATGCACAAGAAGTTCAATAGAGGATCTGATCTGGACTACAAACAACTTCATTTTATTTTATGTGAAGCAAGCCTCATTAGCAGCAGTGTGGCACAGTACTGTTGATGATCTTCTGCAGCAATATGTAAGAATTACCAAAATGTTGAGAGCCTTACAGCAGTGAGGAAGAGCAGCATTGAACCATCAGTGCAATAACATAAAAAAGCATTACCATCAGGGCAATGGTCTGCAGAAGCATCATTTGGTATCAATAACCTTCTCTTTAAAATGTTTAAACAACAGTACAAGCTACTTAAGTGTTGCATCACCTATCTTACACAGATAAGTTTGCAAAACCACTTAGTGGAAACCAACACTTGTATAGAAATTCTTGGATTTTTCAGTTCTGAGTTTCAAGTTGTAACGATTTGTTAGCTTCACTTCTTCCTCCCTTCTTTCTTTTCTTTGTTTCTTTATTTTTACAACATCCAACATTTTTTGCAGTCTAAAATTTCCTCTATACTTTATATGATCTCTGATTTTTAGTAGATATGATCCAGGCAGAAAAGAAAGGATATTTTTATTTAATCAAATAAAAAATGCTATTTTTCTCATTATTAATGCTTTATCACACTTTTTTTGTCATGTCATGTCATGTGTGATAAGGTACAATGCCTATGGAAACTGTATGTTCTATACCATACTTTCCTTCAAAACAACTAATAAGAGAAATATATAAACTGTCATGAAGAGGAGTGTGTAAAGAGACACTATTTCAAGTTTTTTGAATCCCATGATTTCACAGGTCCAATTCTTGTGGAACAGTTATGCAGGAGATTAAAAAGCCTGTAGTACCTACTGGAAAAGTAAAAAAAAAAAAGACCAATCCTTCACCTCCCCCCCAAAGTTTTTTTTTGTTTGTTTGGTTGGGGTTTTTTGTTTGTTTTTTTTTCCCCCAACTGCTAGTTCTGTTGTGAATCAATTCAACTAGTTTGAACAGGTCTGGAAAATGTATGTGACTGCAACTTTTGTAGGAACACTATACTACTGTATTTACTGTGAAAGCACAACTTACAGAAATGCAGATGTTTACTCTGTGTGATACGGCATTATACTTGTAACAAAGGTATAGCTAAAATTTCAAGTAAGGTGGCACCTGAAGGAATAGACACAAAAACAATTTCATAGAAGAGTATAGAGCTCCAAAATTTTGTCTGGAAAGAAATTCCAACTGGTTTTTTTTTTTTTTTTTTACTTTCTTTGACACAACATCTACTGGGAAAAAAGAAATTGGATGTAAATTTCAATTTCTGCATGATAGGTTTTTATCCTTGAGTAGCATATAAAGTGGTTTGCTTTACATGCATGGGCAAAGAAATATGAAAAGCAAGACAAGTCAATCTGCATGAAAAGTACTTTCTTTTACACTGGACCTACACCAGAGTAAATCTGTTAACTTCATCTGGCTTTGATCCAGGTTTTGACTAATGTGAGATGAGCAGCAGACTCAAACAAGATGTTATTAATATGGGGAAGACTGTGCTAACAGCTAAGCAGAGATTTGGCTTGATGGAAAGTGAATATTTTCACTAAGTCAGTACAAGCAGAGTACCCAGGCAAAACACTCTGGTTATTCTTCAGCAAATCCTGATTCCTGTAACTATACCTTTCAAATAACATACATGGAAAGTGAATATGGAGTAGACAATATTCAGTGCAAACGGACAGAGATCTGAACAGCTTAATTCCCAGAAGGGCACTTCTGTTCATCCTCATGAGTTTCACAGCATAAGAGAGCAATGCTAACTGCATTGAACTGAAGCATTACCTTAAAAGAAATTTCAGCTGCTCACCATCTCATCCAAACATTTGGACTCATGTAAGAGATATTATTTCGTAATTGGAGAAGGAAAAGTTATTTTTTTCTATCTCCTACCTGTGGTAGATTCTCCAGTGCTTTAATATAAAGGATTTAAGTAATTGATTATATTTGTTTGTGGTTTTTTTTAATCATTATAATAATATTCACAATAATGTATTTTCTTCTATTTTTATTAGAAAATTTAATATTGAAGAATAAATACAGGAGTAAAAAGTTGCCTATTTCTCCAAGTATTGAGCGTTCCAGACTTCCAGTAATGAATATTTTCCCTTTATACAGTGGAATTAGTATGTGACATTTTCTTATGTATTCCATAATTCAGAGATTTTTATTGCCTCTTCTCAATCCAGTAATTTAAGGCTTGATGACCATGTAGAACACATAATAATCAAGGTGCAAGCAAGGGAAAAACCCCCAGTATTTATTAATTACCAACTTCATTAAAAATTGATGAAGCTATAACTTGTTCTTCTTAGAATACAGTGTGGTTTCCATAGAGAAAACTTTGGAGACACTGATTTTTTGTGTCTTTTTTTAAATTTTAGAACGGTAGCATAAGAAATGCTAAACTGGTCATTAGTCTTCATTAAACCTGCCAATACAAGATAAGGGTCAATAAAGAGGGCAAAAAAGTCTTTCATTGATAACCTGGTTATAAAAGGCAACACACTTCTTCAAGCTCTTCTATTGGACACCCTTCAATTTTATTGTTTAAACAGACTTTTCTTATTGTTATGGTGCATGCTCAGAAATACTCTATTCTTTGTCAATATTTAATTTATCATAGAGAAATTTATTTGGAGATTCTGTTTAAAGCAAATAATGATTAGAGTAGCTGTGACCTTAGTTGCATCAAAATAAAAATGAGCAGGATTTTCCAAAACTGTCGATCAAGTGTCTGATTTTAGGAGATCAACTATGACACTATAAAATAGCCTTCAGTGGAAACCTCAGCACTCCCTTTACTTTTTGTTCTATTAATGGATCTAAAATGCATTTTCCATGTAATTCAGTGTGTGAATATTGGTTTCAAAATCTTACAGCAATTAAAATCTTTTCTTCAACCCCTGAAATCCAAGGATTATGTGTATTGCACAGCAATCTATTTTCACAGGTTTTGTGGCCTTGGGAAAGGCAATGTGTATTTATAAAAAAATCACGTAAACAGATCAGAATTAAAAAGTTCCAATGTTGTCCCTGAAAATAAGCCTTCTGATTTGTTTTAGTATAGTGGAGTCAGTTCTCATGAATTGTAAGATAAACAAGAATCATGTTTTCATTCCTTTGTAAAAGACATCACCTGATGGACTTCTCAAGTGACCAGTGGAGATGGAGAGGTGGTAACTTCTCTGTCCAATCTCTGATCACTGTCCAAAAACTTATATATACGAGGTCAACAATAAACTGGGGACTTCCTTTCTTCTTCTCTACCTGAACACCTGTTGTGTGTGTTGCTGTGTGTTTCTATCTGCGTCACAGTAACATTCCTCCTTTATTTTTTTGGGAAAAAAAGGTCCCTAAGAGTAATCTTAAAGGATATTTGGCCTCAGCAATATTGCTGTAAGGATAAGTTCTTATAGTCAATACCTTATGTCTTGCAGGGAGCACCTTATGTCCTAAGCTGTGAGAGCAGGGGACATCAAGCCTCCCAATAATGCAGAAGCACAAGACACAAGGATTTACCTCCACAGGTGGGTAGTTACAGTATGTTTAGAAAGATTTCTGTTGGCTGACACGTATGAAAATTAGTGCCAACTTTTTGCATCATTGTAAAAAAATTATCACATACAATGAAGTTGCTGTTGTTATTTATTGAAATTGTCCTCCGGTGCAAAGCATATCCTCATGGAGATCCTAACAATCTCCAGGGAGATTTCAACAGCAGCTGCTATTTCTACTACTGTAAGCAAGCAAGGAAGGAAGATGCTTTTGGCAGTGAATGAGAATGATTAGCTCAGGATGTAATTTGTATCTCAGAATTGTTTTGATAGCTCAGCACTTTCTTGGGTATTTATCTTTTCCCAAATGAAATAAGTCTTTTCAACTTCAAATAAGTCCTGTCTATCTTGGAGTTACAGAAATGATGTCATGCAAAATTCAACATTTCCACTATTTGTATATTAAAACTTAATACTAATCAAGAAAATATTTGAAACAAAGCCTCAAACTCAAACTTCTACTTAAATAATCTAAATATTCACAGATGCATGAGTCTAAGAAAAGAACACAAGAGCCAAAGTCAGTTTTGAAAATATGATCTATTGTGATATGATATGGCAAAAGATAATTTGGACTACTCAGTTCACAAAAATTCCATTTAGTCTCTGACTAGTACTTCTCATAACTGGTTTTAGAAGTTCTCTTGCTTTGTGCCTTATTTAATCCTCCAGATTGTTCTTTCAGGCCGACTGGGACAGGCAACTGTCATCATTCCTCATATATTTAGGCCTACTGATTATTAGATTTTGCAATAAAAATGGTTGAAAGAGGTTGTTTTTCCGCTTTTAAGCAGGTGAGAGCGGTACTTTGCAGTTGAATCAATGGAGATAAAGAAACAATCTCTAGTGGCACAATCAGTGTTTATTTCCTAATTTAGACTAAAGAAAAAACAGGAGTGGGAATTCCAACTATGATAATCTATTTTTCATCTTTACATGACCTGCTTCACTCCAGGCCGCAATCTCTGATTCTTCTGGATTTGGGGTTTCTGTTGACCTTTTGTTCATTATCTGCCAACCCCAACTTCCTTTCAAATAAGTGACAGGTTGATTGGGACAACTTTAAATTTTCCCAATGGAAAATTACTTTAGAGGTACTAAAATTACTTCTTTCTTGACTGACCATTTTTTTTCCTTTTTTTTTCCTGATCTGCTTTGGCTTCATGCAATAGAATACAAGTCAAGGAGCAACAGCCATCTGGAACTGCCATTGGCACTTCCCTGTGCTGGCTGATAACAGAGATAGCAATAGCTTTCTTAAATACATAAGTAAAAATTGTGGTTTATCTGATTTTCCTTAATGACTGTTTCTTCAACGTACTTGTAATCAGAAGTTCCAGAAACATTAATTTGTAAGGGAAAATTGTAATTCTCATTGCATTTGGTGTCTACATTTTTGATGTTGCTTTTTTTTTTTTTTTTTTTTTTTTTTTTTTTTTTTTTTCCTTTAAGGTTTTCTTCAAGGATAAGAGACAGGATGTTCTTTCACTAAATTATTTTCACCTGCTGTTGTTGACCCCCTCAGACTAGAATAACCTTACCTACCAAAATAATTTAGGCTGAAAGCAAATGATTGGCATTTGTAATTTTCAAGGGCTAATGACTATGAGCTGCCTTTCAGTAAAAAGGGGCACATGAGAGGAAGGGTTTGCTTCTTAGCATGTGTAACTATTACTGTTCACGGTCTCAGGATAATTTTTGTTTATACATATTTATTTAAGTTTCAGTCAGGGATACCAGTGGATTCTGAAGAGATCTTTGTTTGTTCCTTGTATCAGATTTAATAGAAGAAATATTTTACCCTAGTGTGGTTGTCTTGAGGCACTTTAAAGATTCAGATTAGGAGGCAAGAATGTTAAAGTATGCTTTAAAGTTAGGGGGATTTGTATTGTTGTTTTGGGTTTTTTTCTAATTCTGCTTTTCATATTTGTAAGAAATTGGATGACAACAGTACCTAAAATTTGTTATGCACATGAATATTTTTGTTGATGTATTCTAAAAAATGAGCAAAAATTGAATATGTCATGCATGTGAAACAGTGCTCAATTATATCAAGTGAGAGATACCAGTGGATGTAAAATATTTTTCAGTTCCCCTCTTCAAGAAGAGCTAACGAAATGTACATTGTGCATGCTAAAAAACAAGTAGGAGAAGTTCTTGAATTACTTCCACCTGTGAAATAGGAAAATAATTTTAGGAAACTGATTCAAATTACTCTGTCATGTCTTGAAATAAAATATAGCTGTATACCTAAATAAGGACCAACTTTGATTTTGTTATGTAAGGAATAGAATATCAATGACTACTGAACAGAAAAAAAGTGTTCAAAGAGATTTAAGTAACTTCTATTCCTTCTGTGATCCATCTGCTTGCTCTTGATTTACCTTGACAATTAGCCTAAGTAACTATTTTGCAAGATGGTGTGTCAGAACTGCTGCAGTTCCTGGAGAGGGGGAAAGATGCAGAAGTCCCTGTGGAGGCAGCCTGCAGTAACCTGCACTGCTTTAGTGCTTGGGCTGAAAGGAGAAAGTGTGAAAGAGAGAATGATCTTTCTGTCACTCCTACCAATCTTCCTGTGCTGCACACACTGATACGGCCACCGGGACATGTCTTGGAGAAAACAGAGTATAATGTAGGAGTGTGAAGCATTCTGTGGGTTCGACCAGACATATGGCTTTTAATTCCTGCCTTTTGCATATGGGCAGGGGACAAGAACATCTTGAGAAGGTTGATGAGAAGTTAAGCTACAAATTTAAAATCATAAGATTAGAAGGCACTGCTCCATGCTAACTTGTTGTTTGAATCACAATGAGAAGATTCACCTCATTAACAGCCCACAGAAAATCAAGGCAGAAAAAAGTTACTTAGTTTCTTCTTATGAGCTTATTTGTGTGTTACTGTAGTGTATTGACCCTGGCTGGATTAGAGGCATTCATCAAAGCCCTCTGCAGCTGGACAAGTGAGAGAAAGAATAATGAAGGGCTCATGAGGAACTGGGAAAGATCACTCACCAAATACATTGCAGGCAAAACAGGCTTGAAATAGAGATATTGATTTAATTTATTATTTGCAAAATCAAAGCAGGATCATGAGAAATAAAGCAAAATCTTAAAAACACCTTCCATTCACTCCTTCCTCCTTCTCAGCTCTATCTCCTCCCCCAGTGGTACAGGGAGACAGAGAATGGGGGTTTATGGTCACTTCATCACAGGTTTTCTTCAACTGTTTACTGAGAGGGGTCATTCCCCTGCTGCACTGTGGGGTCCCTCCCACGGGGGATGGTTCTCCTTGAACTTCTCCAACATGAGTCCAACTCACAAGCAACAGCTCTGTGTGAGCTGCTGCAATGCGAGTCCATCCCAGGGGCAACAGTCCTCCCAAAACTGCTGCAGCATGGGTCACTCTTCCATGGGGTGCAGTTCTCCAAGGACAGGCTTCTCCAGCATAGGAGCAGGGTTTCTCTCTCTACAGGCCTCCCACAGGATCACAGCCTCCTCTGGGCAGGCATCCACCTGCTCCGGCATTGGGCTCCTGCACAGGCTGCAGGTGGATTTCTGCATCCCCATGGAACTCCATGGGCTGCAGGGCTACAGCTGCTTCACCACGGTCTTTATCTCCAGCTGGAGGGGAATCAGCTCTGGTACCTGGAGCACTTCCTGTCCATGCTTTTCCACTGACCTTGTGTCTGTGTTTATCTCACATGTTCTCACTCTGCTCTTCTCTCTCTGCCATTTCAATTGTGCAACTTTTTTTTTATCTTCTTCTTCTTCTTCTTCTTCAATCTGTTATCACAGAGGTGTTACCACAATTTCTAATTGTCCCAGACTTGACAGCAGCACTTCTGTCTTTAGAACTGCCACGGATTGTCTCTGCTGGATATGGAAGAAGTTTCTGGCAGCTTCTCACAGAAGCCTGTAGCCCCCTCAGCTACCAAAGCTTAGCCCGGCAAATCCAATACAGTTACCCTAAATCATCTACATTTATCAGATTTTAACTGCTATATTCTTCTTAGTTCAGATTTTTTATGGGGTTGTCTTATACATAGAATTTAGCTGATATTTTGAGCTAGATACATCAACAGCGATTATAGCGTAAGTCCAGGAATATCTCTTGTTTCATTACAGAGATTTCTTACACTTTTCTGGCCCAGCTAGACTTTAATTTATCAGCATTTATTGGCTCATTAAATCTGAAAACCCAGGGAAAAGGATCTTCAGCATTATTGAACTTTTTGTTCAATCGCATTACAGGTTTGTGTCCTTACTTGTAAGGTTGTTGGGTTGTGCAAATATTTCCTAGCCCTTGGACTATTTTTGTGATGTGAAAATAAAAGATTTCTTTTCCTGTTATTTTCCGTAACTGGACAGAAGTTCAGAAGCAACCCTAGTAAGACGTCATCACTCATAGTTCTTACCATTCTGCATTTCAGTCTTTGAAAGAAAGCAAAAACTTGGAGGTTTCTGCTTTTTTAAACCTATTTATAAATCATTAAACAATATTTATTAACAAATAATTCTTTCACAGATCACAGAATGGTTTGGATTCGAAGGGACTTGAAAGATTATCTAGTTCCTACCCCCCTGCCAGGGACACCTTCCACAAGACTGGGTTGGTCAGAGCTTCCTTCAGGCTTGGCCATGAACACCTATGGGGATGGGGCATCTGCAACTTCTTTGGGCAACCTGTTAAATTCCCTCACCCTCCTCACAGCAAAGAGCTTCCTCCTAACACCTAATCTAAATTAGATTGTATATTGGATTAGATACCTAATCTAAATTAGATCTAATCTAAATCTGATTTACACTTTTTTAATTTGAATCCATTCCCCTTTGTCCTATCACTACAATCTCTTGTAAAAAGTCCTTCTTGCAGACTCCCTTCAGGTACTGGAAGGCCACAAGTAGGTCACCCCTAAGCCTTCTCTTTTCCAGGCTGAACAAATCCAATCCCCTCAGCCTTATTAAGTACATCTTATTTGATGATTAAGTACATCTGATTGAGTTTCTAAGGAAATATCCCCAGGAAGTACTTTTCAAAAATGTATGCTGGCTAAGCAGGAAAAACTCATCTTTTATCTGATTACAGACTGAGGTCACCATTTCAGTTTGGGGACAGGATCTAATCCAATTAGGATTTATAGCCACACCCCCACTCCCCATCCTTAGCCAATTATTTTGATTTCTTTTTAAGCCATACAACCAGAAGACTAGAAAAGAATGAGACTATGTGGAAATCTTCTCCTTCTTTTAAATTTTTGACCTGAAGGTGGGCAGGAGACTACATTCCGCTTCATGCACCCAGAGACATTTTCCAGATTCCTAACTTTCTGACAATACTCATGGTTTTCATGGAAGGGGATTCCAGGGATGCACACTGGTGCATCTTCTCATCTCTTCACACAGAAACACTTACATTTTTTATGAAAAGGAAACCAATGCATAACAACAAAGATGTTTAAAATATCTTCCAGTCTATTGCATGAATCACTTTAACAAGCAGGATACACAGTCATGTCTGAAGTCATACATTTTACATTGTTCACGTGCAATACGTGTACTTTACAATGTTTATTAAGCACGTGTAAGACGCAAAAAAAAGTAGTTTTTCTTTGACTAAAAAGTGTTAATATAATCTTATGTTAATCAAAGAAAAAAAAAAAAGCAATGGTTTGTGCTAGTCTATGAAAAGAACATGCAATTTTTTGGCTTTCTGAGTTGACATGTGTACAGACTGGACACTATGTGTCTTTACATAGGACCTGCAAAGCTGATCTGTATTAATAACACAATAAAAACAATAGTTCTGGAATACGTTTGATGTGGTTTTACAGACCTAACATTTAACAGTAGGCTAAAACTTTTAACTTTGTTAGACTAACCTTAGCTGAAAAAAAGACTATGTGAAGTAGGTATGAATAGACATCTGAAGAGCTGCTTCCTTCCATGATTTCTTCAAAACAATATTGTCTTACCAAGTAGAATAAGGTAATGAGTGCTGGTTTGTAATGCTTGCTTTGATTTTCACAAGAAAAATTAACTCAGGGTTTATTTGCTTTCTGATGTGCAGACCTTCAACTTACTTGAAGCAAATTCTAACATAACTGCTCTGGGAAATATATGTCATAAAGGTTTACCTGAAAATCAATAGGTTACTAATCAGCTTGATCTTTCACTTTAAAAAACAAAACAAGGCAAAAAACTCCCAACAAAAACTCACAAAAAACAAACAACTCCACTTTCCCTCCCCAACCCAAACAGTGGAAGTGTCTAAAGGTGGAAGAAGCAGTTCTTTAAACTCACCTTTTGAAAAAAATAAAAGAATAGAACAAAGGGGTCTAGATGTATGGTCATCCTTGAAGTAGAGCAGCCATTGAATTGCTAAGATGATCATTATCTAAGCATAACCAAATCTTTTGAGGTTCCGCTCTTTGATGTAGAAGTTCCAATTCTCTTGCCAAAGGCAAAAGAGATACTGTGGTGCATAGTTCTTCCAGCACAGTCAACTCTCAACTCCTTCGTTAAAAAGTATTATAAAAATACAACCTTTTGTTTTTGTCCTTTTTACTTGTGAAAATGTTATTCCTTTCAGAGTTTCCAGCAGGTCTTAAAAATGTTCATGTCGAAGACCCGTAGGCCAGTATTTTAAAGTTAGAGCCTTGGAATTGTAAGATAGTATGCTGCAATATATTTTTGGCTTTGTAGTGAAGAAATTTGCCTAGAGATTTCTGAGTAGTGGTAACTAATGAAATTGAAATGTGGCAGTTAAGAAAAATACTTTTGGGCATTATGTTATACGATAAAGTAGCTGCAGTCACTAGGATACATATAAAATCCTTAACTGTAAGAACAAGATATTGGATGGATTTGTTCCCTCGTTGAGGTTCCCTTTTCCCATCTGCTTTTCTGCTCACTTCTGAGGAAAAAAAAGAAAGGATCCATCTTTCCTATGTGGTGTTTGAGGTGATGGGTCTTCTGAGGGACTAAAGAGCATGGTGCCCAGATGATATGGCTCTCCTGTAGCATGAGAGCATGACAAGGAGAAAAGGGCATTCCAGCCTCCTGGAAAACACTGAGGAATACAAGAGGCCTCTGGTATAGGTTGAAGAGCTGGAGGGCACCTCTCTTCCTCTGTGTAGGCAGCACAGAGCTGAGCTGCACAGGATGCTGGGAGACAGAATTTGTGTCTATTCTCATTCAAAAATGTACATTTTTATTCTCTTAGATAGGAGGTAAATTTATTCCAAAGGGGTCTCTCATGAGGAGTTAAAGCACAATGTTGTGTTGAATGCTGCATGTTTGGTCCTGAGGATTGTCTCAAGTCTGCCTTTACCATGCTGTATGTAGTTGAATGATATAGAAATGCAAATACAGGACTTAGGCTACATCACAGTCTCTAGCACACAGTGTACTTGTGAGCACTGTAGGAAAGCTTAAGCTTAGACAATAATTTTTGTCTCCAAAGGAAGACTTGAACTGTGGATAGAGTCACATGCAGCACAATAGGTAGACAGAAAGAGAGCAGAAAGACCCTTTGTGAAAGGCCCTGAATGAGATATTATATCAAAGTTATATCAAAGAGAGATCAAGAATGACATCTTGTATGCAGTGTAGTTGCACATCACACTTCACTTTCAAAAGGTGCAGAGACCTCATCGGGCAGATGCCACAGAGGAGACCTCCTCCAGTTCCTGCTGCTACTGTCATTTAGTTCATGTGCTCTTCAATGCTATAACTGGAAAAGGATGGCTTGCTTTGCATGAAGGATTAAAGTGACTCAGATCATAGCATTATAGGATAACTCAGGTTGGAAGGGATCTCTTGAAGTCATCTCATTTAAACACCTACTCAAAGCAGGATCAGGGGTCATATCATACTTGGTTACTCAGGGCTTTTATCTAGTCTGGTGTTTGGGGATGTAGACTCTATTAAGTCCTAGAACTGTGACAAGGAAAGAGGCGGGGTTAAATCATTGTAGAGGAAGAAAGGGAAAAGCAAAAACAGAGAAGGTCCTTTTCTAGAGTATGTCCAGCAAATATGAATATGTAGAAAAAGTACACATTTCCAATACTGACATGTACAAGGTGTCTCCAATGAATAGATAATACCAGGGTAGAATGGAAAGGGCAAAAATAATTACTTTAAATTGAGGCATACTAAATCAATGAGCTCAAAATGAATGATGGGTCTCTGTTATGCCATCAGTTTTATTAATGCAGTAACTGATGTATTTTAGGCCTAGGAATATGTATTTATGCATGAATATGTAGAGAATAATGCATGAATGATGGTTAATTTTAACAACTGATTTATTTACATAAATCATTGAAACTCTGAGAAATTATCTGGGATGCACACAATAGGGAAGTTTGTATGAGAGCAGCCACAGAACTTGGTAACAGAGGAGACTGAAAAGCTCCGCCTCAGGTAGTTAGCACTTGATGCTTAGGCTGCAAGAAATAGTTTGCAATGAAGGAGAGAAAAACATGCAGGAATGATAGCATACAAGTGTAAGGTGAAATTAAACATTCTCGACAGTCTACATTATCTTTAGGAGGGCGGTAAGTCAGAGTAGAGCTAATATGACTATGATATGTACTCCTGTGCTACAATTCATCCTGGATGCCTTAACTGCTTTACCCGAGGGATAAAGAATTTGTTTTATAAATGTACAGTGGATGTCTTCAATGTCTAATCAAGATGTCTTGAATCCCTATTGTTTTTCTCTCTCTGACTTTTGTTTTTCCCCCTTTTCCTTTCTGGGAAAGTATCCAAGTTATCTTTTGAGTTTAATTCTGTATTTAATCTTAGATTATGTTTTCAATAAACCTATCCATTAACATCTTCAATGGGTATGCTATGACTTAAAGTAATTTGTTTCTAGGTCAATCTGCTTCTGGCTAAACCATGTTCTGTAGGATGCAACTGGATACCTAGAAGGAGATTTTAACCTGTGAGGCTGTGTATGACATTCAGCTGTTTTGCAAAATCAGACCATGTTTGACAAGTTATGTAGAAAAAGAAAGCTTGAAAACAATAATAGCAGCTATGCATGTGACTTTTATGCTAGAACTTACCATGATGGAAATAATAATGACAAAAGGTCTTAAATTGGCAATTATTCAAAATAAACCCTTGGAAGACTAGCCACAGAGTTCATCTAGCACAGAGAAACATTGTGATACGAATAACTGCAATTGAAAGATTTTGACAAAAAGATTGTACTAAAAGATGCTGAGGGCTTAAAAAGATAGTACTTGTGCCCTGGTCTTTAAATCACCTAACCATGGCCAGTTCCAGCAGCTAGGTATTAATTAAATGCACACCAAATATTACTGCCTAACCTGTGAATCTGTAGTAGTCACACGATTTTTTTCTTTTTCTGAGGCCTAAACTTTGCCCATCTCTCATGAACCATCTAATGTGTAATGACAGTAGTGCACCTAATATACATTTTCAAGCTCTCCTTATTTTCCCTACATCGTTAATGTATGAGAACTACTATTGCTTTCTTGAGGAAGGTAGGTATGGTAGGTATAATAAATATCACTTAGAAAATTCTACTGGCATTTATGATTATCAAAAAGCCTAAGGAAAAAACAGTAAAGACACATCATACCATCCAAGCAGCAGCATCATACTAGCCAGAGGCTCTTGGAAATGAGAGTCATAAAGTCCTCATCCTCTGCCCATATACAGAATGTGTTATTCCTAGTTCATGCCACACTCAACAGGAACCCATCTGCCCTATTCGTGGAGGTCCTAGAATATAGAAAGATCCTATTCTATCAATCTTTAGTGAGATATCTTCTCATGGACCGTAGGATGCTGAAGCTGATAAGGAACTGTGGAAACAAAGAAATATCTTGGTAGTGTTTATTCACCATGCCACTGTATCAGTGTGCTGCAATTAGGTGCTGTAAAAAGGAGATCAAAATGAGTCACACCTCAAAGACAAAGCTTTTAAAACCCCAGCTGCAGCATTTTAAACTGTTTTATAGAGGAAGATTTTTTCCTTCTCAATTCACAGGTTTCCAGCTTCCTTGGTATATTCTAAATCAATAATAGGATTGTATTATACCTATTCTTCCTCAAAAGGAGAAAAAAGAAGCATAGAATGACTGCCAAATCTCACTGGCTATATAAAAAATTATGCCATCAGCTCAAAATTGATGTAAAATTACTTCATCCCTTGAAGGGAGGGAAAGTAATAAGTTTTGGAGTCACGGTTCCTAACTGAGCCAACCAGTCAAGATTAATGTTATCTTCTGGGCTTCAGGATGTAGATTATTCAGGAAATTGATCATTGTAATTCCATCAATTCATACTGAGAACATGCCATGTTTATAGTTGAAATATGGAGCTTATGAACAGTGTTCTGCCCAGTTTTGGAGAAAGAAAACAACAAAAAACCAAATCCAGTTATGATACCTCATGAAGTAGTTTTTAAGAGCTAAGGAGCATCTGCTGAAATGTTTGTGTAATTGTCAGTCCTTATAGAAAGAGTTCATCATAGCTGCTCACTAATTTTCCTTGTGCTCACATTTCCAAATGGTTGGTACATCTTAACATTGCAAGACACTTCTACAAACAGCATTCTTTCTACACTCCCATATTAGTCACTGTAAATACCACTTAACTGTTGACTTTACAAATATGGCACATTGCAGTGTAAGTAATCATGTCTTACAAATCAAAAGTGAGATGCATATTGCTCTCACTCTCAGCGTATATGGGCTGCTGGCATTTTTTTTTTGTTTGTTTGTTTTTCAGCTAAATTAAAATTCTCCCTTTCTCATGAGTAGCAGTAAGCAAGTTGCTTATTATTATTACTCATATTAATTATTTCTTTTTCAGTGAGGCATGGAAACTACAAATGAAGGTCAGGTTCTCATTATGACTGGTGAAATCATAGTGTAAGAGGCAGAGCAGAACTGCTTCACATTGTGGATGTTCTAGGAGATTCCAGGAATATCGCATTCTGTTCCTGGATGTTACTTTTATCACATCTTCGGACCTTAGGAGAGAGCAAGACAGTCTCCTCACCACCTAGCTAGTTTTGTAAACCAGTGAGATCACAGGAAGGATTTATTCTACATTCTTCTAGTTGTCCTACATCCTTTCTTAGTCTTTCAGAAAATGTTGCCTCATAAAGAAAATGTTAATTTAATTTTCTGTTAGAAATTATTAATAGTACTTAGGTGTAGCTGTACTATGGGGTCCACAGTCAAGACTGCTTTGAGTAGCTGTTCAGCAGCCTTTGTAAGAGTCCTGATCCATGTATTTTTAGTAATTTATATCTCTATACAGCTAAATATATTTTCCAAGATAAACATGACCAGTTAACTTTTAAAAAGCATTGACATTTCCAGTGGTTTACCCAAAATATCATAATGTAAATAATATCAAGTGAAGTGGTACAGAAAGATGCAGTCACTGCTCCCTTATCTCCACTTCTAACATGGATAATGATGCTGTTCTCTATGTGAGTGCTTGGCATTAAACTGTGGAGTTGATATTTGGCAATAATAAATGTTTGAAATGTTTGTTTTCTCAGATTACTTTAAAATATAGCTCTTGATAGCTGACAATTTAAGTTCCAGAGGAGTCAAATGACCAAATCCTTATGATCTTGTGTTGCTTATCTTTTCTGCAACATCTTTGCTGAAAGTGTGTCAGTTTCAAAATTTTCCAAGCATTTAATGTTTTTCAGTGAGCTAATTAGGTCACTTGTTCATGGCTTAGAATTACTTCAGTTTACATACATCAAAATATGTCTTAGGTTTCAAAATAGTTAACTTGCAGTCTAGTAATTTGGAATAAGTAATTGATCTTTAAATAATTTTTGCTTTTTGATAAAGGCCCCTGTAATGATGTTTGCTTCAGAAGGGTTAAGTGTAGAAATTTCTTATCTTCTTTTATATAAAAAATAATTTGTCTTAGAAAAGACACTAATGACAAAACTCAGGCTGATTCTAAAATATCTACTAGAAACAACTATGTGACGGTATTTTATCTAAAACAAAGAAGAGTAAAGCAAGTGATTTCCTGGGGTTTGGGGTGTTTTTTTTTGGTAGCCTTGTTTGTGTTTTGGGGTTTTTTTTTGTTACTAAAACAGGATCTTATGCTGAGCAAAGTTATGAAAGAAGCCTACACTGATATTCCAGTTCTCTAGCTGTAGGGAGCATATATTAAGCATCAGAAGATCCCAAATGCAACGGTGACTATGCCTAAATTGTGTCTGTACTCAACAGAAACAGCAGATATCATATGGAAAGAAAAATAAAGCCTATCATATTTGTAAAGCACTTGGATCTCTCTCCCTTGGCTCCTATGTTTCTAAATTGTGGCAGGCATAAAAACTTATTTTTGTTTTTGTTAAGTCTTTTCACTGATTATTCTCACTTTTTATATTGCTGCCTCTGGTAAGGAGGAGGCAGATGATGAAAAAATTGTTTCTTATGACCTTTTCTGTTCTGGAAAAAAAAAATCCTAAACCAACCTGCTTTTGATTTGTCATCTTGTTTACAAGTTAGCTAAGCATTGCTTTTAAAAGGAGCTCCTCTTATGATTTTATAAATTATGTTTGAAGGCAGTTTTACTTCTGTCACTTGGTGCAGCCGTGCAGGGAATACGTTGGAGAATTTGATATAGTATTGACATTATTTTATGAAAGCAGTGTCAGGTTTTATTTGCACAGATGATAGCTAAGAGACCCAAGTGACTGGCAGTTATTACTGGGAACATCAAAGAATATAAGCAGATGGGAATGAAATACACCCAAATATGGGACAAAAAGTCATGCCAATTTGTTGTACACTGTGTCAAGACATAAGGCATTTAATGGCATTACAGATTTCCAGACCAGGTGTATTCTTTTAAATTTAATATTTCATTTAACCTATGGGTGGGAAGGGATAAAAAAGAGAACAACACAAAAAAACTGTGGCTGTCTCGATGACTTCTTCATACTGAGATACCCATCATCTCTGCAAATAGGACAGCTGTTCCAGAGCACCTCATGATAATTTTATTCATCAATTGTACAAAATTAGTACCTGAAACATCAGCATGGATATTATGTGGATGGCATACAAATTGGTAAGTACCTGTGGTTTAGGATAACAACTGAGTCAAACCCATACTTCAGCTTGCGTGTTCCAGAAGTGACAGCATGTTTGATCCTTCAAGGATCTCTCAACACCTCCTGCACTTGCTTTGGATAATTGATGCACCCAGGTGCTGTTCAGCTGCTTTTAGAGTTACAAATAAAGAAGGAGATGCATCTCAAATCTGTAACTGGACAGGAAAGAGCTGTAGGGTCTATGGCATTCAGGCATTCTACCTAGTGAGCAGCTACACACAAAGTCTTGCCCTGCTTTGGCTATGCTTTGTTTCCATCTTGTATGGACACAGGAATCAAACTTCATACACCTCAAATATCAGAATATTTCTAGCCATTGTAATTCCAACACACAGTAGAAGTAGTCAGAAATTCAGTAATCTTATTCTTCTTGGATGCTGTTGTCTCCAACAACAGCACCCATGAGGAATAAGATTTTACATTGATGAAGTTTCATATTTGTGTGCAAAACCTGCAGACTGATGCTATGAAAAAATTTACCTTGGAGGTACAAAACATTTGTTTCTAAGCCTGAGACACTGGAGGTACTGATGAAAGAATTTGAACAATTTGTTTCTGTTGTTTGAGCATGCGACCATAAAGAGATAACAAAAGTTATCACCACAGGAAAGCAGCTGGAGTCAATTTTTAAAATAAGCATCCAGTCTTATTCATCCTTCTTAATAATCTACTTCAAATAGTGATGACACAGGATGCTTATAAGATCAAGTGAAGAGAAAGAAAGCAAACATGATGATGTTTCAGACACTCTAATGAAAATTAATTTTTAATTTTTTTAATGTCCAAACATACTGGAATAATGAAAAAAAATACTTATACTGAAACAAGAATATGATTTTGTGTAAAACAAGTGGAATTCATAAAACAATATTAAATATATACAAATTTAATGAGAACATGATATTACTAGGAAAATATGATGTGTGGCTTACAAGTTATTAAGTCTTATTATGTATAGAATTCCAATCTCATCCAGGAGTATTAAAAAAAAAGGTATGACTTTCATATACAAACTCATATACTTATTTAGTTTTCATTCTACACTTTTTGCTTTGAAACCAGAAGCACCTGAAGTGTTTATTTTAAGTATGAAGACTTTTATCCCTGAACATGGCGGAAGAAGCTGGCATTTCAGAAAAAAAGAAACCTTAGGTATTGTTGGACTGAACTTGGTTTATAGTAACATGTATTGTTGATAACACTCTAGGATCAGAGAACCAAAAATTGTGCTAAATATTTAATATTCAGAATTAAATGATGGACCAGATTGATGAAAGAAAGATGAATACAAAAATTTTCATGTATTTTGATGGTTGTATATATGTTTATATTTATATGCAAGGAGATATTGTAGTGTGTCAGAACATTGTAAATAATCTCTCTTTTGGCTTTACTTATGCAAAGAAGAGACTTGCTGAGCATCAGCAAAATCAAAATGGTAGTACCACCTAGCTGCAAATTTAAGGCTGGCATATTTATAGCTCATGACTAACAAGATCCCATGTTTTATGGGATCAACAAGGAACTGTTTTGTTCTTTTAAACTGGTCACATGAGGCAAAGCCAGCTGTGATATAAGATATCACAAATTTATAAAAGCTTATAACTTTGTTCATGTTTGCATGAAATCTGAGTGTATATTATGTATAACCTGCTGTTTATGTTGTTGTCAAATCAACCAGTTGCAATTCTGACAATATACTTAATTATAACATTATTACCGTATTATTACATAATAATTGAATTATTGCATTATTCTGATTATAATATAATAATGCATATATAATACATTATAAATATACAAATATTTATATTTAAATATAAATAATTATATTTGCAATAAAAGTGTCCTCTTGATATTTATAAACTGTGACATTTCTAATTCTATTCTGGTTGTGTGTGTTAAAACCACGGACCATTTTTTGCTCAGCTTCATTGTATTTCAGCCTCAAGATTTTGATCAATGTTAGAAGAAGAAGGGATATTTTTTAAAAAAACTATGTTGACTTGACCAGAACAAATAGGCCCCATCTCTTAAATCCTCTCAATTTGCATTTAGTAAAGAAGTAGTTCATCAAAATGAAGAAGGGGAGACCAGGAGTACTGGAAACAATGATGCATGGATTCCTTGACATCTAAAGGATGCTATAACAGTCAAAAAGCCCCAAGTGATGCCTATGCCTCGTGAAAAGCCTCAGACCTTGCAGAGAAATCCTCTGTCCAGTATCAGCCACTGTTTTAATATGAAGGAGATGAAACTTGGGAGAGGGAAATTGCAGGAGCTGACTCAAACTGGTGAATACTCAGACAACCATGTTAAATAATTTGTTGGAGAGAAGATGAAGTATGTTATCTGCTGAGCACTTATCTTTAATGTTTGCGTCTTCTGTCACTTGTATACAGTTAATCACTTTGATTATGTTTTCAAAGGGCACTCTTAGGCTTCCTAGTACAAGCTGAGGCTTGATGCAACAGTGATCTCAAAAAAGCTGATATAATATATCAAGGAACAAAGGCTGCCAGGAATAAGATGGTATGTAGGAGAGGTTTATAGATTCAGTGAAGAAGATCAAAACTATCCATGCTGGTTAGTAACTGTCAAAGACAGAGTTGTATCGCAGAAGAAAGGCATTACTTGTAAATCAGGTATTTCAGCCTCAACACTGAACAGCACTGGTTCTTGATATGGGGAACGTGTAACTGTGGGAAGAAAAGCATGCTCTCCCACTACCTAAACATATTGAAGTCTAGGGTGCTTAGCAAAACTATGGCTATCATTTTCAAAATGTTATGGAAGGAATAATTAGGTCATTGGTAACTGCTAGGGCTATCCTCTCTAGCGTCCCTTTTCCCTCCATTTCCCTGTGCCCCCAAATGTGATAAAAGTGACATGAATCTGTGCAAAGCTTTTTCATTTAAACTCAGTTGCTTCTTTGAAGTCAGCATGTTGTCCGTCTTATGGTTGTCAGGTTCTTGAGAAGAAAAATGTCACTGTCAGCTGAGAAGCTCAGAGCTGGTTTTGCCAGCAACTAAATCAGGAATATGCTGATTATCAGCATTTGGAACGGATGTTCAATCTCTGGTCTTCAGGGGGTCTGACATAGTGCCCTTTAAGCAACCACCGGATAAATTCCAGAACTTTCAAGACTCAAGTTCTGTGATGAAAACAGCTGCCAAAATTGACTAGAAGTGCAATCTGTTTCCCATGGATGAGTGCTAAATAAGAGAAAAGACTAAGTACAAGAAACCAAAGAAATGGAAAAAAAAAATCTATAAGCTATAGGGCACATATTCATAAAATCAAAAATTTTTAATGTCAGAATGTGTTAGGGGAGCACCTTGCGCTTCTTGACTTTCGTTCTGACATTTTACACTAGGATGAACTCAAAACATTCACGGTTGGCTTTTTTCTTACCTGATATTGAAAGTGTTTTTGGAAACAAGCAAAACACACTGTATTTCTGCAGCTTGTGTGCAAATAACCTTTTTGAAACTGTAATAGTCTTGGTAATTTTTTGAATTATAAACCATCTTCAGACTGGATGAAAAATGATCAGTTCCAAAAGAACAAAGTTTGATGGCCTCAGGCTATGTTCACAGAACTTTTCAAATGAACAGCAGAATGACAAATTTTCTAAACAGCAAATATACCAAACTATGCCTTAAAAGTGAACAACATTTTGTCCTGTACTTTGCCAAATATTGTTAGGTTTTGTAAAATATAAAAATATATATTTTCTTTCTTGCTGTTTTGTTTTTCTTGTCTGGGCCTTTCTGGTGTTTCTGAGAGTTCTGTGAGCTTGGCTTTCACCTAACTTAACTTGTCTCTGTCTCTGTGAAGGCTTTCTGTTTTCCCCCAGCCCTGTGTCTGAAGAAGAGGTCGAGTCGTCTGTTTTCTCATGTTCAGGAATTTGTTTATTCTTTGCTTATCTCATATTTGTTCCCTGGCCTGCCATGGTCTTCTCTGCAGGCCAGGCTGTGCTGAACTCCTCACTGTGCTCTCTCCCCCCTCGGGCTGTGCTCTCCTCTCCTTCATCTGTCTGCCCTTGGGAGGGCACTATCTTTTGTACTGAAAATTACATATGCTTTATTTATAACAATTCTCCAATATCTATCCACTATGTTGTACAGTGTACTTTTATTCTAGGCCAACCAAAACGTGCCACACCACCACAGAAGATGGAGAACAAGAGGACAAAGAAGAAGCTCAGGGACACACCCCATTTCCTCCATCTTTGTCCCCTGATCTCACATTCTAAAATCCCAAAATTCTACTTTTTCACCCTGTGACATATTAATTATCATTCTATCTAAATTCTTGTGACTTATAAATCTTCCCAGGACAGTCAGAAGGGTGTCCTGGTTTCCACACAATATCACCTCTAATACTGACTGAAAAATTGCTTCTTGAATAATGCATTTGGAAAAAAAATTTCCATTGCTCCTCAGATGTGCTAGTTAACAGTTCTTTCATTGTTCAACCAGCTATTCAGATTTTATTTATCAAATGTTACAATAGCAATCTAGTATGCTTGTCAAATAATGATCAGTCACTTCTAATTACTACATAATCCCAGCATAGAACTTCTCCAAAATTAGATCACAGTTTCTGTGGATTATTTCACATGGATGTAGTTTTGTGAATGTCACACATGATATTCAGAACCAAAGAAGAATCAGAAGTCAGAGTACTAAAAAATTTTGGTAGCTATATGTCAAATTTTAATAAGAAACCAGCATTATCTCTCCTTAAATAGAACTAAGAGGAATAATTTTATTTTTAGCTGGAGTGTTTTAGATTGAATATGTGGAGGGGGAAGGCAGAGATACATTTAGAAAGCATAAGAGTCTGTCTCAGGATGTTATGTATTTTCCACCCCAGGTATTTGAAGAAATGGAAACACACCTATCTGGGTGTTTAGGCAGAGAGATTGTACTAAACATACTTTAGAGAAATATTTAAATGAGAATATGTCATCAACAGAAAACAAGAGAGGATCACTGAAAAGGAAGAAATAATGAATGAATCTAGATGCTCCAGCTGCTGATTTGTTAGAGATGGCAGGAGTCTCGCAGCAAAAACAGAAGGTAGTCTTGATTGTCCAAGAGTTTTTCTTCCTTTCAGTCATCAGAGAGAATAATTTGTGGTAGTGAGGTTCTTTACAGAACTAGGCAGAAAGGACTCACACACTCTTTTGTGAATTCACATGTACTGAAATGATTTTTTTTCAATAGATGTTCTTCTTTCACAGTAATTCATTCTGAGAGGTTGTTTGTAACTAGTTGATTTACTACTGGAGAAAGAGATGAGAAGGAGCATGGGAAGACTGTATCCTCGGTGCACTTGGAAGCAGTAGGAAATGTCACACAAACAGATGAGCAGTACCAAAAAGCAGAAGCCATACAGGAGATTTGTTTTCATTGTATGATATCCTGTTGAGTTCTCTGCTAGGTTTGTTTTGTGAGGACTTGCCTGAACATGCAAAGTTTTCATTTTTGTTGTTATGGAGATGAATAATTGCTTTCCAGAATTTCTGCTGCTATTTCCAGTCCTGGAGTGCTTCAGAGACACCAATATGTATGCTACCATACAATGTCCCTGACCTCACACTGGGTGGTGTGTCTTTATTTCAGACTTCAAAAATTATACATTTCATATCTGTGCTTCTAGTCAGTCAAGACCAGGGTTCTTTGTGAGGTGCTTAAATCCACTGCTCTCCAAAGGCCATAATTTCCTTTCATTTGTCTTTCATTTTGCCAAAATGTAGCTGTAGCAATTTGAATGCCCAACACCCTGGGCAGAGGACTTGAGCTCCTCTGCTGTGCAGCTCTTGAATGCCTTTGGGAGTATTTGAATGTCCTTCTGACTTATCCCTTCCCAGACAGAGTTGTCTGGGTCTGGAGAGCCCCACACATGGTATTTATGCCTTGCTGCCTGCCAAGACCCAAAAAGAGAGGAAAGGCAGAGCCAATGCCTGCTGCCTGCCCTTCCTTTTTTTAAGTCTGCTGGCATGGAAGAGTAACAGGAAAACTGTTACTGTGTGTAGGGGCTGAAACCCTGCCTGGTCTTATGTCAGCTTATCAAGGGAAATGTCTGGAGGTTCTCTGTGGTCTTTTGTCCCACAATGTGTTTTCCATTAGGATTTTTCAGGATGTGACACTTTAATTTTTCAGTAGATTAATTTTCCAAGTGCTTCACTAGAAGTGAAATATAAATAATACAAAAGGTTTGTGAGGACAAATGCATAAAACGGTTTGGATGCAACAGTGGTAAGCAACAAAGACACAAATACAATGAATAATCAGATTAATATGAGATTCATTTCCTTATTCTTCTTCAAAATTATTGTACAGACCTGTACAGATAACTGCAATGACACTTGAACCTATGGAGCAGAATTCTGAAGCAGCAAGGTCAAAGCGCTCAAAGAGGAGTCTGCAGAGTTTTACACAGAAGGTGTAACACCTCATTGTCCAGTTTCTGCTAGCCTTATTCAGGATATATTCAGGATATTTGTCCCTACAAGTGATCTTACTGCAACGGATGTGGAATGACGTCTCATTTGCTAGTCCATTTGGAAGAAATGGTTTAAAAAGGAATGAAAATGTCTTGTAAAGGCATAGTCTTGAAGATAGACGAGTGTTTGATAGGTACATAGAAATGCTGACAACCTATGAAACATTTGCTTCTTTTCTCCTCCTACATCCATAAATGTAAGGCAGCATGGCAGAGCTGCTGGAAGCACTGTTCCTTAACTGAGGTCCACGCTTAAGTCATTTCCACCGGGCTACCCCGTTACAAACTATGTGTGACCACTACAGAGCTACTTGATCTTCTTTCTGTGTTACTTTGGGACTAAGTTGTTAGCTATTAAAGACTTACTGACATCCATTAAAGACATAAGAAGAATCTCAGCTGGAACATATTTAAAGCTGGGAAGATTATCCATGTTTGTGAAACTTGAGATAAACTACCTTCAGTGCTTTAAAAGAGATCAAAGCTCCTAGCTATTTCTGCTTCTAGAAATGTTCTTGCCTTTAGTCAGAAATGTGTCTCATACATGAGAGATTCATAGAGACTGGTTTTTAATTCTTATAAATGCTAAGAAAGAAACAAAATGAATAATCAGAATTTTTCTGAATAACCATCACATATCCAACAGCTGGTCATTTGCACACTGCAGTTACTAGTTAGACCCTATCTTAGAAGTGAATACTTTATCTGAGGGCACAAGTTAACCCATTAGTTTCTGAAATAAAGAGTTTGACCCAAAATTCTTGCTTTCTTGGCACAAAGATCAGCAATTAAAAAAACAAACCAAACAAAACAAAACAAAAAAACCCACCACATTTTATTATTCTTTACATATTCCAGAGATATTGAAAAATATTTCTTTTTCTTCCTCACCTGAATTCTAGCTCTGAGAAATTTGATGAAACAGTAAGAAAATGGCATAGGCTGTAAACTAAGAGCAGCATATTTCTGTGCTTCACATTTGGAGAAGAAAATAGGTCAAGGAGAAGTGTGACGGTTTGGGTGGGGAATCTGAATGATGATGGATCTCTACAAACCAACAAATCTCTCCTCAGTTCATGACCAGGAAGACAGAGACAGATGCTTTCCAAGAAGGAAGGCAGAAAACAACTTTGGTCCCATTTCTAAGCATTTGCTAGTTTTCTAGCAGTTACTAGCCAAACACCTAATGCAACCTACTTCAGGGCTTCCAGCTGAGGGTTCTTGGCTTCTATTCCATTGAAGTCATGAATGGTCACTCACAGCCCTGAGGTTCATCACTGTAAAAACCTATCAGATTGCATCTGCTAAATCTGTGTGCAAGTACACACACGTATTTAAAAATATGGTGGCTGTTATGCATGCTAAAGCTCAGCCTTCTATTGGATTTATTCTCAACAGATGTATGGCCCAGATAAAAGCACATGGGATCTGATCCAGCTCACTCTTAGTTGGTGGAAAGATCCACATTGATCTCCATGAGCTACAAGTGAGCCTAATAGTGCAGCAGAATTCCAGGGCTTGTTTATACACTGTAATCGGCTACTTAGCAAAATTAACTTCCATGGTTAGTTTTGATGCTTAGTCTGCCTCTTGTCCCTTTTGCAAATTATTCTCATTCTTCTGGTACATTCTCAAGGAAAATTTCACTGTGCATCGCCATAATGTCCACCACATGTCTTTCAAGAGAGACTTCTACAAAGTGTGTGTTAATGTCTCTTGGTAAGTCACAACAGGACTAGAAGGAAAGTATTTTTGTTTGTTAGTTGGTTGGTTGTTTGGTTGTTTGGTTGGTTTTTTCCATCTGTTTTGCTGGATAAATTTTCAGGTATAGGTCATCCACATAAAACACAATCCCAAGATTGAGGCTATTTTCAGTGAGTTGCATATATTCCAGTCAAGGTAGTAGTAATATGGCCTGTGAGCTGGTTTGATGTATGAGAACAGGGTGGGACTTTTTCTCCAAGACTTTCAATGCATTATGAGATAAATGTTTATTTTAAAAGATCCATTCTTATTTTTTAACTCCAGGCATTTTTAAAGACACTTGTGCCTCATTGCCAGATTTCCAGAGGTAAAATGACACATCAAATTCAAAGTGATAGAAGAAGAGCAGTTTAAAGCAATTCACTACTTTAATTTTATTTCAGCTATATGGAAATATAATCTAGTCTGGGAATTGTGTGAAAGTGCTCAGGGTCACAGAATAACCCACTTCATGTGCATGTTAGGAAGCTATAACAAGTTAAACATCCCTCTACTGTCCAATCTTTGCATGTATTTCACCCATAATTACTCTGTTTCTGGTTAAAATAGCACTAGGCAAGTGATATAGTTCCATCTAGGAAAAAAAACCCTATTTTTTTCATGAGACTTTCTGTTACTATAGTCCTTTTTCATTGCTTGCTTTGACTCACTCAGTGTTCTCAAAAGTCAGAATAATAGATTTCTTTAGTTCAGAAGATTTTCCTGAGGCAAATACTTTGCCCTTGCTATTTTAAAACCTATAAAATGTCTGCGCAAGAAGAATATAATCAGTAAAACAGACACTGAACTAGGGATGGATAATATCATTTTTAGTCTAGAAAGAAAAATAAACAAAATAGTCCCCATTGTATGGCATGTAAATTTGTGCCTGTGGATGTCTGTGGCATTTGATGCTAGCTGTAGCTTGTTGCTTTTGCCCCTCAAAACAAATTTTGGTCCATTCTCTTTGTAGCTTTGTATCTTATACTCCATCCCTGAGATTCAGTTGAGCAATTGAACCCTCTACCCATCAGCGTTACTGTAAAGGAAGAATGAATGTGTGAGTTACTAGGATTTGTCACTACATTGCTTCCGTTGCCTTAGGTATTTTTGCAATGAGATTTTCTTTATGATATATAAAAACAGAACTTTGTACGTGCAAATGAACAATAAATGTGCTTGGAAATGAAAGATTTTGTGAAATAGTCAAGAAAGTTGGAAACTAAAATGAGAAAAAAGTGGCAAGACAGATGCTTTGTGTAGACTTTGATTGTCCAAAATGGGAAAAGCTGCAAAGTAGAATTATTGATTAAAACCCATCTCATTCTTCCATGCAGGTGAACTCACTGTAGTTCTAAGCAAATCAGAATCTATATTCCTCAATGTGGGAAAACAGAAACAAAATTTTTTTGCTACAAACACACTAAATGGATTGTGACTTGATGCAACAGTTATGAGTGAGGAGCCTTGTGTTCAGTGTACAAGTGTGAGCTAGCGTCCATGGTGATGCAGGCAGGTGCAAAGGAGAGCTGCAAAAACCAGGCCTTTTGAAGCAGTTAGGCCTTTATCAGTTATGTAGTTTTAAAACATAACAAACATAATCTAACCATATACCACGATGTGACACGCAATGTTTATATAAATTGTTTTTCTACGTCTAATTCAGCTGAGTCACTTTCTCATGGTCCTTTTCTATTTATCCAAAGTAACAGGCTGGAGCCATGATTTTACAAGGCCTTCCTTTTGTAAAGTTTTACTTATTGGTAACATGCAAAGATGCACAACTGCAGACCAGATACTGACAGGACATGTTGGACTTTATTGTTGAAACCATGACAGAAACATTTGAGGGGTACAAATGACAGTCATCCATCATGATTATCAGGAATGGTGTGGCCAGCAGGATCAGGGGTCATTCTGCCCCTACACTCAGCACTGGTGAGGGCACACCTCGAGTGCTGTGTCCAGTTCTGGGCCCCTCAGTTTGGGAAGGACATGGAGACGCTTGAGCATGTCCAGAGGAGGGAATGAGGCTGGTGAGGGGCTGGGAACACAAGCCCTGTGAGGAACGGCTGAGGGAGCTGGGGCTGTTTAGCCTGGAGAAAGGGAGACTCAGGGGCTACCTTATCACCCTCTATAACTTCCAGAAAGGTGGTTGTAGTCAGGGGAGAGTTGGTCTCTCTCTCCAGGCAGCAACTGACAGAATGAGAGAACACAGTCTTAATCTGTGCCAAGGTTTCCCTTTTATAGGAAATATAGGTTGGATATGAGGAAAAAGTTTTTATGGAAAGATTGATAAAGTACTGGAATTATTTGCCTGGGGATATGGTGGAGCCACCATCCCTGGATGTGTTTAATAAAGATTGATGTGGCACTCTGTGCCATGGTTTAGTTGAGGTGTTAGCATGTAAGTTGGACTTGATGATTTTATCTTCCAAACTAGTGAATCTGTGATTCTGAAATTCCTAGTCTCTCACTCAAGCCTTTAAAAAGATCCCACTATTACAAGAGAGAGAGACAAATGCGACTTTTCTGCCCAAATATAGACTTTAGTATGACGTTATTTAAAGAAATGCAACAATCCAGAGGGGTAAAGAGCTGTGGAAGATTCAATGAGTCACAAAGAATCATTTAGAACAGAGTCACAAAGAATCATTTAGAACCATTTAACAGCTGTCAGCATAGGAATCTGTTTCAGAAAGCATAGTTACTAAGCCGTTACGTATATTTTCGTTGCTTTCAGCTGATCCTCACAAATTTCTAATAAGTTTACTTAATATCTCAGCCTCCAATCTCATTTCTTGGTTCTGTGATATAGTCAGAGATATATCTGGGGAAGAATAGGAAATGAGCTTCTAGATTTAGAGGAGTCAGCCTTGATCCAGAGAGATTTTACAACATACAGAAATGCAATATAACAAAGCTGTAAGTGTGATGTTTTCATGGTACTGGGAGCAGTTTGTGGATGAGATGCATGGCAAACAGACCTTTCAGAGGTGGAGGTAACAAGTCATCATGAGTGTCCATGTTCACAATTTGTAAGCTTCTTTTTTTTCAAAGCATTGCCATGAGAAAAATAAACAAAGACCAGGTTGCACAGGGCTTTGTGCAACCTGTTGTGGTGAAAGGTGTCCTTGTCCATTGCAGAGGAGTTAGAATGAGATGATCTTCAATGTCCGTTTCAAAACAAACTATTCTTTGATTCTAAATCTGAATTCCTTACACAGCACTTGAGTTTCTGGGTAGCAGAAGTTAGTTATTTCACCTGATCCTGAGTCATAAACCTTTGTTATAAATTCAGGTGAATAGTAAAAAGTGGCATCATCCAAAAACACTTTTCTTCATAGAATTTAAAACATATAGAAACTTAAGAAATATAATTCTAAAATGATCAGATAAGAGATGTACTCCTGGCAACCTCTAATCAAAAAGAGTAACATTAGCAAAAAATAGGGAGGAAAGATCGAACTTCAAACACAGCTTGAGAAAGTGTCTCCTAGAGACGTCTCTGCAGTCTCTAGAAAGCGCCCAAGGGGATTGCCTTTTTCCTATATTTAGGGAAAATATGTATTGCTTGTCATAAAGGCACATTAGAGCAGGATGAAACCAAAATGACACTTTATTTTGTGAATATTTCGAAAGTATTAAACATGATATCCAGAAGATAAGCATTTACACATGAGCCTGATTTCCAGCCCTGGTAATAAGATCCAGTTTAGCTCCAAGAACTAAGATTATAGATGCTCGTGCTATGGTAGGAAAGAGTCCACAAGTCCTCTGTACAGAGAAATGCTGCCTAGCTAACCTCCAGGAATCCCAGGAGGATGCTGTCAGGGCCCTAGGTTCTTCCTTTCTCCTTCTCTTCCCCAGCAATTTAGCAGCCCTCACACACAGGCAGTGTCCTGATAGACATCAGTGAGCATGGAGACAAAAGGTGATCTGATGAGCTTAATATATTTGTCTTAAAAAGCTTTTGAACACATTTTTATTAAGGGATATTAAGGAAAACAAAAAATTCCATGAGGCTGGAAGAAATAATGTTTTATTGACTGAAGTTTATTAATAGGTAGGAGGCAAACTGTGGGTTTAAAAGAACATCTTCATGGTGATGAAGGATCAGTAATGGAATTTGTTAAGAATCTGTGCTGGCAGTGGATTTATTTGGCCCAAGTTTTCTAGACTGTTGAAAAAGTGGATCCTTTGTCATAAACAGGAAAAAAAAACCAAATAAATTCTTTAACTTGTGGCTCTTGCAGGAACTATTAGGAGGTATGATTTCTAAACATCAGGGAGACATTTTTGGTAATGATATGGAAAATTGTTTTGATACAGAATGGAAATTCCTTTCCTGAGTAACCTGATGAGCACTAATAATTAATGGTTCTTGGCATCAGAAAAGAAAAATCAGTCTTCTACCTGTCAGAAAAAGAAATATTAGGTGCATGGTAGAGCAAAGATTTAGGTCTGTTACTACACACATGCACATTCATAATTATTTGTGGTCAATGTCATCACAGAGGTAGTTGCAGAGCATTAGAAAGAACTTTTGAAGCAAAGGTGTAGTTAGCCTCAAAAGAAATAAAGAAAGAGGAATGAAAAGTAGTAGTGGAGGTTGAGAAACCCTGAACTTGTAGCAGACCTTGATGAAGGAACCTTGCTATGAAAGTCATGGTTGGCTGGCAGCATGGACAGCATGTGGGACCATGCCAACCCCAAGCTGCTTGGGGTCGTGGGGACTTTCTCACCACCCAGACTTTGTGGAGCTGCAGAGTCACACGTGGGACCAAAGAGCCCACAACAGTCATGGGAGAGGGGAAAAATAGGGCAACCACTCATCCCCAAAGAAAGGATGAGAACCTGCCACCACAGCTGCAGTGGGCAAGGGTGAGAGCAGATGGGAGTGCGCCCACAGCAGCGCGAGCACCTGAGTGTGTATGGGATTAGACCTTCTTGTGATTGATGCTAAAAATGTGTTTCAAGAGCTGCAGGTGTTTATTAGCATTTCATAATTCACTGATTTCCAGTTAATTATCAGAGTCATAGATTGGGTTGGGCTGGAAAGCACCTTTAAAGCCCATCTAGTCCAAACCCCCTGCAATGAGCAGGGACATCTTCTGTTAGATAAGCCTGGTTAAAGCCATGTTCGACCTGATGTTTCCAGAATGGAGCATCTACCACCTCTCTGGACAACTTCTAAAAAAATAATATGCAGTTATTAAACCAATAAACCACCTCAATTCCAGTTTGGTTAAACTGTATGAACTGTGCAGATTTTTCCCTGTGCCAAAATTCTGTCAAACAACATAGGAAATCTATTGAATTCATTAGGAACAATAAAGTTTTGTCTCATGAACTTAAGTACTTGCTGGCTTCTGGGTCAGTAATTTTTTAAAAAATGAAATGTACATAACTGCATTACTGGTGCTTTTGGTGTGTTAGCAGAATGGCACAAAGTAGAAGAGCAAGGCAGGAGGGAATAAGGGGTCAACATTGACATCCTGCTGGTCCAGCCCTGAGACAAACTAAAGTAACTGTGAAAATCATAATCTCAGTCCTTGGGACAAGGGCCTGTTAGGACTTGAATGTAATTTACCCCTATCATACCCCTGCTATAATGGGGGTAAATTGCATTCTGCATTATCTAAAGCAAAGAACACTCTGAGAAAACTCAGTTTGTGTTTCATGTAGCCATTTGTGTGACAACTGCTGACTGCTCTCTGAGAGGGGAGTGAGGCAGTTATAGAAGGGGAGGGTGAAACTTGGCAGCCAAAGGGATGTGTAACTGGCTAGAAAGAAAAGTGGACATGTTCACAGGCAGCTGCAGAGTGCACTGAGCCTGGGAAAGCCTGGCAGGCTGAGAGGAAAGGCTACTGCAGCAAAAGAAACAGGTCTGGGAAGTCTAAGAGGCAGATCCTGCTGAGGACTGAGATTTAGAAATGTGGGCTGGATATATCTGCAGGTCCAAGGATGATGATGAAGATGATGATGATGATGAAGACTGCAGTGTAGCACCTATCTAGACACAAAAAAGAAATAACCAAAAAACCTGGCCATCACCACTGTGGGGAATAGAAAGAGGTGAATTATGTATGGGTCTTCAGAGTGAATCTATTATTCAAATGGAGTTTAACACCACCATGGAAAAATGTGACTTTGTACTATGATGTCAGGTACAAAAATAGATAATTATGAGGAATAATGGAGGCCTAGGAGATTTTATGATAGGCATGAGAGCTGTCAAGTACTCCCAGTGTTTCAGAAGACCTCAAAGAAGATGGGAAATCTCCAGATCGAGCTCTAAAATTTATTAAAATTTATAGGCAAAAGGCTGCAAGTGGGGTTTTTGTGCTAGAAGTTGTGAAAGTCATAAAATTAGAATATGGATTGGAACAAAAGGGTATTTGATGCCATCAGTACAGCAGTTTTTGATCTGATACATGACTCCTTAACAAACTTATCATGTTATATAGTACAGGAACAACTCTATATGGAAATGCAGGTATTTATGTCTAGAGTAATTACAGGACAGGAGCAGGAGGCACTGGATGGACTGCCAAGGAAAGGTAAGTCACATGCCTTATCTAAAATTATGAAACAAGGCAGGTGTCAGCTGTAGTGATACCTTAAAGACCTAGAAATAAAACAATACTCTTTTGAGACAATATTAGTATAGGAGGTAATATAAAGGCTGGTCATTACTGGAGGCCTCCAGGAATAGATATGGAAAATGCCTAAAATGCCAGTCCCCACATAGGTGACTATGGTTTTATAAGTTTAGCAAATTAACATAACTGGCAAAAATCATCAATTAGAAGCACAAACTATGAAGTAATTCCCCCTTTTGGTTCCACCTCTCCTCTAGTCCCCCTTTAGATAGGAAATAAACTTTGTTTATGAAAATATGAATTGAAGAGCTGATTTTAGCCTTAGCTCTCAGAAAGAACCAAAACAGGATAGGGACCTTGGGTCCCCTGGGTTTTGGAGCCTCTGGAATGTATTCTGTCTTTCTGCCTATTAGGGTAGGGAAAAGGTAGGGAAAAGTACTAGAACTAACTAGGAGCTATGTAACAACAATAATTTACAGAGCTACGAGTATATATGAAGTAAATATAAAAGCAAAAATCATTCTGGCATCAGTAGAATGGGTCTGAAAAATAAATGCAGGAATAAAAAGCAGTTAATTCTCCAGAAGAGATGGCTAAAACTACTTTTACCACAACGCAGTGAAATGACTGAGCCATCGGTGTCTATAAGGCTGTGATTGTGCCCTTGTCTGTTATACACATTTTGAGTATTGGCTTAAGAAATTGTGAGGTATGTGGAAATAAAAAGTGGCAATATAAACACACTGTGCTAAAATTATTTGGTTAATTTATGCAAACAGGCAAACAGGGAAATTCTTCCCAGTGACATTAACCCACTACAGTTTTGATGGTTGTTGTTGGGTTTTTATTAAAGAGGGTTTTTTCTTTTTCAATTCTTTCCATGGATTGTGCCAAACAGTACTGTGTCAAAACTGAAAAAAACCCAAAAAAGCCAAACAGGAAGAAACACAGACCTGTCTCATTATGCACATCTGGCCTTAAGCATGATCCATTTTCCTCTCTTCTGAGACCTCTGGTCCACTTTCCTGTCCAATCAAGAAAATCAGGTTACTCTGAGTGTGTAGCCCTGATCCAACATCTGCCACACATGCAGGCACAAGAGTGTGTGCATTCGCACACTCAACACGAGAAGCAAAGTCATTCTCTTTGGAAATTATAAGACAATTTTAAGAATACAGATGCAGAGAAAATTCCTGCATGGGTTTTCCTTCAGGTGATGAGATAATGATTTCTTTTCCTAGGAAGTATCTCAGAATCATATTCATCATTTCCCACCATGATGGTAACAAGATCACAGAGGGGTAAGAGTTTTGGGCCCTGATTTTATTCTTCTTCCCAGACCTCGTGTTTAGCCAATCTGAACTTGGACTATTACATGAATGAAGAGTGTAAAGTTCTTGCTCTGTACATTCAAGCTTATCCTTGTTGTAATGAAATGGAAATGCATTCTTGACTCATGTATTTTATTTATATTGTATTGACCATGAAATCCTATCTTTCCACGGGGACTGTTAATCATGGATTTACATTGTGTGATGAGAAAGGATGCAGTTATTTTGAAAAATTTCTCATAAAAAACAGCAGCTACAAAGCACCATGGAGAAAAAGATAATATTATAACTAAATAATGAAAAAAATACCAAAAAATTCCTCTCTCAGTATATCAAGGTTAGCTGAAATAGCTACTGTGAATTTAAGTTTAAAAGTAGATTTTCAGTTCAGGACTTCCGTCCACTAGTTTCTTAAATGGTTTTCTTGTACAGAAGCCAAGGTTTGCCCTAGGTTTTGGGGTTTTTTTAGGGCATAACATTAGAGTTAGTAATTAAATTTTTCAATCTTCCACTGGTTGACTATCAAAATTTTGGCTTATAAAGTGAGCAGGGAAAGAACATGAGTTTATCCAGTCATGCAAACCTGATAAGCGTAGGTTCATTGTCACTGTACAGCTTCAAAATACATTCCAGAAAGATACAACTGCACATTTTTCAATGTGTTGGGTTGAGTTGACCCTGGCTGGATGCTAAGTGTCCAGCAAAACCTTTCTGTTATTCCCCTCCTCAGCTGGACGGGCAAGAGAAAATACAGCAAAAGGCTCGTGGGTCAAGAAAAGTGCAGGGAGAGACCTCTCACCAGGTACTATCATGGGCAAAACTAACTTGACTGGAGGGAACTAGTTTAAATTAAATTATCAAATCAGAGGAAGGAAATAAAACCAAATCTTAAAAGTATCTTTCTCCTACCCTTCCCTTCTTCCTCAAATTAAATCCTGCCAATTTTCTCTCCCTCCTCTCCACCAGCTGCCCAGTGGAGTAGGGAATGGGGTCTGTGCACAGTTCATAACACATCATCCTTGCAGCTCCTTCTTCCTCACAGGAAGGACTCCTCACACTCTTCTTCTGCTCCAGCACAGGCTTCCTCCCATGGGACAGTCCCCCACAAACTTCTCCAATGTGAGTCTTTTCCAGAAGGTACAGTTTTGTCCCAACCTGTTTCAGTGCAGGTTGCTTCCATGGGATCCTTTCTTTCAGAAACAGGCCGCCCCAGCATGGATCCCCCTTGAGGTTACAATCTCTGCCACTAACCTTGCTCCAACATGATCTTTTGTCTCTTCAGAGTCACAGGTCCTGCCAGGAAGCTGCTCCAGTGGAGGCTTTCCAGTGGGTCACAGCCTCCTTCAGGCATCTGCCTGCAGTGTGGGCTGCTGGTGGGTCTCTGCTCCATCATGGACCTCCATGAGCTGTAGCAGAACAGCTGCCTCACCACTGCCTTCACCATAGGCTGCCAGGAAATCTCTGTTCCAGCACCTGGAGCATGTCTTCACGCTACTTCTGCACTGCAGGGCTGTTTTTCTCACATGTCCTCACTCCTCTGACTGCTGATAGCTTGCAAATTTCTTTCTCACTTCTTAAATATGATATTCCAGAGGCACAACCTCTGTTGCTGCTGGGTTCAGCTTTGAGCAGTGATGAGTCCATCCTGGAGTCAGCTGGCATTGGCCATGATAGACATGGGGAAAGCTTCTGGCAGCTTCTCACAGAAACCGCATCTGTAGACCCTTGTCATGCAAACACAATACACTTATAAACCTGCAAAGAAAATGCATTTCTTTAAATGCTTGAAGCCTCAATGTGATTCTGATTTTAAGCCCAGAATATGAAGTCTAGTACTAAATTTATTCCAAGTCTAGGGTTCAGCATATATCCTGTGCCTCAAGACAGTTTTGTTTTCACTTTATAGAAGTGCAATGGACATTCCCAAATGGCTGCCAAGTATCTGGGTGGTCATATTGAGTAATCAGTAATCAAAGTGAAAAAGTAGAAGTAATTTTTTCTTCTTTCACATTCTTTAATATTTACTTGGCTTTAGATTCTGACATATAATCTAAAAACAGTTTATACACTCAATTAAAAAATCATTAAATTAACATTTGTTCAGCTTTTGGTATTTATATAAGAACAATTGAATAAAGTGTCCTTTCACTTCATCTAACATGACTTTGCAGGACATATTATGCTTTGAAACTTAATTTTACAGTATATTTTCCATTATGCAAAAATCTAGTGGCTTGATTTCTTATTATGCATGTCTTGATCATTATTTATGATTATATTTTTAACTCTTCTTTGAAATGTCTTAAAACTCACTGGTCCAATTTCTGCAATGGTTCAAACAGACAAAGAATCCCTGGTTCAAGTGATGCTGTGCCACTTTAGTTCAGAAGAGAATGTGGGCAAGATGAAATTAAGCTTTTTTTTTTTTCTATATTGTTTTTCTACATGATCAAAAAGGAAGGGAGAAAACAATTTTATTATAGTCAAATATCAAAGACTGACTATCAGCTCCAGCAGAACAAAATCATTGCCTTTCAGTGAAGCAGAATTAGCCCCTAAATGGAGCTCTGTACTGTTGTTGCCATGGATTCTTGAGTATGAAGTCTTGGTCCACCTATGCAGACCTCAAATGGTCTTTGAACCTCCTATGGTTTTGTGTCACAGTCCATGCAGTCTTTATCCCTGTTAACCCCTAAGAGAAGTCCTTAAAAATAACTGCTTGGATGTGCTTACAAAAAAAAAAAAAACCCCGTGTGATTCAGTTGTTTCTTTTTTTCTCTGTGTCTTTTCCATTCCAAAAATTGCAACCTGTTCCAGCTGCTCCGAGCTACCCGAGGGGCAAAGCCATCCCCAGCATGAAACTCACCTCCCCTGGCTACTGTGTCCATCACAGGATGCTGCTGGTGACATCTCCTAGGGTAAAACCCATCAGCTTTGGCCCTAAAGTGTCAGCTGGCACAGTGAAAAGGATGTGCCATATCACAAAATACTATTTAGAAAACAAATTATAATGTCTCTTAGGGAGGAAAACCAACTAAATAGCAAAATCACAAAGAGAACAGGATGTCAGACCCTCCATGCTATGCAAACTCCTGAAGATTTTCATTTTTTATTAATGTAAACCTTGCCGCCATCATCTCCCTGGTCCTGCTTGGTTTTTTCCCTGTGGCTGGGGTCATACAATATATCTACATATCTATATCTATATCTATATCTATATCTATATCTATATCTATATCTATATCTATATCTATATCTATATACACACACGTGTTTGTGCTTCAAGGTAAGGAAAAATGGAAATCCCAGATCTGCAGGAAAGTAGGATTTTCTTTCAGTTGTGTATTGTTTTCTTCAGTGGTACCTAAAACCTAACCAGTTGTAGCTGCCTTTACAGTTGGATTAATAAAGTAGATTTTTTACCCCAGAGAATTTCATTTTCCAGGTCCTTGCCAAAGAAGCTTCCAACTTATATGTGGAAGCATCTGCCCATCCTCTATTTACTGTCAGAACAATTTACAGTCAAGTGTAGCAAAACCTTCTCCCAGAACAATAAAAAAATAAAAATCCTCCCCTAACATGACACTAATATGGAATTATCACTGTAACAGTCTACAACTTTTCAATAATTGCTCCGAGAGAGCTAAAATTGGTTTGCCTGGGAATGTGTTGCAAACCCCAGCAATGTCTGTCTTTCATTCATTAAGGCATTGAAATATTTCCCCAGAAGACAAGGATTCAGAGATGAACAACTGCTCGTTCTATTGAAATAAAGCCCAACATCTGCTTCATTCTAAGGACACTGGTATTTGCATTTGAAATTATAGTTAAATGGAAAGTGTGTTATTTTCTGGCATAAAACATAATTCTAAAGATGTTGCAATTCAGTGTGCATTCTTTTTCTGGATTCTAATTGTGCTTATAAATTATATTCTTATTTTGTATAAAATTGTGAAACTTTTTGCAATATATAAGTGGTAGCATGGCTCATAATGAGCTGCCATATGAATCCTTTCCATTCTTTTAAGACACCTTTTCTAGAATAAATATTCATTTTAGTGTTTTATCTGTCAATGTCCTAGGTGTTTAACCATGCACCAAAGGGGAAAGAACATGAAATAGATTGGATGCCAAGAATGGGGCCTCCGCCTCACTAGTAGCAGGAAAACCCAAAGAGAATCTTCTCTTCCAAGTTTGTTGAAAAAGCTGTGTCTCAAATAGCTGTTCTGACTGAAATAAGAAAGAAATAAGAAATGAATGTGAGCTGAAGCCTTTATCTGCTCTGAAGTATTTGAAGAACTTCAGCATTTAAATTGTGGGTACATTACAGACAGCCTATAAAAATGTTTCTTGTCCTTTGTGGCAAACCTGCTGACTGGTTTTCTTTGGTTGCTAATTGCCTAATTCTGGCATCTGTGAGAAGCAATGAATGCTATGTTTTAACATATTTTTAAGTTTTGTCCGATACTGCATCAAAACAAAGTCCTGCCCCCTCTGCCATTCTAAGGTGTTAGAATGTAAAACAGATGATACTGGTTCAAGTAACCCAATAGGTTCCATCTGACCATAACACTTGCTTAGGAAAGAGTGTAGGACACCAGATCTGTAGACATAAGCATAACCAGTGAATGTGTTTCTTACTGGAAAATCCCCTGTGGCAAATCAAGCTTTCTTTTCTGTATCCATGGAAAAATTATTTCTTTTTGATTTAGGTCCTGAGGGCTGCAACAATAAATGGTGTGATTTGTCAGTCTTAATCTCATTTTCCTTTCCACTGCTGTTGGTGATCAGTGTGCTAGATTATGACTAAAAAAATGTCCTCCAACAACACTTTCTTTAGGGTGTTACTTACATGTGGCTTATTTCCAGTGAGATGGAGAGGAATAAAAGAAAAGATTTTGCACTTTAGCAGCTTAAACAGTTTCCAAATAATGGCCAACTTATAATGAGAAAGTGACACACCGTGCGGTGGTAATTCTGTTTCTTTAGTGAAAGGACTGACTTCTGCAGAGCTATATATGATGAAGCTGTCAGTGATGGCATATCTAGTTTTGTAAGTTAATGATTTTTTAATATTTATCTAGGGCTATACTTTCACATGTCATCAAATGAAGCCCTACTTCCCCCTAAGCCCTGGGTAGAAAAGAGGAGTTGATATCTTGTCTATCGCTATTGTTGGTTAGAGTTGTTAAAGTTTTTATTTCATCTTTTTACTCTTCTCTTTTTAGTCTCTTTGTATCCATTTACCTTGCCTTATATCTTCATGCTAGATTTGTTCTATTTTTTATTTTTGCTGTGTACGCTCCTTTTTTACCACAGGTGACCTTAAATGCAGAGGTAATCCAATAATAGTTTAGCTTTAAACTTTTGAACCAAAAGCCTTCAAGCTAGAGACAAAACATGATTCTTGTCACTTTTTCTGTCCAGAGAGAGTTACAATGGCATTCTGTAACAGGCATGTAATTAAGAACTTTTTATTTCATTGGGTACTTAAATGGTGTAAATCAGCATTTCTCTTCTATGGAATTCAAGGCAACTCAAAGCAATTTGCATCAGGTAGGAGTTGACAATTAAAAGCATTTTATTTGTAATGCTAGAGGAAATTTTCAAATTCAGATATCCATATATTTGTTTCCCACAGAATAAACACTGAAAACAAAATCAGGGGCTGATCCTTCTTGCAGGACTTACATTTTTATGTATCCTTTCTACTGTGCTATCAGTGTTCATGTACAAAAGGATCTATCCTCTGTCCCTCCATCCCTCACCCCAAGTGTTGCCCTTACAGGAGCATCCTGCCTCATGCTTATTCCCCTTTGCATATAAAATCGTCAGAACCATTAATGTTGGAAAAGACATCCAAAATAAAGTCCAGCCTTTGACTGAGTACATTGAAGAGCATGATTCCTTGTTGCAGTAATGGAATACAAATATAAAATAACTCTCACAGGCATTGATAAGGTGTGTTGAGAGACTGCAAAGTGCATGTTATTAGGAAAGCATTCAGTAGATCATATGTCATCCAGCAAACAGCCACATTTTTACATTAATGATCTTGGACCAACGTTAAATAAGTAATTATGACTGCTGGGGCTTGAGAGGATGAAATATTCTTTTTTAATTAATTAATCAACTGAATTATTATTTGACATGCCTGTTACCCTCTTTGTCTTCCTTATGGTGAGTCCTTTGGACAATTGAATTAAGTTTGATATACACCTAACTCACATCAGTGTACAGATAGAAAAAAAATTGCCATATTTCTACCTCTGCCTGGTCATACCCACTACTGTATTCCTTGATTTATGACAATGTAATGCAAAAAACTCAGTCTATCTGATGCTAAGAAAATCTTCCTTTAACCTTTCACATTGTTTTCAGTGGACTTGTCAGCCAAAGGGTTTATAACTTCTCCTTTATCACATGTGACTCTAATCTGTTAATGAACTCTTACATATCCTTCTTGAAGGAGGGAGGATTAACCTTTCACTATAGTACATTTTTATCATTGTGCCTCCTTTGGTAGAATAGGAATACAGAGGAAAGCCTATCTGTGGACATGATTCATCTTCCTCTGATCATGCCATGAGTTTGGTACTTTATTTTTTAAGGACAGAACTTATGCAATCACATAGGAATGATAAGAAAAAATCTCTTGCATATGGATGTCAAGAAAATGCTGTTTCACTAAGTCAAATCTGAGTTTCATGTATTCGGTCTTCTGATTCCACAGGAACTCCTCCAGAGATATTTGTGCAGCACAACTCAGATTTGATAGCTATAATCCATTCTGAAAACTATTTCTTCCAGTAAGGAAGTAAAACAAAGAATAAATCATTATATTGTAAATCTGTTCACTACAACTGCCCAACAACTGTGTTCCTTGTCTTTATAGACAGGTAGGCTCAACTTGGTCTGCAATCCTTTCCTCTGAGAAGACTATTCCTTTCTAATGACTAAGATTAGGCACCTTAAACAGGTTAATTTAATTCAATTTTGATCTTTTAATTAATGTGTCTACCCTGGAGTGTATTTAATTTAGATGGGCAGTACTATGCTGGAGATAGTTCCTGTTGATAACATTGTGGGGCATCAACATCCCTTATTCAAGTGAATCATTTAGGTGAAGAACATCCCTATATCCAATTACACAAAGGACTGTGAATAACTTTTGTGAGGTCACAATTTCCTCACTGACATGCAAATGCAGTCATGTTTCTATACAGCGTGCCAGTTAAATTATGTTTGGTTGGGAGATCTGCATCAGATGTCTCCATACTACAGAGTAAAGGAGGAATAAAAACTACACACATTAATCATTGTCCTGACATACACCACTCTCTCTCCTAATTTTCCTCCTTCAAAATATTTCTTTTTTTTTTTTTTTCCCCTTTGGTTATGGCTGCAGTCTGGCATGGAGAAATACACTAGGTTTATGTTTTGAATCCTTGGCTTATTTAAAAATGTGATAATTCTTATACAGATTATTCCTGCAGGTCCTGAATCTCCATGCATTAGTACTAGTACTTTAAAGAGCAGCTCACTTTGCCAGCTCCTGTTTTAATAGGGCAAGGATCTCTATTTATTTTGGCTGCCCTTTCTTTACACTTAATCTCTTGACAGGGAACTATGGGAATGCTTGGATTTTTATAACTCTCAGATTGGTGATGAATCCCTTCTCTTATCCTTCTAATTTTTTTTTGCTATTGATGGAAAACATTACATTATGATAAGTCTACTGTTGGGAAAACTTAATCCTGTTGCAATTTTCTTGCAGTTTTCCTGTGGTAACTTAACTATTTTAAAAACAAGTAGCCCAAACAATCTGAATAGCACAGTGAGAAGATTTGCTTTGTAGATGGACATGGTTTACAAAGTTCTACCAGCCCTTAGAGAAGCTTCTCATCCTGAAACACTGGATAGAAATGTAGGTATTGCTTCCCAAGCAAGAAAATAACACGTCCTGGTTTGAGAGGTGAAAAATAAAACAAAAATCTAACCTGAAACTGGGCCCATGGATTTTCCTTACCAAATCATAAATGCAAATTTGCTTCCTAGGGTATATGCTCCAAGACTTCTGTCAAGAAGTGTCTCATCCTGAAAGAACACAACAGGTACAGGGACAGTGGTGGTGGGAGTGAAGGGGAGGGCATCCCCAGGCAATAGATGTGCTGCTTTCCCTTATTTCTTCAAAGGTCTGTTTTAGATAGACATGCATTCCTGCTTCTCTTCAACATGAAAACCAAATCATTTTTAATTCCATTGACCATAGTGTTGAAAAGACCCACTTGATTGAGACTTACCAAAGCCTGTTGAATAACTGAAAAGGCTTCTTTGGGGAATGGTTTCCCTGAGCTAGACAGATGTTTTGCCTTGCCTTCTTGATAGGTTTTGCACTGAGTCCCTCAGAGACGAAGAAAACAGTAGGAAGCAAAGGATCTCCCTCGGGAGCAGAGAACATATTGCAAGTTCAGAAATATCTGCGTAGGACTAAAGAACACTTGCAGCCTGGAAGGTGCCATTCGAATTAGCTCTGTGGTGCATATAATTTATTGGACACAAATACAGAGAAAGGTTGACAGATGTTCTGTTATGTGGTTGCATGTGAAATGTGTTTGCTCATGTAACTTTTAGCTCACTTCTGCTGCTTTAAAGATTTGTGTATCCAGAAATCCCATTTCCTTGAAATAATGCCTAAAAGAAAGAAAGTGTTTATTTGGGTGATTGGATAAATAACCAAACAGTTACATTTTAATCTAAATAACTTTTTAATCATTATCCTCAATTCCCAGAAGGCTGGAATTATGACAAGTCAAAGAATCTAGCCAGCTACCTGAATTAATTCTATTTGATACAAAACTGAGGCTGGGGGACAAAAAAATGAAGGTCTGGATTTATCATAGCTGCCATTTAAATTTCATGCAGGTAATGTTGGTCCAAGTCACCCAGTACCTCCAGCAAAATAACTTCATCTGAGAGCAATGTTGCTAAATATTCCAAAACAAATGTTAAACTGAGCAAGAAGGTAAAAGAAATTCAAAACTAAAAAAGAAAAGTGAAAAAAAATTGCCCTGCTGAACTGTTAATCATGAAGAGGAGGCCAGTACTTTCCAAATATAAAGGAACACACCACAGTTTTGCAGAAATCACAATTGTGAGTGAAGCACCACTCTCTGAAACTATTTCAAAACTGCTGTGGGCAAGCTGGAAAGTCTGAAAATGTTTATTTGCTAACACACTTTTTTTTTGTCTGAGGATCCCCAAATTGTAACCAGGGTAAGTTGGTGGGGAAAATACTGGTTTCATATCTTGTATTTTACTGCACTAGAACAGATTTTCCAGAGAAACTGTGGATATCCCTTGATAGTGTTCAAGGCCAGGCTGTATGAGATTCTGAGAAACCCGGACTAGTGGAAGATATCCCTGCCTATGGCAGGGGACTGGAATAAATGATTGATAAGGTCTACAACCTCAACCATTCTGTGATAATTCTATAATTCTAAGAAATTTTAAGAAAAATTTCTAAGAATAATTCTACATCTGGGGTAGCATAGGAATCTTTGTACTTAGTAGTTTTTCCTTGCCATAGCCACAATATTTTTCAATTACCATGGAGCCTGTTGCACACCAAACTGCAGAGACTTTCTGACAGGGGCTGTTGAGGTTATCTCAATAAGATGTTATTCGTGTATTTTGTGCAACCTTCTGTCCCAACATTGAAGGGAAAGAAAAAAACATTTGGAAGGTAAGTGATCAGATGTAAATAAAAAAGCTATGGGAAGGTAAACACCCCCACAATAAATCATGCTTACTTATGGATAGCAGGTATTTCTACCCTGAAGTCAGCAGAAGAAAAAATTCTTGACTACAAATGGTGTCAAACCAGAGGAAAAAAGAACTGTCAAGGTCTGTTTACAATTAGTGAATACTAAGTGGGTTTAAGTGGACCCAATTCCAGAAACTTACACTTTTAGATTAAAAAATAGAGGTGACCAAACTGTTCCCAGGATCCTGTAATTCTCAAAAAGAAAGGAAAATACTCCAAAGTATACTTTCTTCAGAGGAATTTAGGTGACTCTGAAAGCAAACTGCCTTTATTCTTTTAAGTTTTGAGAATAGCCCACTTGCATTAGGCCTTCTTGCAAGGTAAAGGAGGAGAAATGTAGTCTAATAGAAGTTTTTAAAACAAATTGAAAACCTATTTCAGCACGCTAATAGACTAGTGAGGTAAGTTATGCACAGTCTTGAAAAATGTTTTTTACAACACTCATCCTACCCTTTTCAGCTGATAGACACTTCAGACTCTCTCTCTGTGATTCAATTAAATAGAAAACTAAAAGTAAGAGTATTTTGGCAGGGAAACTAAATTATATCAACTATGTAAATCACTTATCAGGAATCTAGCAGCTGTTTTTCTGAATAAATGGACAGCCAGGGGAAAACTAAAGCTGTGAAAGTTTACAAGCTGCTCACCAATTCATCCATTCCTTTACACAGGAATAATCTGAAACTCTCCAGCACCCACTGGAAGGAAAAT
Source organism: Sitta carolinensis (assembly GCA_032173965.1). Lineage (NCBI taxonomy): Eukaryota > Metazoa > Chordata > Aves > Passeriformes > Sittidae > Sitta > Sitta carolinensis. The sequence continues at coordinate 83,193,442 of CM063284.1, forward strand.
TCCTCCATGCCAATAAACTTTCCACAGATAGGCTTCAATAATCTGCCTGCAAGATTGCACTTGAGGGTCCCTAAAGAGGGCACTAGAACGTGATATTAGCAGTGAGCTGCTTTGTCTCTTCAGATTATTTTCTGCTGTGGATGCATATGGGGAGCAGTGAGGGAGATCGTAACTCACTCAGGGGAACAGGCTGTGCCTTCAGTTGCAGAAGGCAGGAAGGGAGGGAAAAAGGCAGGGAGGGAGGGGGAGGGAGAAGCAAGTGCTGAGGTCCTTCCAAAAGCAGGAAGGTGCTCATGACTCAGAATTTGCACCATTCTCTCCACATCTCCCCTGGACATCCATGAAAAAGCCAGCATGACCATTGTTGCTGTGGACCTTAAGGCGAGAGTGTGCATGCCAGAACTCCAAGGGACAGCTCCAACAGAGAGCTCCAAGGGACTAGTGCTCCAAGAGATGGCTATGGAGTTTTGACTTTATTCTCTAGGGCTTACCCTGAATAGTGTTGAAGAACCATTAACTTCCAGCATGGGATGACTTTTTCATGAAATACAATAAGATGCTTGTACACAACTCTAAGCTTTGGTAACAAGTGGCTTACCTTAGTCCCTCAAAGTCATTTACATGCTGCCCATGACAATTATTCCAGCCACATAATTGAGATTTTAATCAATACTTACTGAATTCATGAAATACAATAAGATGCTTGTACACAACTCTAAGCTTTGGTAACAAGTGGCTTACCTTAGTCCCTCAAAGTCATTTACATGCTGCCCATGACAATTATTCCAGCCACATAATTGAGATTTTAATCAATACCTACTGAATTCTAAGCACAGAATTCAGCTGACACACATAGTGAAAATTGCCTTCCACGATAGTTTCAGAAAACCAGTAAAGATCAGTATATATTTGTAGAGATAGATATAGATACAGTTTTGATTACATTTAATGACTGTATACGAAGAACAGATTATTTTCCCCTCTGTACAGAATGTACCATATCTGAGTATGATTCTTACCTACCAAAGACCTCCAATGCTCTCAGCAGTTTAAAGAGGTATTTCAGCTGCATAAAATTTTAAAAGTATCTTTACCATAAACGATTCTCTTAAATTAATCTGTGTTTTCTTCCTGCTTGAGTTGGGCCAAATATATGCTGAATGCTGGTGGTTGTCAACTGATGCACATACCATAAAAATTTTCTGTGATATTTTTATACTTTTCTAATGTATGCCAAGCAACTGGGTACCACAAATACATGATGCACAGAACAGAAATTTAAAGCCACAGTTGCTTTCCAGACTGTTCCTCCAACAAATCTGGGGCTTCCAGGGGCCTAATTGCATATTTTAAATGAAGCATGCACTTAAATGTCTTGCCAAGTCAAAACCTTTTTCTGTAAACTCTCTTGCTGACTATTTTTACCCATTTTCTAGCATAATGTAAAATAGAGCTCCCAGTTGAGTGCTCTGATATGCAGTGAATAATTAGAGCTGAATGGAAAATAGAAACATTTTTTTCAAGGAAAAATGTACTCCTTGTTTTATCTCAAAATATTCCAAGAAAAAACTACAGTAAAAAAGTTAACATTTATAATAACAGCAATGTAAAGCAATATATACAAGTGTAAGGCAAATAATAGTAACAATGCATAAACTGTTTTTAATTGCCTTCACCTTAACTAAATTATTTGCCCTGTGAATATTGCTAATAATTTTCACAAGATAATTCATTACATAAAATATATTTACTCAGAGGGAGGAGTGTTGTCAGAATCTGGCCCCAGTAGGTTGACATTTTAAATCAATTTGCTGACTGTCTGTAGTGGTAGCATTTTAAAAGCAGATTTAGAGTAAATAAACTAGCAAAAGAATGCTTGCTAAAGTCAACATTTTTTTTTTTTTCTTTTATGATGTATGGATGCAGACAAATTTTGGAAAAAAAGGAGAATAATCCAGTAGCTAGTATAGAGGTAAATAGTCGCTATTTTAGTAAATAATTGTGAATATATTGTGAAGGTGTATCAATGTCTAGTTTTCAGCTCTGACATACTATTATCATAAATAAATTATAAAATTTTATTAAATACACATAATAAAATTTTGTTTTTTCTGGATTGGTTGAAACCCTTCTAAGTAGCACAAAATTTCTAAGACCCAATGATTAAGAGGAATAGGAGAGAGACACTCTTGTAAAACAATAATATTACATGCTGATAAACATGGAAGTATCTTTCAGCCAGCATAAAATAAACTACTTCTGCCTACTGAAGAGGCTGAGGTTAAAATTGTGATGTTTCAAACAACTTTATTTTGGTATTTTTCCCCTCCTTCTAATTTTCCTTTTCTCAGTATTTTTTCTCTTTTTCACTGACCCCTTCTCTTTTTTGTCTTTTCTCCACCTCGGTTTCTTTCTATGAAAATTGGTTGTCCATGTGGAGGAATTCATAATGGAAATCTAACATTCTATAGTACAATTTCAAATCCTATGTGTACAAGTTGACCTTGGCAGATATTTCAAAATAGATGGTTTTACACAGTTTTTGTGGTGAACTTAGTTCTTAACTTCCTTATTAGAAAAATAATTCTGCTTCCAGGTGGATGATCTATCATAATGGGAAATGAATAGCTTATCATTATAATGAAGAAACTGGATTCTGGCTGAGAAAATAAACAGCACACCAGTTCTTACTTTCATACCATGGGTGCAAGTTAAAACAGAAGTCTGATAGTGAATATATATTAAAATTATTAAAAATATCTGTGCTTAGTTGACTGAATCTGAAATGCAGTTACAGCAAAAAGCCCAAAAGTAAGAAAGTTGCAGCAAGCAAAAATATGCAAGAAAATAAAATACAGTTCAGTAAGCAAGAAAACAAAAGGATCATGGACAAGAAACTGGTTGAAAAGTGCTGAAAACTTATTAGGCAGGTTGTAACTTTAGAAGACAGGGTTGCCATTAAGGAAGATTGTCAATGTTTATTTTTAATTTGTTCTTTTTTCCTGTTCTTTCGTAATGTTCAGGTGCAAAATTATGTCAAAGAAGATATTGAATGATTGGTTCCAAAATATCTGAGGAGCTGAACAGAGCACCCAGATTTTCCTTTGTTCTTCCCCTCCCATCTTCCCATCTTGCATTTGTATCCATTTAATGCCTTTTCTATTGTGCTTGCTTAAGATTGCCATTTCTTTAACTGCATCTCTTATTTACCTTCTTTTGTAAGGCCTTTTCTACAGCTTTGTTTTCTCTTTTACTTTCACCTACGATCTGTACATTTTCCCTTTTCACACCCTCTAGCACTACACTCAAGAACAGTAGATACAACATCAATAGGATTTCCCAATACATCCACTGCTCACCTGTAGTTTACCTTTCTCTTTTCTAAGTTTCTACTTTTACAGTATTCATTAAGAAAAGTAAGTAAATGATTTATTTGTGGACTATTGGCAGCTTTCAACAAATTATATTTGTGTAATCTAGTGACAAAAATATTGTTGGTTTCGTACTTTTCACAGATGAAAACCGATAGTATAGAGGAGTGTATTTTTGTGTGGTTTTATGAGCCTGAAAACCTCCAGACAACATTGTTAATTCACATAATGTCCTTGAGTGATAGATTTAGCACTTACATCTCTTATTTATGGGAAAACTACATATAATGAGAAGTAAACAGAGAATGTCTTGTTGCATAAGTTCCTGTGGAAAATCCAACACATTCTTTATGCCAACAAATACAAGGGGAATGATTTTTGCTCACTGAAATGAGATCTTCTGCTATCATTGTTTTCAGTAGCTCCACAAACCTGACAGCCCAACAAATTTCTGGCCAAGACCTCCCTTACAAACTGCCTTGACAGGGATTTAGTCTGGCAGACTGGCAGGTTAGTTTGTTGTGCATTTGGCATATCTGCTTTGTGAAAACATTAAATGTTCTAAATAAGCCTAAATAAATAAAAAGGTTTTCTCCTTTTCAGAGAACTACATCCTTCAATATTCTTTATGGTTATGTCTTTGGGATTTGTTTGAGGACAGATATCTCAAACATACAGATAAGAACTGGGGCCAGAACAGAGGCAGAGAAACCCAACCAAATGTGTGATCACCCAGACCTTCTATAAACCTCTGCCAAGGAAAAATCACCATAAAGCATCATTAGAAATGATACCAACAGGAAATAACCATGAAATAGCCCCATTAGCAGGGCACAAAACCTGATTCCTACTTCTTTTGAGTGGTCAGGATTATCAAGGCTAAAAGGATGGCAGAGATTACTGTCTTCAGTAAGTCATGTCAGCAAACACAAGTTACATAAATGATTCTGCTTTCCATTCTGCTCTGTACTGATTCAAGAACACTGTAACAAATACCACATAGAAAAGTAATGTTGTTGATTTTCATGTCTGACCACCTACATTTTTGAGGAAAAGGTGATGGGAGAAAGATGTACACTTAAAGTGTCAAGAGGCAGGAGTTATGGGTGGCAGTGAGGGGTTAAGGAATAAGGAAGTCTAGGGATATTCCTGTAGTGTAGGAGAGGTTAACTCTGTGGGATTTACATATTTATATTTATATATTTATAACCAGAAAGAATGTCTTCCATCTGACAGACATAATAAACAAACAGAAAATTAAAACCCATCTTGAATATGTCACTTTTATTTTGTAAGTTTCTTTATTACCTTTCAACCCTCCAATTCTTTCCAAAGGCTTATAGACCTTGGTACAGAATTTATAAAGTTTCATTGTCCATGTTGCAGAGTCATGCTGTGCTGCCTGACGACCTTGTCTATGTTTCAGACACTTGTAAAAAAAAGATATTTTACCACAGAGAGCAAAAATTGATTCTTCTGTCTGAAAATAATTTGGGGAGGGGTGAGGGTTATGATCATATTGTAAGGTGAAATGTTTCTGTAGTATGCTGCACATCACATCTATCAAATCTGCACCAAGTCTTCCTTTTCCTGCTCTGCATTTAAATGAATCTGCCAGTTGCCCACAGTAGTTTAGAAGTATGGATAATAAATTTGGGATATTTCACAATATTTAGTTTCACAGATGTAAAGAGCCATTTTGACACACTGATCAGCTTTTTCACCCCTAGAGGAAATTTGCTCTAGCATTGGCTTCTTTACATGACATTCCTTCTGCATTAATACAAGGTCATCTTTATAAAATGAGGATCTTGGCCATCTCCAGCTGTTTTCATCCTTCAGCTCAAATGACTAACGGTCAAATATAAAGGAGTGTGGACACAGGTGTACACACACACACACGTGCATCCATGCAATATATCCATTTTTTATGTGACCAATGCTGAATATATCTCAGTTACTTAGATTCCTTCCACATATAAAGTCACTTTAAAGGTGTTTAATGTTCATTAGTTCTTAAGGTTCCCTCAGAGCTATGCACAGGTAGACTCCTTTGCAAAATCCTGGTCCACTCCTTATCCTGAGATTTTTGACACAAATTTTAACACAGTCTTCATTTTTTCTATGGAACTAAAAGCATCTAACATTACAAGTGAATATATAAATGAAATAATTCCAATCACTGTTAAAATAAAACGAAAAACAAACAAACAATAAAATTCATCCATTCTTTAAAAGAAAAACCAACCAAACAAAAAAGACCCTCAAACCACAAAAAACTAAACAAACTAAACTAAGCCAGCCAAACAAAATGTTATCTGAACATGTCTGAGAAAATTTTTGACCCTGAGCAGTAGCACAGAAAGAATAGAAAGAAAGCAGTATAGAATGAAGAAAAACCTCAGGAAACATTGTATCATCCTGATCTATCTAACTCCTGGTTTGGTCCCTCTGATCAACAACACATCAAAAAAACCCTTAAAGCTACAGCACATGACGAAACATTTTGTGTTTTATCATGGACTCACAAAACCATAGAATGGTCTGGGTTAGAAGGGAAATTAAAGATCATTCAGCTCCAATCCCCTGCCATGGGCAGGACACCTTCCATTAGACCAGGTTCCTTAGAGCCCCATCCAGCCTGGCCTTGAAAACTTTGAGGGGTGAGGAATTTCATATATTGGGGTTACCTCCAGAGGGGTTATCAAATAGAGGACCTTATGTATAAAAGCTAAGGTAAGTTACAGTGAGCAAATACAGAAACACAATAGCCTTTAGGCCAGTAAAGCAAAAATGTGACAAGTAAAATCCCTAGATGCTAAAACAAAAAAGTAGATTAACAGATCCAAAACAGCACAGGACAGGGTAGGTAAATTTAAGCAAAAGACCATAATCAAAAAGTATCTAGATGAATTTTATTACCTTGTATTATATGAGCTAAGACCAAAGTTCTAGTATTTCCTTCTCATTTTATGAATTAGTGAACACAGATTTAAGTTCAAAACTTGTAAGTAAAAATTAAAGTTTTGCATTTGTCTATACTTCCAAAGCTATGAATAAACTTTAAAAACTGCAGTGTTTGTTGGACATATTTTACAGATAAGAAAACTGAATTTCAATGAATGAATTGATGTGGTCAAGACCATGGCACAGATTTTGACAAAAATATAACCCAACTGTAAAACACAGGCCTTGACCGCCCTCAAAAATCAGGAGTTTATCGGAAGCAAGAAAACACATCTCAAAGCCTGTGACAAATTTTGTAAACACCAAGACTAAATTGTGAAAGAAGGTTATTTACCTGCACAAAATAAATAATGTTTTTAACTAGGATGTAATGACTGATCTTTGTTTTAGAATGGACACTGATGTATACACTAGTACTTTTATGGTGAAACATAATATACACTGTACACTACAATATAAGAGGACTGTGTGTTTGGGCAACCTGAAACAGAATGCTCAAATGATAGTAGTTAAGTAGTCCCTCCATTCTACTGCAAATGAAAAACTCCTAGCAGTGTTTTTCCATAATTTCTCCTTAGATGCTTGTCTGTCTAAGTATTAGGGCAGAAAGTGAGATGTCTTTAGAGGGCTTAGTGTTCCTTTCTTTCACATCTTGTTGTCTAGGAACATTCGAAATGCACTAATCCTGAAGTGATAATGCATCATGCTTATCTTGCATCCTGTTTTTCTTTCAATACTGGACATTCAATATTTAAAGTGCTTCTTCAGATACCTTCTGTATGATATTCAGGACATGTATGTAGTTTAAAAGTAGTCGTGCTTTTGTCTTGCTTGCACATCTCTTATATGAGAGGGGAAGACAAATGATATGATGAAAATGTACTTAAATGCTTTATAGTGACTTAAAAAAACCCTTCACTAAATAAGTGTAGCAAAAGACTTTCAGCCCTATTATAGTAATAAAATTGCAGCCTGGGTTAGAGTTAGCTGAACACTGACAGTACCTCTGCACAATGTGTCCCTCCTACTCCCAAGCCACAAATACATCTTATAAAAGAGGATCAGTGGAGTAAGGAAAAGTTCACAGAAACCGGAATTAATACTTTTTTTAACAAAGAAATTTATGTTTCATAATTCATTGCTATTTATTCAAGTTCCAGTTCTGCCACTTAAATGGATTGAGTTTATACTAGAGAGTTTATCTGAATCTTTCAGTGCTGCTGTGTACTGTAGAAGTTACAACACAGTGGAGGAAGGGTGGCACAATCAAGGGTACAGTATTTCCCAAAGAAGATTTTTTGAATTTCATATTCAGTGTCTAATGAGTATTCCAACTCAACTGTCAGTAACTTTCTGCCCTAGTAGAGACAGCAGTGAGCACTCTTCTGGTGTTAAGTTCACGTTTAAACTGCAATATTGCATATATTGTTCCATATATCGCTCTTGAGAACACAGTAAACATACAAACAATTTATGGTATACTTTGGCAGAAGAACAGGGATGAATTGAATTTATTTCCACGGGAAATGCTTTTGCAGTCCCAGTTCTTATTCAAAAAATAAAAACATATTGCTGAGCACCTGGGGAAATCACCTAAAATGCACATATATCCTGCAGTCTGGAATCACAGTCACAGTTGCCAAGTAACTACTTTTTTGAAATATAAGAGATCTGATTATGGCCACTTTTCTTAGTGAATAACTGGAAAAAAATGGAGGAATGGGTTTCCTAGAGCCTCACTGTAAATACAGCATGCTGAATATTCTTTTCCTTCTTTTTTTCCTTTATTTTTCTCTAATCACTGGGGAATTTGCAGAGCTGGAAAAAACGCTTAAGACCTGTTGCACATATTTAAGTATATTTAGATTCAAAATACATTGTTCTTTGGACGCCTAACAACAAGATTGCATTTCCTACCTATTATCTCCTTGCTCTGAATGAATGGTAAATGAGGGAAGTTAGAAGCAGGCAGAAGAAGGAATTTCCATCCCTTATAATACTGATTTCTAAGAAATGCTTCAAAAATTGCAAAGAAATAGGATCTTCCATTAAGCAAAAAGGTTTTGTTCCCATATTGATTTTTCTGCTGCACAAAACAGGAATGTTGACTACATAAAATTATGTTTAAAAGAAAAAATGAAATCAGGGGCAATGGGAGAAGTAATTTTTTTCTTGCTTTACTGTGCTGCCTGTTTTACCAACACTCACTGCTGTCTAGTAACTATAGGGAAATGCCATTTGGTTTGGGAAGCAATGGTGACATAATATGAGAGAAAAGTCAACAGTAGGAAACCACATTAGGCCAATAACTTCTTGTATCAAGCAAGTTATGATTTTCTTACCTCCCTCATGAGTCATTTTAGTAGTGCATTCTGTTTTGCTGAGCAGAGCTGTAAAATAATTCCATAAGCAATTACTAATAAGATTGCAGCTCTGAAGGGTGTAAAGATAACAAAATATTGGCACAGAAAAGTTATCATTTTCTTTATAAAAAGTGTGTAGGTGTTTCAACTGTAATAAAATAGTATTTCAAAGGGTGAAGATAAATAATATCAGTCAAGAGTAAAAAAAGACCCAGAGCCTTTTCTCTTTTATGTTTTTGTTTTTAGGAGATGTAGGAATTGAACATTAGTGTCTCCTTTCCATAAGACAAAATTAACCTTATCTATATGCCCTTTTCCCTTTTTAGACAATATTTTACTTCCCTGGAGGTTTACATGATTTTTTTCATTGTACTGTGGCTGGTAGGCACAGTATCTCTCAGAAAATAATGTCAAAATGCTAATTAGCATGAGCAGTATTTAAATAAGCTGATCAGATCTGCTATATTGCCATTCCTTACTTCTGAAATGCTAGCTGAACATGAGACTGTTCTATAAGTGCCATAAGTATTTCCTTAATTATTTCACTGGGTCTGTCAGGTTTGTACCGAATGCCTTGTATACAGGTTTTGTTTGGACAAAACACACGTGAATACAGGTATTTTGCAAATATAGCTATGTCTTTTTAAATGACATCTAATTGTTTCTTATCCAGTTTGCTCATGATTCTTTCTTTTTCTCTTAAAATCCAGTGCGATTCTTTTTTTGTGTGTCTACTGAGACAAATAGGAAGGGAAGAGAGGAAGATAAAGAGGCGAATAATAAGAGGTATGGTCAAAATTTAAAGCTATTTCCAATCATGAATACTTCCTGTGAGAGACATGAACAAGACAAGTGTTTTGATTAACATCAAGGATATTTCAAGCAGCATTATTTTCCAAAGCGTGCAGGGATGACATTGCATAGTAATGAGGTATAATAAAATCAGTGATGCAGATGTAGAAAAAGCATTATTACCCTCCTTTCTTTAAAATAGTAATTCCTGCATTATTTTTCATTGATATATTATCATGCCCTGAGACAAAACAGAGTAACTTTTTCACAAGAATCTTTAGACAAAGCTGTAAATGAGAGAAAAAATTTCAAGATACCAACTTAAAACTGGTTTCATATTTGAGCACTGAAATTAATCAATTAATCTTCAAAAGCTATCTTATTGGGAACTTTGATTTTCATTACTTAAAAATGGAGAAAGAAATTTTGTAGTGGCATGAAAACAACATTAAAAGAGTGACAGCACCACTTAATTTTCATTATTTTGCTCAGGAAACTGACTGGAAAAATATTTTGAATAGAAGCAGAATATACAACACTCAAAGTTCAGGAATGGATGAGCAGAACTAGCTTTTTTAGCCTCTCCCTTATCCAGAACTAACGGGTTATCTGCAGTTGACAGCACCTCCCACACAATAGCATATGCTGCAGAGGCGTGTATGCACATCCTTATGAGAGGACTTCTGTCAGTAACCCTTTCTATCCCTGTGTCCCTCTCCATTATCAAATACTTATATAAGAATCCAGGAATTGGCTCAGCATTGAAAGAAGAGAACTGAAATGTCAATTTGTTCTCTCCAAGAATGACATAGTCAACAGTCTGTGTCTGCCTAGCATTGGCACACTGCAGCTCACTAACGTAGAACAGCAACTCAATTTTCTCTTAACCTATTTTGGAATCCGTATTGTTGGTTTGGTTTGTTGTGTGCTTTTTTCTAATTTTCCCTACTTTCAAAAATCAAAGGAAATTGTATAAAAACCAGAACAAAAAGGGCTGGGGAAAATGTTATACAGTGAGAAGCTTACTTAGTTTAACAAAAAAGAAAATTATACCAGATTAAGACTAACTCACTGACTTCAGCTCAACAGTAGTCAAATGGGGTGTAAGAGCTAATTGTTACATCATGTCAAAGGGATAAGGGACATCATATTCAATGCTGATTCCAAGAAGTCTGGATCATTTCATGACAAATTATTTTCTTATATCTGCCATGGTGTGAGGATTCTATGCAATATATTTCCTAACATACAAGTATAGCTGAAATTTGCCATCTATATATCACTTAGATTTCGTGTCATACCATTACCCGTTAGATCACTTTCCTCTGTTGTATCATGTGTATGCCATGTACTCTTGACACTTTCTTCTGTGATCCTCCACTTGACTGTGCACCTTAAAATCCATTGAACACATCAAATCCATCAAATCTTTCCATCCGTCCAATCCATTAAGATCACCAGCATATTTGAGTTTCTGCTAAGTGAAATCCCAGGGTAGAACTGATGGGGTAATAATTCACTATGGCAAAAATGCTGGCCATTCCTGTCATGGCTAATGCACTGTTGGGGGTTGGGTTCTCTTGTAGAATTTTTTCCCATAAGTTGCCAGGGAACTGACCTCTGGGTACTTATGGACAGTTAAGAAAGACAAAAGAAGTGGCCTGGGGTGGAGGGAGGGGAGGAACACATGGACTTCACTTTTTGCTGGGGGGTGGGCTTGTGGGGGGAAGACACAGGAGGCTGTGGCTTTCAGACTGCGCGGGGAGAGAGCTCACTTTCACCGGCACCACTGGAGCGGAGTTCAGGGTTTCCTGCCACGGTCTCTCCGTGTGTGTCCCAGCAATCCTGACCCTGCCCCTGTCTGCCTGGCTGGGAGCCGCTGCAGTTCCTGCCCCCCTCGCTGTTCCTTCGCTCCTGCTCCGAGTGTTCTCCACGCCTCAGCCCGCACCCCCTGCCTGCTGGGACTCGTGCTGCAGCTCCAGCCACCGCCGGGGAGCTCCTGATCCATCTGCAGCATCCGGGACTCTGCACCACAGCTGCCTATGTTGGGAACTGCACCAACAGGGAAAGGGTGCCAGCGGCAGAGAAAACTGTGACTGTTTCCCTGGTTCTGTCTGCTGTTCATCTCATAGTTATTGTTGTTCTGTTTGCCTTGCTAAACACAAGTAAAGAACTGTTATCCATATCCTCACATCTTTGCCTGAGAGCCCCCTTAATTCTAAAATTATAACAATTCGGAGAGAGGAGTTTTGGGGGTTTTTTTCATTCTCCATTTCAGGAGGTTCCTGTTTGTCCTTAGCGATACCTGTCTTCCAAACTAAGACAAAGACATAACATTAAATAAATATTACACAGAGAAGCTGGACAGAATTCAGCCCTTAATGTTACAACAATGTCTTCTGCTTAAAAGATTGTCCAGTACCACAGTATTGCTTGCAAAAATATCATCAAAAAAAGATCTGATTATGTAAGAGACTGAAGGGCTGAGGGAAGGCCAAGAATAACATGTAACATCCTCTTGTAGTCATTATGTTTGTGTTATTAATGGAAATGAATAATAAACCTCTGGAGAAAACACAAGTCTATATCTATTATATCCAAATTAGACTCCAGGAAGTGTCACCATAGTCAGCAAGGTGGTCCTTTCTCAAATAAGTAGTTCTTACAACTCTATATGTTTTATGTATAACATACAGATGCAAATTTCAGACACACTCAAGCTAAAGTCCTTCAGAATATCCTCTGGTCAGAGTGAGCCTGCTGCATTATTTAGTATAATCATATTTTAACATACAGAATTAATGAGGAAAAGAAAGAAATCAAGTTTCTCATTCAACTAAATTTATTTCAAACAATATTTAAATTATAATGGCTCCCAGAACTTGAGAAATTAAGAGCTAAAATATAACTATTATGCCACCATTATGGCAAGACTACTAGCTACAGTAAGTGAGCTCAGGAGTTTGTGGTATCCATTTGTCCTGGTTTGACCAGCCCAGGGAAGTGAGCTGGCTGGATTTGAGACTGGCATTTTATTGGAGCAATGGGAAAGCATTTTCTCGTTCTTATTCCCTTTGAAGGCAGCCCGGGCAGGTCTCTTTGCTCCCGGCTGTCCGAGCACACCCCTCTGCCCTCTCCCAGCCCTGCCAGGGTGGTGGGGAGGGGGAGGCCACGCGGGCCAGGCAGGACTCAGGGAAACATCTGCGGCACAGAGTCTGCTCTGCTGCTGGCCAGAGCTGAACCTGCCTTGGCTGAGCATGGGGAGAGAGCGGGGGAGGCACGATGAGTCAGGCCAGAACACCTGATGAGACTGAGGGTGGAAAAGAAATTTTGGGAATCTGTCCAGCTTTCCCTCAGGCTGAAGGCGACCAGTGAGCGGCTGCCTTTGGGCCTGGACCCCTGAGAGCTGCCACCCCCCCCCAGCATGGCTGTGAGATGTGACACCATGGACGGCCCACCCTGGCCTGGCGCAGCTCCAGCACTGCTGGCCAAGCCGGACACTGTCTCTTGTTGACTCTCTCAGTGCATCAGTGCACAGATGGAACCTGGAAAGCCTCCATCCTCTCTCCAGTGAGAGAAAATTAGAATAAAGATGTGTAAAGACCACATGAGGTATCAAAGTCAGTCAAGAAGGAGTTAAAGTCCAGGTGGAAGGAGTGTGGGAAGTTGCTTTTGAGCTGTAAAAAATTCTTGTCAGCTATGGTGATTGGCTATAATATACTGAGATTTTTTTCCTTTTAACCACAAAGAAATATGGGGGAGAGAAAAGAGTTCAAATTGTAGACCTGAGCAAAGGAGTGAAATGTTGAGGGGACTGTTGATTTCATGAGAAGATGAACAGAGAGATGAAGTGATAAAGACTCTTTGCCCTCAAAGAAGTGAATCTCTGTTCCTTGGAGGTGAAGGTGGTCCCAAAGACAAAGAGAACCTTTGTTTTGAACAGTTATCTTTAAAATAAGACCCCATACATCGATGTGGCCCAGAGACACAACTGTGAACATGGGAGGAGTTTCATGAACGCAAAGAATCTGGGCGGTTGCTGTTCATGAAGAATGGATCTACGAGAGAACTGTGTTCTTGTGGGAAGATTTACCATAGAAAATGAGAGGTTCTTCCCTCCCTAAGTGAACTGAAGAAGACTGTTTTAGAGGTGGAAAACTGACTGAGATTTCTGAGTGTTGTTTACATTGTCAGTTGGGAGAAAAGAAGGTGTGGGGAGGGAGGAAGAGTGTTTTAAAGGTTTCATCCTCATTCTTGTTGTTTTTCTTTCTTTTAAGTGTTAGTTAATAAAGTCTTATTACTTTTAAGCTTAAACCTGCTTTGCTCTTGATTAGAAACTTTGAAATTAGCAAAATCAAACCAAAACAAAAATTGGTGTTTCTGCCCGGTTTCGAATTGAAACCACGACACCATTACTGAGGAATTTTAAGGTCAGTCTAGCTAGAACCTTTCTGGAATGCTGTAAATATATTTGAGTATTTTGCTCTTTCCTGCTTATATTGAGAAACTATTGAGACTAGCTTCAAAGTCTGCAAGCTGTTAAGTGCTCTGTGATCCCCCTCAATGCAAAACTTGCCTTCTTTTTTGTTTTCATTTACTTTTTATTTTATCTCAATTCACTTCTCTTTTTAAATATGTTTCCATTTGTAAAACAATTTCAAAATTTAGTTCAAAAAATTTACTTACTCTTTTAGAAAGTGCCAAAATAGGTCTGGTCATCTGCATGATTTGGACTATAATCCAGGTCTGCACAAGAAATGGAATGACCAAAAGATTCTGTTTTATCAGAAATCAGTGAAAATGTGAGGAACAGAATGCTCTTGAAGATTATCTGTGCTGGAGCTGTTTAAACATCCAGAACTGTAGGATGGCTGCCAAAAGCATCAGGCCAAAGGGAATGAATGAAAGCAGTTGGAGTTACTTGTTCAGTGGGCCAAAGAAGTCCAAATGTCAAAATGCCCTGATATGGCTTTCTTGCCACTCATTCTATTTTTCATGACATGTACTTTGAACAAGACTTGGAAATGTTATGAGACACCTTGCTCCAAAGTAATTTTACTAGAATGTAAACATCTTTTTAAGTAAATTCCATTAAACTGATAGTATTTATCTACAGAGAATTTTCTTTTAAAAATTGGAGTTGAAAGCTGTCTTTTATTTTCAGTTTGCTACTGTAGACTTTATAAAGTAGATGTTTCTTTTAGAAGTCTTTCCACTTCCCATTGTTTAAATAAAATATGATTGTCTTCTTTATTTTAGAAATAATCCAATTATGCAAACTGTCAGAGTATGAAAATGTAAACGAAAGAGTGGCAAGAAATTTAATTTTGCCTCTCAAGAGCTCAGAGAATTCTTTTATGATAAAGGTATGTTTCAAATTAGCTCACTACTAATACTTTTAAAATTACAGGCTTCATCTTGGAGATGCTACTGTTCATCTTTTAAGCATAAATTCATACAAATTCCTAGATCACACACAGTAAGTGCTTAATTTTCATTCACAGTTGTCTTGAATATATAAAAATTGGAAAGCTGAATGTTGCAAATTGTATTTTTATGGTAAACCCATTATGAACTGTAACTGTGTTTTAAAGTGCGACCTGTTTTAATAAATACATAGTCTCATTGAGTTTGCTATGTTTTTTTCATTGTAGTAGGACTGAAATATTCCTAAGTCCTATATCTTGGAGACTGAAGTGAAAAGTTAGATTATGTATATCAAATAACTTGATAGACACTTGATAGTGTCTGATTTTGTAGCTACAGATGTTTGGTCTTTAAAATATTACATATATGCTTCATCTGAAAAATGTATGCAATACATAAATTCTATGTCTGACTCAATGAGAGAAAGAGATATATCTCTTAACAGGAAAAAAACCCCACAGGATATCTTGTTCACATACAGTGCAGTATCTATTACTGCAACAAATAAAAGATACCTTTCTCATATTTATGAATGCTGATGGGCTTACAATGATTTCATTATAATAGCTATTAAATTAGGACCTAGAAGACCTTTCAAACTTTGGACTGGTTTGCACCTGTCAAAAAAATCAGTCTCAAAATATCATAATGATACAGATTTTCAATAAGTTAATATGACTTCTTTTAATTTCACTCAAAAAATACATGTCTGATACAGAAAAAAAATAATTCTTAAAACCAAAGAAACAAATAATCATACTGAATCTATGAAAATGTTTAGCATGAGGGAGGATTTTCTTTTATATAGCAATTCACTCACTTCAGATTATAACTTATCACAGAGTGAATTAGAATCTGAAAAAGATTTTATTAGACTCTCCATGTATTGTCAAATTGACATAAATACATTCTTCTTAGGAATTAATGTTTTCTTTCATTTTTAGAATATTTCTTTAATAATCTATTCTGCACATACACTGATTTCTGCCTATTTCTGAAAGGAAGAGTTCATGGGAGAAAAGTGCTCAAAGGCAAAATCATTCTCATGGCTGATGAATAGCACTGCACAACATACAGCTGGCATTTTGCATTATTTAAAAGACAGACTGAAATTTTGCTGGAATTAACTTTTTTACGGTGGGTGTAATGATAGCCATAACTGGAAAACCATCTAATATTTTTGCTTCTTTAACTTGAGCATGTAAGTTTTCATAAAGGGACAAGAACCACAAGGTTAGACTTCACTGAGATTTTAAAAAAGCATGCAAGTATTAAGATTTGAATTATGTCATTACGATTTAGAATAGTTCTCACTGTTTCCCATACTTTCCACTGAACCTGCAAACTTCAGAAATCACATTCTGTCTAACACTGAGACCCAGTGACATCTTTTAGAACACATAAAATTTTGAGTGATGAAGATCTGACCCTCAATTCCAGGCAATGGCAATTAAGATCCAGAGCATTTTCAGGAGTTTGTATCTCAGATTTCTCAAAGGACTCAGCCTAACTAAGTGGCCGTTCTCTCCCTTTAATTTCTTTTTCTGTTGTGTCAGCATTACAGCAGTCTTAAAGGCTAAAAACCAATTCAAATAGAAAGGAGCTGACCATTCTTAAAACTGTTATTTTATGTCTCCATGGAAGAGATGGAACAAGAGACAGGCTGGTCATTTGCTTTTCAATAGCAATTGGAATAGACATGCAGAAATTTGTGCGTGTTTGTTGGGAGGGATGTTAGCTAATTCTTTCACTGTTGGAACTTTTGTGGGTTTGGATTTCCTACTTTATAAAAATTCTAGGAAAAAAAGAAACCCAAAGAACCCCACACACAGCTGTGCTATTCATTCATTCTTGTTATCTTTTTATCTCTTGCCTGTTTGTTAAAATGCAGAGACCACCCATGCCATGACAGCATTGGCCAGAATCTCTGGAAGATTTGCAGCTCAGGGCTCATAACAACACCAGCTATGAAATAGCCACTATGTCAAGAAGAAGCTGGCTGCTGGTCTCAGCTGGAAATTGGTGCTGTTTCATTATCAAGGTCAAGAATAGGACAGTGTTCTAGCAGCAAGTGCTGGTCAAATGTCATTGGAAGTGGAATAAAAGACACTCAGATCTTTAATATTCACAGCCTCCATTACAAAGAGAAAGGAAAAAAGTAGAAGAGGTTGGCAATTTCCTCTTAAAGGTCTCATCTGCCTATTCCAGCTGACATCTAGAGTGTGCTGATCCTAAAGGACTCAGCTCTTACAAATTACTGTAAAGTGGGTGAAGTTCATCTCTCACAGTGATCGTGACTCCATAAACCTTTCTGTGTCATATAGTTACTTTCAGGGATCAGTTTTGGATCAAAAATGAGTATCAATCTGGGAAGGCAGGAGGTTAGTATGGAATATGTGTTTGCTTTCCTAGTTAAAGATTACAAAGGCGTAGGAATCTAGGTATTCTGAGTAATATATATATTCCAGGACACCAGGACACCTTTGTCTCCTGTGACTATAGGGATGGTATTCCACATGTTCTTGTATGTGGAAAGAAACTCCAAGAAGACAAAAAACAGTCTGTTTTCTATAACGGCATTACTAATCTATTAAGAAAAGTTTTAAACAGAATTGGAGGGGAAAAGGCAGTATGAGTGACAGAAGTTCATAGGTAGGAATTAAAAGAGAAATTTGAATAAAAGTATTGAGATTTCTTGAGTGGGAGGAGGTAAGGATTATTCAGAATAAGATCAAAAGACAAGAAAAAGGAAATTAGAGGTCAGACTATTATATATGTATGCTGATGAATAGCATACAGGAAAAGGGACTGAAAAACTTATATTAATACAATCTTTTAGAAGGAGAAAGAATGACCATGGAACTGTGTCTATTGAATTAATGAGGAGAGAAAGTGTTTTATAAAAAATTAGGTAGACTTCAATGTTGAGAGAGAATTTGTAGTCACAGTCTAATGAGAACAAGGATAAAGAGATAAAGCAAAGACTAAAGGAAAAATGCAAGAGTCATTATTTACCCTAGACAGAGACATAAAAAGTGTTATAAGAGACAAAGTTTGTTAAAGTATGCAATTCTGATTGACTCCACCCCAAAGAAGGAATTTTAAAGACTGGTGAATGGTAGATATCAAATGAAAACATGTTCCAGTAGGAACATGTAAACACAAGGGAAAAAATCAAAGAAAGAATAAAAAAACCCCAAATTGTCAAAAAACAAAAGAAAAAAAAACAAAACAATCAAACAAACAAAAAAAGGCATGAAATTAGGTGTGACTATCAAGCAACTACTTTGGGAATAAAAAGCATTTATTCTGTTATTGACTTAGTATACTTTGAACCAGATTTTTCATTTTCTCTGTTAATTTTAAAAGAGCAAGGTCTACTCTACTAGAATAGCTTGTAGGTAAATTTGAGTGTGAATGTGTTTCATGCCTCTTTTTTTACCACTAAACAAACCATCTGTGATCAAGTGACTTATAGAATTAAGGTTGTATCTTCCCACAATATTTCTTATGTTAAAATAAAATGTTTGAAGCTATCTGGAAAATAAGGAAGAAATTACAGGCAGATGACATCCAACATGACAACAGGTTTGGGTTTTTTTCTAAATATAAATTTTGTCAATCTAAACCGGTTTCCTTCTGCATAGGATGCCAGGCTGGACAGAGGAAAGAAGTGGCTGAGGTGTTCCATCTTGCCTTTATTAACAGTATTGTTATTCTCACATGACCTACACAGAAATTATACAAAAGACATAGTCTTGAAGAAATTCTTACAAGGAGGGTGCAAAACCAGTTGACTATGTAGTGTGGAAGGATATGTTAAGGGAGTTATGTGAGTTCTCCTACTGCTTATCTCCTCTTCAAGTTTTATTAGTACCTGAATGCTGCAACGGAAAACATGCTCATTAAATTGTAAATGGCATGAAGATTTGATCCAGGAGAACAATATGGGCAAAAGAAGAGTAAATCATCTGAACAGGAACAAAAAGCTGTTACAGATATAGGGTGGAAACCAACTAGCTGGAGGAGTCCTGATCAAAAATGTGTCTGAAGGTGTTGTGGGGCTTCATGACCTGAAGATGTTTCACAGTGTTGTTTAAAAGGCAAACATATTATCAGGGTCTATAAAGCAGAGCACAGAGAAATCCTGTTTTGCTTATCTCTGAGAGCATTTCAGCTGAAGTATAGCACTCTTTCAGAAAATGGATGGGTACTAATTTGAGATAGCTCAGAGGTCACAGGAGGCCACAAAGTAAAGAGTTTAAATGCAGCAAACATTCAAATTGGCTGCTGTCAGGTGTGTGGGAAGAAAGACCTCCAGCTATTATCATACACAGGATTGCCTGGGAAAGCTGTGACCAGTGAAGGTCTTTAGGAAGAGACTGGAAAAGCGTTTACAGAAAGTGACACTGGCAGAGTTGATTATGCCTTGGGTAACAGGATGAGCAAAAGGAACACCTGAGGTCCTTTTCAGCACTGTGCTTCTATGACTCTGTATTCTGCCATTTTCTCTAATGACCAGAGTCGGGTTTGACACTGAAAGTTGGGTGGGCTAGCTCCAGGGGTGGTTTATCGGGAAGCTTTGCAAAAGAGTAAATAATTCTGACATCTGCAGTTTTTCATAGGTATAGTGCTAGAATTGCTTGTTGCAAAGAGATATGCATGAGCTGAAGTTGCTCCTTGGGACAGAACTATTCATGGGATGTGTTCTTCATATTTAATTTCCAGAACTGAACACACAACTGTGTTCTCAAATATTTATCTCACATAAACTCATTTCTAAGACATATTCCTCTATATGCTGCAAGCAGAAAAACAGAGAACATGATTCAAAACCTACCCCTATTAATTTTAACCCAGAATGGATAGCTTGACATTATGTGCCCCAAGGGACTATTAACAAAGATGGTATTCAAATTAGATGAAAGTTGGAAAACATGCTGTGAGTTATGTCTGCTCATTTCCCACAAAATTAAGATTTTCGCTCGTTCCTAGTAATGTATGTCAACATGAATTAATGCAGGTATTTTATTACATATGTGGAAAAAAAATCAGACTCATCATTTATTTGGAAAGGAAAATACACAAGATCATGTTTTCTGAGTTACTACTATAGTTATCATGTCACATTGTAAAATAATCTCCCCCCAAAGGCTTATACATTAATTAGATGTGATTTTTCTCACTTGGGGTTTTTTTTTTTTTTTAAGGTTTTTTTATGAATGGTATTTACATTTTTGCTAGAGTAGTATAAATGCAAAAAGTATGGGGAAATATTTAAATACCAAGAGTAAGCCTATTTCCTACTCAAATTCAGTGGGATTGTGTACTTTCCTAAAATTTTGAATATACCGTTTTTTTTTTTCTTTTTCTAATACCAGATCACAGTATTAATTACAGCAATTATGTAGTATTGTTTGAGAGAAATGTCTATGTTTTTTCACTAGTGTGTTCTGAGAAATCAGCTATAGAAAAGTGTTATGAGAGAATGAGAGTGAGATGCTTTAGGCAAAGCACAACTCACTGCTGATTAAACAATTTTCCTCCAGACTGAAAAGGACTTTTTATTTCAGTTTCTGCTTAGATGGATACTTATCTTTTTTAGTATAACATCATCTAATAGCAGAACTGAAAATTCTTGATAAAGGGGTAATTGAAAAAGATTCTTCAGGCAGAATCCAGGAACTGAGAAGAGGAATCCAGATTTTGAAAATTCAGAAACTGATGAGAAATGTAAATAACTTGACACTGGAAAAAAAAGAGAAAATCTGAAGAAATGAGGAAGTAGGCCAAAAGAACTTCAATATTTAGACCAGGAGAATTAAAACCATAAAGCTCCACAACATGAAGGTCTTTTAACACTTTTCTTGATTGAAAAGCTATAATTTTGCAAGCATGATATGAAAGAAAACTGAGTTTTAAGCATGAAAGAAATGGGTCATATATAATAAGAAAACACGTCAGCTGAAAACTGTAGGAGGTCCAGTCAGTTTTAGCCAGTTCAGATTGTTTCAGAGGTCAATGCCAGGTACAGAGAGCAAACAGCACAGAGGGCATATGTAGGAAACTATATTCCCTGCCTCCATTCTTTGCGTAAATCTGATTTAGAACTGAAATGAAAGCATAAGCTTTCAATTTATAACCATTAATAATGTCTTGTACCTTGAAACTCAGAAGCTCCCATAACAATTCATGCTATTGTGCAAAGAGAAGAGTGGCCCAGAGCTGCTCCTGTCTGAGATTCCATAAAGCAAGAAACCACTGGTAGCATTTTTGAGGCAAAGTGAGATGGTGTGCAAATGCCTTTCAGCTGAACTGCAATTTTTGTAAGGCATCACTGAAGATTTGGTTTATATTACAACTTGGGAGATAATGAATCAATGACAGCCATGGCAGGAGGAAGAAAAGGCTGTGGAAGGTGCACTAAGGTTGTCCTGGCACAAACTTCAGTGGCAGGTAAGCTGGCAGGACCTGGAGTGACCAGATCCATTATAGCATCTGTGTTCTTTGAGGACTCATATCAATACTGATTTCTTTTTAGACTGGTGGTATAAGTTCAGGGGCTTATTTGCAATGAAGTGATAGAGAGATGCATCTGGCTGTGGTACCAGTAAAGCAAGACTGAGAGCTTTTGGGTGAAACTTCACAGAGAAACAGTGATTCCAGCAAGGCCTCCCAAGGCAACACTAAACACAAGCTATAATTCTTATACCATGAGAAATGGCAATGCTCTCAAGTGAGACCTTGCAGCACTTTCACTGGAGTTTATCTGATCCAAACTGCTGACTCTGCTGACCGAAGACAATGAAAACTGATTGGAACCACATAAATAGAGGAGCAAGAGGGGACAAACGGTGTCATTAGTGGAGAACTAAATTTAAAAATGTTCTAAACTGTGATTGAAGAATCTAACAGAATAGGTAGTTCTTGTTCCCTAATAAATATTGTATTTCCCAAAGAAAAATGTTCTAAGATCTGATCCAGGAACCTGGCATATGAGAAATACTGTTTTATAAGGTTATCCCAAGGAATTTTTATTTTGTGGATGGATTTCTGTGTGGGATCCTAATTGCTCCTATTTGTCACAATTTCAGAATAAATTTTAGCGAATGCTTTCAGCTTTTCAGTATCTAGGTGAACAGTAATATAAATAATATAAACTGCTGAGCATTTTCTATTGGAATGTCTTAATTATACTTGTGAGAAACAAATTTATTAAAAAAACTCACAACAACGTCTTATCAAAATTAAAATAATAGTTCTTCAGTGTTTGGATGACTGTTAAAATAAACTTTCTGAGTGTGCCACATAATAATCCTTCAGGCTTTCCCTTTTCTCCAGTCAGGACAGGCTTGCACTACTCGTGATGCAATTCAGGTTTCCTATTGAGTGCCTTCATAAGAGGCTCATGAATGTCAGTGGATCAGGTAAGAGCCAATCTCTACCTGAGTTCCAGTAAAGTGATACAGCTCACAATAAAAATTAAGTTTGAGAGTGAATTATCTTGTAGCAGAGTTCATCTCAATACATTCAAATAAAATATTTTAATGCTCAAATGCAGAAAGTTTCCATTTGGAAAAAAAAAAAAAAAACAAACAAACTTTCAAGATTAAATATTTAACCATTACTATATTGAAATTTTTACTAATTGAGAATTTTCTTAGGGTTGGCAAGTGATATTTTGGGGGATGAGAAAAGAAGTTGCAATTTCTTTCAGAAACCATAGGTTTTGATAATTTCCAATTAAGTGCTATGGAAAAATTATTCAGAATACTTGACATAGGCATATTTATGGCATTTTTGGGAAACATAATCCTGAGATATCATGGAAGTACTCAGTCTACTAATGGAGTGTATCCTAACAACTTGCAAAAGCAAATAATTATGAACTGGCAAAACTTAGTGGAATACTATCAAACTTTCCTATTCACCTGCCATTTAATATAAATATTTTGGAAAGCAATGTTTAATTTGAAATTATTTGGGATATGACAGAAGATAGAATATGTTGAACAAGTTATTATAACTAGCTACAAACCTTGGGGCTTTTAAATAACTAAAATCTCCTAATTTTTATTATGACACTGTCAGAGAGAACAAATATTTAAAGTCATTACGATTGTCTATACTCATTAAATATGACCACATCCCTGATGATAAGTGACAACATTCTAAATATTATAGGAGCCCCTGTGAATTATATTTCTTACAATTACATTTATTGGGATATTTATTAATTGGGTTTGCATTTAATGCAGTTTCCATAGAATCGTGCATTTCAGAAACTAGGAATTTTGGTTTTGTTATGAGGGCTGCTGGACATATGTTTTCTAGATGAGGAATATTTGAGACTCAGCAGACAGAATAGTTTTTCAGCTAAACAAGAGTACTTTAGGGCAATGGAATATCTGATGCCTTAAGAGAAAAATCATGTATTCAATCACATTAGGAGTTTAAAGTGATTAGCTGAAAATACCCATCAGAAATGAGGAACAAAGAACTAGAGTGCTGAAAACTGATTCTTGGGGACTCTGGAGCTCATAGATAGCAAAATACTGTTCTCTGATAGAGGGAAATATTATGAATGCTGAATACTGTTAAGCTCATGGGAGCATGTTGTAAGAGCCAGCAGATACATTATGACTAGAAAAGTATGACTCTGCAGAGGTCATTGGATTAGCTGCAATGCCTGTATGCTCAAGTTTAAAGAATGCTCAAGTTTAGAAGAGGCTCTGAGGAGCACAACTGTTGTCAATATCAGATTTGACCTTGGTCTAAAAAGGTGGGCAGCTACATGACAACACAGCAGTGAGACACATTGCAAGAGCCCATGCCATGTAGCTTTTGTTGATGGACACTGCAATCTGTACTTGTAATCTTTTTTTTTTTAAATCTGTATCTCCTGCACTCTTTCTATGACTAAAACGGGGCACAGAAGTTCTCCTACAATATGTATACCCTTGTTTTTTTCCAACATATGTTGCTTATACATCTGATTGCAAAATAGCGTGGGTTGATCTTGACCAACTGCCAGATGCCCAACCAGCCTTCATTCCCCCCACTCCCTCCCACAACAAGACAAGGGGAGAAAATAAGATGAGTAAACTTATGGGTGAAGATAAAAAGTTGGGGGGGGGGGGTGGGTGGGTGGGGGTGTGTGTCTCTTATCATTTACCATCACAGGCAAAACCACTTTGATTTGGGAAAAAAAAAATATTGTCAATCAAAATAGATTTGAATTGTAAGAAATTATGACAAAATTAAGACAGCAGTGTCCCACCTATCTTTCACTCTTTCCCAGGCTCAAATTACTTCCTTCATTCCTACTCCTTACTCCCTGTACATGGTGCAGAGAGGATGGGAATGGGGCCTGTGGTCAGTCCATAAAGTTCAGTAAGTTCATCTCTGATGCTCCTTCCTTCATGTAGTTTGTCAGTGCTCCAGCATGGGCCCTCCCTAGGCTGCAGCTTCTTTCAGAACATGTCACCTTCTCTGGCATGGAATCCTCCAGGTGCTGAAGCTGTTTTTACATGGCACTCCACAGTTTGCAGTGTGGATGTCCACTCTGGGATGTTCCTCTCAACTGGCTGCAGAGAACTGCCCACTCCACTGGGATGTCTCCAGGAGCGCAGGGAATTCTCTGTTCTAGTATCTGGAGCATCTCCTCCCCAGTTCTTCCTAGGGTCCATAGGGTTACTTCTCACACTTTTTCACACACTCTTCAACAGAATTTTGATTTTTCTAAATAGGTTTTCCCCGAAGTGCCCCACACATGGCTGAAGGGCTTCATCTGTGTCCTGAAGCATGTCCAACAGGAGCTGACAGGAATCAGCTGCCTCCCAGATGGAGAACCTCTGGCCTCTCCCCATTGCCAATAACTCAACACTCACACCCAATAGAAGCAGGCAATAAGTGACAGCTCTGGAGGAGAGTGTGACAAAGGAAAGGAATGAGAAGGCCCATTGGCATTAGGTAAATAAGACAATATTTCAGCTGGGCTTCAAACCTCCATTGGAATTGGGATGTATTCATGCAATGAGACAATTAAGAACTATGGCCAGAAATCTCAGAAGCACCAACTGCTCACATTGAAAGGTTGGTAAATAAAAGAAAATTAAATAAAAGAAAATTAAATAAAAGAAAATTATAACATCAGAAACAGAAAGAAAGGGAAAAATATTTTTAAAAACATTCTTAAATTCCTGTTATCTTCAAAGTCGTTTGTTTCTTTTTTTGTGTTTCCAGCAGAACTTATAAATGCAGTGTTTTTCAAATGCTAATTTTCTAGATTCAGACAATTAAAACATAGCAACTCTATTTTGAATACTCTTAATCCCAAAGTACATCAAGAATCAGGAATTCCCTTGTATTTTTTTTAATCCCCTGCATGCTTTTGGTGTAATAAACTGCTTCACTGGTTTGTTTGCAATACATCCTGTATTACATTCTGCAGCCTGAGCAATTACTGAATTCATTTAAATTCTAAAATAAGCTACCTTTCTCCCTTTTTAAGCATGAGGTCTAAAGGTGACACTAAATTCTGGGGATTCTGAGGGTTTGAGAGCTCGGTGAGTTTTTTGAGTTTACTAAAACTTTCTTCCGTAATTTAGACTCCTTTATTAAAAAAAAAAAAAAAATAAATAAAAACTCATTCCATTTAAGCGTAACCAGTCTTCCCCCTAAGTGCTTAATCCAAAGCTCACTGAAGTTAGTGGAGAGTTCTGAGTGCTGCATAAAACTTGGAATGGAAGTCTGTGCCCTCTATTACTGACAAAAGCTCTGCACATACAAAACTACCCGACATACTCAATGCATTTTTCTTTTGACAGAATTTCACTCTTTATCTTCTACTGCCTGCCTTTCCCCATACCCTCTGAATTTGTTTTCCCCTCTGTCCCTTCTTTTCTCTTTCTCATACTGCTTTTGTCAGATTTTGTAATAATGACTCAGTTTTCTGTTACCGTATCTCCATGTGGACAGAAAGCAACACACTGTCCAAAAATAATTTTCACTTCCCAGAGCTTCAGCTGATTCAGGAACAGGCAATAGCAGTTTTCTTAATACCTCCATCTTAAGGACTTATCACTTGTGAATAATCATGAAATTATTTAGAATGTATTTAATCGCAAGCCAAGATTTATAGACTTGAATGTCTAACCATAAGCTTCAAATCCCACATTTAATTACTTAAATGATTTGCATTCTCAAAAGTCCTCAGCATCCTGCACTTTTTAAATGTGGTACTTTTTTAATGTAACTTTTAGGAACCTAGGTAGATTGAAGAAACCCATGTTAATCACCTGGGTTATATTTAAGAACTCAGTGTTAATTACCTGGGTTTAACATAGAGGGTGATTTTAGCAAATCTGTCTTGAAAGAATAACTCCTTTTATCGTTTCTAACTCCTTACAGAAGTGATTTACATGCACAAAAAGAACCTGGAAACTTTTATATACCAAAGTCTGACTGCAGATTTTGTTTTGTTTTCTCTTGGTTTTATTAAGTTCTCTATGTAATACAGCATTTTTAAAGCCCTGCAAAATGAATATAGGAAGAATTTTTTTTCCGTGATTCTTATAAAAACAAAAGGTGAGTTACCAAACCATTCTGTATTTACAACCATGCAGCAGAAGACCTCAGATACAGTGTCTTTGCAGCAGCAAA
Source organism: Sitta carolinensis (assembly GCA_032173965.1). Lineage (NCBI taxonomy): Eukaryota > Metazoa > Chordata > Aves > Passeriformes > Sittidae > Sitta > Sitta carolinensis. The sequence goes on from CM063284.1 coordinate 83,220,026, forward strand.
AAATGTACATACTAATTGTACTTTGGGTGAAAATATTTGAGTTGCATTATTAAATTTCTTAATATCTTCCTTTAGTATTTCAACAAAGTAATCTAAGTAATCAAAGTAATCTAAACTCCTGTATTTTATAGTAAAAAATATAAAGTATATACCAGAGAGTATTGATACCAGATTTAATATTTTCATACTCCATACTTCTTTAAACAAGGTACATATCAGTGTATTTTCCAATGTGTGAAAACAGATTGTGCTGGGGGTTGTGAATCCCACTAAACAGACAATCAAAACAGAAGCTCATAGGTAAAATTACAGAAGAGAGACTTTTAAACAATTGGATTTACTGTGTCACTCTCACCCTTTGTGGCCTGGAAAGATGGAAACTACAGGTGGCAGACACTATTCTGGCAGATTTATTGATCTTTATAGGTAAAAACCCTATAAACCAGAGTCAGTACATTCCTGTTCTAAAGGTCACAGCCTTTCAACCCTAATGTTAAAGGCATCTCATGATTATAAGAGCGTTACAAAAGTGCTCTAGTTTTTTATTTGGAAGGAAAGGTGATTTCAAGAAGGGATGCTTGAATGTGCAGTAAGATGGAGCAAGGAGTAGTCATGCCAGGACCTTCCCTGTGTGCTCCCAGGGGCTCTGTCACCCTCCTCAAACACTTGTTTTGGATTGGCATGGATGTGACGAACAGCCAGCCCTGGCAGGTGCAGTAAAAGAGCCTGAGGTAGGTGTCTGGAATGGAGCTGGATTGGAATGGGCTGTAAGGTGCCCTTCAACTGGGATTGCTCTAAGCTTACACCATGTGATGGCCATGTCATGCCAGAGCATCTCCTTCCACAGCCCCAACCCACCAACTAGGAATTCCAGCTAGGCTTCTTCACAGCCCCCTCTCTATGCCTGTGGTGAGCACCGATCCCAAACAGGTAAACAAACCCTGGTCCCCAGTTTTTGTGGGCTGCCCCTGGAAAGCAGCCAAGTACCAAAGTTGCTGGAAAGTTTCCGTAATTTATCCATAGGGGTCAAATATGAAGCTGGGGACAGGGACATTTTTAGAAAGACTCTGTACAAAGCAAGAGGTCTGAAAAGCTGTTGTCTTCAAATTAGTGTGACTCTTCTGTCATGTCAGGTAGAAGAATTATAAAAGAAAGGCCTCATAAAATCAGGCCTTTCTCTGCTAAATTAATAGCTGGCTTGTAATTTTTTCTAATTGCAGTTAAGAAGTTTGCAAGTTCCCATGTGAAAACAATCTTGGGAATGAGAGTTTGCTAACAAAACAGACTATTCCTGGGTAAAAAACAATGACACCTGCAATAAAAAGAAACCTGTCTCATGGGAATCAGTAAACAATATGTAAACTAACCGAGAAGAGATTTGATGGACAAGTAAAATACCTTTTAGAAACCAATAGAGTAACTGGCAAGAAAACTATTAACCAATTTGAGTTCAACATGAGGTCTGTGAAAACTGTATAAAAATGGGTTATGTGAATAAAGAATTGCCTTTTCCTGCATGAAGAAAATGGAGTCTTGTCTGATTTATTATTACAACTCCTTTTTTAACAAAAGGGATCTGGTTGTATTTGCAAATCCCTCATTTTCAGTGAAAGAGCTATATTTGTTAGGTGAAAGCTGACGTAGCAGTGGCAAACTCATCTTGCGCAACATGAGATGCTCTCGTAAGACATATATAGATAAAGTTTCCATGTTGTATATGTTTTTTTCTAAAAGCAAATCCTCATCTAACTAGACCCACCAATTCTTTTAATACAAGCCATGGAAGAAAGTTAAAATTATTTCAAAGCAGAAGTCCATCACAATCCTCCAAGATTCCAAAGTTTTTTTAAAAATTGTTAAAATTTGCATCAGCTGAATTGCGGAAAAATTGTCTTCTAAACAGTGAGAGATACTTTATTGCAGCCTGCAAATGCAATTTCCTTTTCAATTTTCCTCCTCACAAGAATTTCAGGTTTGACTTGAGTGAGATCCAGAAGGATCACAGCAAGTGACTTACTGATCATCCACAGGATCTGCATAATGACATTTCCTTACCTATCAGAGTTTGGCTTCCTAGGTCAAAGCTAAGCACAACCACAAACAGCTGGTACAAGACACAAAGCCTAAAATATTGACCAGCAGCTGAGAAACATCTTGAATAGTGAGGTTCAAGATCTCTTGAAGCACCCTTCCACGGCCACCATACAAAAAGCTGAGATTCTTCTGTGCTTCAATTATTTCTTAAAATCATTTTCTCTTCCTGCATTTATCCATTGAGTTTGAGTTAAATCTCACATTCTTTCTGCTCTATAAATTGTACATTTCTGCAGTAAATTCATTGAAAGCAGATTCAGAACTAGTGCAGAAGTTATGAACAATCATGGAAACAATCTGTTGATGGACTCTACTGTCTTATGAATTTCAAAATAGTAATAAAAGGGTTATATTAAGGAAAATGAAATGTTGTTTTGAATATAACAAAAAAGACCATTCCATTCCACTTTTAAAAGCTTATTGTCCACAGAAAGCTCATGACTCAAGGGACAGCAATAATCATCAACTTTTGATGTTCAAAACTGAATTCTTGTGAACAAACTATATTCTTGTGAAGTTCAGCTGAAGTCCTTTCCACTTTCAGGAAAAAAAAAATTGCTAGATTTCAAAGCTGGACTGGAACTGTGATTCTTTTTTGTGAAGTTCAGTCTGGAAAACTAAATAAAGACTTCCATAACTATTAACATGAAAAGAAACCTTTAACCTAGTATTTCACGTTGAAATGTCCAGGACCTATGTATTATTCAGGGATATCGGTGAAATAGTGAGGTCTGTTGGCAGCATACTCTTGCATTTTCACTTCATGCAACCTCTTCTTTTACCATACCATGTAAGCAGCATAACTATTCTGCAGTTTATTTCATCATTAAACAATCTTAACTATGGTAAAGCCACGTGGGGAAAGATAATAGACTATTCATTTCAACAGAAGTGAATAATGACAGGTTTTGTACTGAAAAAGGCCTGTGAAGAAATGTCCCTCTGAGTAGGCCAGCAAGGCAGAAAAAATTTCTCCTTCATGTTTTTTTTTTTTTTTTTTTTTTTTTTTTTTTAAATCAGTTGTCAGATTATATTCATTAAATAAGACCCATATTTCAGGTAGAAGATGGCTATGTTTCTATTCATAGATGCATAAATCACTATATGACATTTAGGTTTAAAACATGCACGGTATTCAAAGGCATTGTTTTTATCATGTAAGTGAAATTTGTGTTGAGATTATCTGAATGATCAGACACAGAAAAAAGAAAAATCTGAAAGGCAACATGGCAGGAGTTGGAGCTTCTATTCAGTTTAGGACAAGCTAAGCAGTGATCAAATGGCCAAATTATGACTTGTAGATGATAAAGCAGTTTCCAAGAGAACATTCCAGAAGTGACCCCCATATAAAAAATGAACAAAACAAAGGTGTTTAAAGAGGGAAAGCACAGTAAAGTGTCTAGTACATTTAAATTATTTTACAATGCACACACGAATAACTAACCTATCTTTTTTTTTGAAGGTGATAATATTTCTGAAGAACTGCTGACTTCAGAAAACTCTGGGGAAGTCAGCATATCTAAAAAGGCTGTGATAAAAATAGGTATGAAAATTGAAAATTTTATCTTAATTTTTCTGTCTCTCAAAGAATATAATATAGAAGTTGTGCAATCATTTTAATTTCTATCCTGCAGATTACATAGAGGCGTACTGTAAAATGTGCATACTACTGCAAAATAAGATAGAATAATAGGCAAATGAAAACTGTAGCAAGCCACTAATAGTGAATAATATCTGATTTATTTTATCTGAATGGGGAAAATCTACATTTCAGCAATGGATATAGAAGAGCACATTAATCAGGAATAAATCTATTTGAACTAAGTCCAAACAACACGGGATTTCTGTGAATGCAGCCGACGAGTGTTAGTGCTTTATAAAAACAAGCAAATAAATATTCACTTTCATAAAAATTGCTTCACTCTTAGCATTCAGCCATGCTGTAGCAGTGTTCTCTGTATGTTGAGAATTACTGATAGGTCTCTTGTCCTAACATAGCATCTCAGGGTCAGAAGTTGCTTGTCCAGATGCTGATGGCTACTTCTAATCAGCATATAAGGATGACAGAGCTGTTCTGATTAGTAAATCCTGCCATTACCCAGCAAAGCTGCCTGGTAAAGTTCACCCTTGTTCAAGAGCTGCAAGACAGTGTGAGGATGCAGTGAACGTATCTAAAGTGCATTAACAAACAGATATCATTAATCATGAACAGCAGTCTTGTTAAAAATACCAGTGTGCATTTCTTTTCTAATGTGAAATCTTGAGTCCTTGAGCCCCATTCTTCTTAATTATGCTGAGATTTATGGAAGTAAGCTATTATACTAGATTTCTCAAAACATGATTATTATTTTTTACACATTATTTTTCTCCTGAGTTCTAGTGAGAACAGCAAGATTTCATCCCAGTGCAGACAGAGAAAGAATGTCACCATTTTTTTCTGGTAGGAGCACCTTTGTCTTATAATGACAAGATAGGCATCAAATCATTACGTTTATGAATTTTGGTTGTTTTTTTTTGTGATCACATGGGTAATCAGGGGAAGCTTACAATTATTCTCTTCCCATTAATATTTTATTTGGACTAGAGGATCAAAGAAAGTTTCATGTAAAAACAGTTCATTCTTCTTGTTGCCCTTTAGTTCCTTCCTTATTGTTCTCAGTGGCAAGCCAAAATTTATTATTTCTGTAAAGTTAGGTATTCAGCAGTGTCCCAACAGAAACATCAATCCTTTCTGACTCTGAAAAAAGAAAAAAAGACTGCAAAGGCAGATCATAATGCACTTTCAGGCTTGTTTTGACTTATCAGCCACAATGATATGAAGGGTATTTATGACTTGTCTTAAGGAAACATATTTTTCTCTGAAGTAAAACTCCATTGGTAAGTGATGTTTGCTGTGGAACTATTCACTTGTAAAGCTCTGGGGCCCGACCAAAAGCCTCAAGTCACTTTGTTGCTTTTCTTTTTGTAAAAGCAGCTTTTAAGTAATGCAAAAGAAAGATAATAGCTCTGCTGAAAATAGTTGGAGGCCACTGCTTTGAGGGCCCTTTACTGCAGTTAATCTCTCAGATGGCTGCTATCACTACCACTCTTCCTGGAACTTTTTCTAATTGGCTCCCTGAAAGTTCAGCTTCTTGACCTTCAAAGAGCGGCAGAATGGCTGTTGTCAAATAAGGAACCACTTAACTCAGGGTATGATCTTAATAAAAGTTCTGCCTTTCCAGAAGCATTATTGCCTATCCTATACCTTTTATTTTCCCTCGTGACTTTTTTTTCCCCTCCTATGTTTATAAAAAGGACAGAAGAGCTTAGAGACCATGGAAACCTTCCAAGCAATTCCTGCTTAAAATAGGAAGTCAGGCTCTGCTCTCGTGTACATTTTTGTGATGATTAAGGAAGAGGTGGGTCATTCCTCCCTGGGAATAGTTTCCTGAACCAAGTGCAAGAAGTAGGGAAGAGCTCTGAGCAGCTTTCCACCTCAGGCTTTGGTTTTCAAGACAGCTTAAAATACCCCCAGGTTCAGTCTGGTTTCACCAGGTATTAGAATTTTTTAAGTTCAGAAGTGATTATTATGATTTAAGGAAAAACTTCTGTTATTAAACTGACGCAGAACAACTTCACTCGGTTTACTCTGAGTATTCTGTTTTGATTTTTCATGATAGTATGAGGCAAAGGGTTTCTTATTCAATGTAATTTCCACCAAAGTATGTGCAAATGTTGATTTTTTTTTGCTGTTAAAAAAAGTCTAAGGAAGATAAGGAAAAGAGAAAAAGCATTTCCACGATTTTTTTTTAAATAAAATTACTACTTATGTGGCTAATTGCAGAGCATTTACATTAGAGATGAGGATGGGAGAAGATGGATTCTACTTACCAGATAATACCTCTTCATTCAAAACATCTAAATATTCCTTCATAAACTGAAATACTAACCAGATTGTGACTCAGTGATTCTCTTGACAAGAGGTTAGAAGATTTGCCTTGCTTCCAATGACCAAGCAACTCCTTAAAATAAAAGATGCAACATTATCCAGAGGGACTGAGGTTAGCCCAGGGACTCCTATGCAGGGTAGCCTAACTTTCAGTCTTGAGCTGCACATGATTCAGAGGCAGATCAAACACACCTGCCATGCAGCTAGGACTGGGTAGACTGGGCAGCCCATAACGCAATGATTTGGACACACTTCTGTGAGATGGGTCTTGAGAAATTACCTCAGACTCAGAGAACTCTCTCTTATGTAGGTGAAGTACCCAGCTAACTGAGCTATGGGTCAGAAAATTATTGGTGTCTCTGTAATTTGCAACCTGATGTCTTAGTTATTTGTACTTCCTGTAAAAAAGTGCATGAAAGGTCTCAAAAAGTTTGTTCTCAAGTTTTAAGTTGTGCCTGGGGAGGTTTAGGTTGGACATTAGGAAGAATTTCTTCACAAAAGGGGTGATTGGGCATTGGAATTGGCTGCCCTGGAAGGCAGTGGAGTTACCATCCCCAGAGGTATTTAAGGAAAGACTGGACATGGCCCTTAGAGCCATGGTCTAATTGACAAGGTGGTGTTTGGTCATGGGTTGGACCTGACGATCTCTTCCCAATCTAAATGATTCTGTGACTCAGTCCTACTCAAAATGGATTATTTTTTTCTGGATGTTTCTTTTCAGCAAAAAAAAGTAGTCAGGTTTTGTTTATTTAAACTGACCTCCAGCCTATCATTTGGCTGCTGGACAACAAAGATTTTGGCCTGTTCTCAAAAGGAATTACTAAGATGTAGCCACAGACCTGAAAGTCCTGCTGTCCTGAGGCTGAACTCAAAGTAAATTCAAAACTACAACACTGAGTAAAGACTGACAGCCAATTGACATTTTATGCTGCTGAAACAATGCAAAAAGTACAGAGTGTTGCTCAGTTACCCAGGCTGTATCACTGAGATTAGAGTGAATAAAAAAATACTACATTATGGAATTATTAATATATCTGCACTAACTCTTCTTAAGAGTAACAGACAAAATTTATTTGGAAAGTGTAAAATAAACATAAAATAAAAGTAATGTGGATTTTGATTTGTTTTCAAATAATACACCTACAATTAATTTTTTTTTTTTTTTTTTTTGCATTTCCTTTTTAGAATCATAGAAGATACTGAGTTGGACGACAAACATCAGGATCATTGAATCCAATTCCTGGCCTGCCCAGGACACCCCAAGAATCACATCATCTACCCGAAAGCATTGTCTGTGTTTTGTTTACTAACAAAGAAGAGCTGGTTACCCTGTAAAATTCCTTAAGTTTTATTACAGAATCTTTGTCAGGGCAGCAGTAGAGAAGGAGCACCTTTTTCTGTCAAAATTTCTTGCACTAAATTAACTTCAGAAAGATCCTTTTCTAGAAGAAGATAAAGAACTGTGAAAATGAGACATTTGTATTGTCTGTGTAGTGACTATACATATATTAGGCAAATCCTGACAGTGCAAAAATTAGTCTCTGATTTCTTCCTCTTCTTTCATTATTCGTGGTCTTGTTTTGCACCTGTTCAGCACTTGTCCTTACAGATGCATTTAGCTATCGTTTAGGCACTTGCAGGGGCAAAATGAGAACAGATGCATCACAAGTACAAAATATATGCTAAAAGGACACGTTGTAATGAGAAATCAGAGCTCAATGGGAGGAAAAACAAAACATGGCAGGATATAGAGAATACAGACCTAAAATTAGAATAGTATAGATACATTGAAAAGACAAAATTCAGCAGATAAGGGCTCCTGGTTTATTGTCTAAAATATGCGTATCTGCATTCCCAGGGAACAACATCAATCTGTCTTGATTTCTGAATAAATTGAGCTCTCAAGCAAAATCCCTGTAAAAGAAGGCAGCTCTATTTTTATCAATGTGACCTTTTAGAAGGACTTTAGGGAAGAAGAAAACAAACTTATCTGAATTTCTTCTACCCAAAGTCTAATTCTGCTTTCCTATCTGGAAAAAAAAAAAAATATATTTCTTTCCCATTGTTTTCTGTTATCCAGCACTAAGAGTTTGAAAATTTGCATATCACAACAGGCTTCTTCACAGGTTTTGTCTTGTCTGCTCTAATACTGGTCTTTAAGTGATGTTAAAACATTATGTAAGAATCTAGATTCCAAATTCATTGATGTTCATCAGTAGCTGGTTAGTTTTGGATCAAGATCTAAATTTAAAGAAATTACCTTATGAATGCATAGGAAATCACACAAATCCATAGTTTTTACTAGCTATATTAAATGTATTAACTGTCACAGTTAATTTTTTTTGTGTTATTTTTATTTCCCAGGATGAAGAAACCCTGGTTTAATTAGGACCTTCACTGGGATTGATAATACCTGGTTTGAAACAGATTGAATATGTATTCAGGGCATATATTTGAGAATGAGAGAGTGGGGGGCATGGATAAAGGATTTTTATGCAGTGTAATGTAGGGTGAGTTTTCACATTTTTGAAAGCACTAGGATTGTTAGATAACTGCCAGAACCAATTGGAATTTTTAACTTCGGTCTTTAAGGATGTGATACCAGGAGACAAGCGAAAGGCAGATACAGTGCTTGTTCTTAAAAATCTAAACCACAAGAATTGTAGACTAATCAGCTTAACTTCACCTTCTGGGAAAATCCCAAATTGATTGATCTGTTCATAAGAATTTGGAAAATAGTAGAGAAATGGCATAGTGGTCAAAATACAGCTGTGCATGCCAAGTCATGTCAAATTAGTCTATTACCTATGAAATGTTAACAGGGGTATTCCACAGAGCAGAAAGATGTTTCAATCATATACAAATTGACTGTATTTAAGTTTCTCAAATAATAATTTCCAAAACATACTTAGAAAGCATGGCTTTCAGAGTTTTTTGTGAGGGTGAAAATACACCTAAATAGTTATATTGAAGTGTGGGGATCAATGATATACCAGAATGGGAGGATATATCAAGTGGGGCTTCATGGAAATTTGTTGGAAGTATGAAGTTTCCTTAGGAATTACATAATTACATTACTGAGAAAGTGTCTTTCATTTCCATGATGCACAAACTTTATAGACCAGGTCAAAAATTCAAAAGAATCTTGCCAAAACCAGAGATATGATCCGGAAATACAGAGTGAAATTCATCAATATATACTTCTAAGATATATGCTCAGATAGAAGGAATTGCATTTATTGTAGGACACAAAAGATATTCAGGAGTCTCTTTTCAGAAATGTGGTTATTTCCCAAATTTCAGCACAAAGTAACAATATCAGGTATTTGCTGTAAAAAAACCCCACAGGATTGATAATTTTTAGATAAGCAGGAATATAGTCCTGAATACCTGGAAAGTCACCCTTCTCCTTTACTCGGCCCAGGTTAAGGCAGGAACTAAACTGACCAGAGGTTAGAAAATGGCTCCTATGGGAAAAGAGTGATATAAAAGGGATAGAATAGAGAGAGAGGGATGCAGTGTGATTTGGGTTCATGTGACCCAAGGTCTAGGTTTGCACAATATGTCTGGCCAACTTTGTTACTGTTTTAGTAGGATGTCTGAAAGTAATTCAGTTAAAACCATGCAAGAGAAGATATGTGGCTGTAGATAAGTTGCTGAGAGGATAGTAACCAGGAACTGAAGGACTCAAAGTGAAAACTAATGATATAAACCTAGGAAAAAAGCAGATAGTTAGGAGACAGCAATCCAGACTGTTCCAAGAAGCCATTAACATCCAATGGATGTTAATATTTTCCGTCCTGAGTCATAATGGCCTAGCTTACAGAGATACATTAGGTGTGAAAAGGATATCAATGCTTAACTTGGTAACTGGCCATATCAACCTACACAAACTTTTTTCTAGCCCATTCCATGAAGTATATCCTGCTTGCAGATCTCCTGGGCACAGTAAGAGATGCTCAAGCAAAAGCAGCCCATCATGTGGAGGATTACATTAGGAGCACTGTAATACCAAAGAGTTGATGCAGAGAAGAAGGGGAAAATCTCTTCAAAATAATGAAGCGGCTGGCATGACTTAAGATCCTTGATTACTAGAGTTTGAGGTAGAAAACCTTATTCAGACATTTAAAGAGGATATCACAGTTACAGCTGATTTTGTCTTAGAGCAGAGGGAGTGTGAGGTTGACTTTGGAGTTTCAGGAAGCTTCAAAAGCAAACAGAAAGATGGACAGCGATCAGACTTTATATAGTGTACGGATTACTGCATCAGGAACAATGTCAATGATTGTTCAGTTTCCCAAGGGCAATATGTGTCCGAGGCTTCTGACAGTTTAATGTTCAGCTCATCTCTAGAGAAGGAGGTGGAGAACAGGGTCATTAACTGCAACTGGATTGTAACACTCAACTCTGCCTTCACTGACTGCTAAGGTTTATTTTGGAGAGCGACAGAACAAACAGAAATACCAGAAACAGACATGCTGAGGAAACATGGAATTTTGTGGGGCATAATTCAATCAGACTCTCCAGTTACTTTGTGCAGAATGTACAAAACATTGGCTGGTGCCTAGATGTCTCCCGTGCTCAAACTGGTTTGGCTAGGGCTAGCTCAGGTACACAGCACAGTAGCATGCAGTAACCAGATATTAGGTTGTAATAATTTAGTGAATTCAATAGAATTGAAACCACAGTATGTGGAAGCTTAAAAGCCTTATTATTTTAAAAATTGTATCTGTAATAATATAACAGTCTCCTATCAAAAGATCTTGCCAGGGAAAAAAACCTAGAAAACACCTCAAGGTATTTATGTGTGTGTATGACAATCAGCCTGCTGTTGGTTCAGCAGAACAGTGCCAGCTAAAGATCTGTTTAAAAAATTAAATTCCTGACATCAAGTACAAGTATTGTTTAGTCTTTTTTTTTTTTTTTTTTTTTTTTTTTTTTAATGGTAATTAGGTTTCACTCCTACAAGCAGGAGGATAATTGGGTCCCAAAGGTCTGGAATAAGGTTAAACAATTAGACTGTATCTGCAGATGAACCTATCCTGATTGGTACTTGAAAGGATAAAAGGTTTATTTGAAGTTGTTAGGATTGTAACCCATGATTTTGTGAAGTCCACATATATCAGACTTAGCGCTAACTTAAAAACATCTCTCCAGATACCTCTGGACTTTGGATGGAATTTGAGGAAAGTTGTCCCTCTGAGTGTAAAAAGAATGCACTGAGCAATCCCTCTGACTTCTTGACTCAATATTAGGATTTATTATTAGTTGGTAAATTATTGATTATTGGGTCAATATATCTTGAAATTCAGCTCAACATAACACAACATCTATTTACCACAGCAATTTTAGAGACAAGGGAACTGAAACAAAGGTAGATTTATGAACCCACCAAAGGTCATACAAATGAGTTAGCAGCTAAACAATGAATAGGTCTTCTGAAGGCCCCCTTCAAATCCAACATCTGTGCAGCTAGACTTAAAATCAGTAGTACACAGAGACAAAGAAGCCTGATAAGACAGGAAATTGATGGTAAATGATACAAGATATTATGTTATGGAAGTAATTTTATTTCTTGTGTGTGGCAAAGTCCAGGATAAATGCAATTTAGAATGATTTCTGGTTCAGCTATGCAGAAGAGTGGTCACAGGCAGTATTCTGTGCCATTATATACACTGGGTTTATATAATATGAAGCGATGAGGGTGGTGAAAAAAAACTTCATGGAATTTAATCATATCACAACTGCTGACCCAGTTCAGCACAGACATTAAATTTAATGGCATTCTTTCTTCACTGCATTTGCTTGATTCAAAACGGCAACTAAAATATTTTTTTCCCGCAGATAATATGAGTGAATCTGTTAAAATATGCTCTCTATAGTTAAAAAATACAGTAACCAAGATATGGCAGAGGATAATCTAACACTTGTATATAAATCTGTAACAATTCTGCATTTGCTTGAGAGACATATGGGACACAGGTTGCAGACTACTTTGTTTTCATTAATTTTGATAACCCAGAATTTCTAGAACTGAAGAAGAGACCTTGGATCATAACCAAAGCCAGTCTTAAGGCTGGCCTCAGTTCTACAAGTAATAAAGGGAGAAAAATTAGAATCTCTTGAAAATATGAATAAGAGTTTTAATTATTCACAGATAATTATTTCATTTCTGTGTTTCATAACCAGTAAATCTAGAACCGTTTAATGTTTAATTGACTTCTAATATAGTAGTTAAAACATTAAAACAATAACTGACTTTCCTGGTAACTGTTGTGGAGTAAATAGCAATAATATAAATACAAAGTCTTTGTCAAATTATAGAATATCTCTAGTTTGAATGAACCCATAATCATCAAATCCACATCCCTGCCCCTCTCAGGACTCTAAAACTAAAGGGTGTTGATTCTTAAACAGGATTAGAGGAATTCTTTCATGTCTTGGAGAAATTAATTACCCACAACAATGGAGTCAAAATATCAGGTGCTCCTATGAAGAACACAATAGGATTTGTTTTGTTATGCATCTGTTCATAGAGCTTTCCCCCAAAGGTCAGATATCTGAATTGTATGGTCTTCACATGCATTAGGATGAGAAACTGCCCATACAGAGTTGAAACAAAACAAAAAGTGCTCTACTGCAGAATAATGAAAACAACTTTTCTACAACCAAAGTATCCTCTGCATATAGCCACATAATCTCCTCCATTTTATTGAAGAAGTATTGTCTAAAAAATGAATCTGTTGTTTAAGGTAATTCAGTAATATTTTTTTTTTTTAAAATGGAGTCTATAATACTCTAGGAGGGCCAAAAAGTATATACAGATTACCTCTTTAAGTAAAACAAACAACATTGGAAATATTCTTTATAAAATCCACCTAGTTATCTGGAGTGTTGTTAGGTTTCTTCACTAAACAGAAAGATATTTGGTGTACATATCACACAGTGTGAATAATGAAAGTAATAAATAGATTTAAATATAGTGTCTTCAATGTCTTTCTTTCAAGCTCATGCAAAAAAACCCTCATTCTACCAAAATATTCTTGGAGTTACGTATTTTTTTCAGCCATTTCAGATGAATATATATGTTTGTTCTGTGTCAGGTGAAACTGAGTTAATTCTCATGGACACAGCAGCCAGGCTGCAGGATTTCCATACTGCTTTTGCAGGAACAGTGTTGATTGACAAGTCCACATCTCCACTCTCCTAACACTACATATATGCACACCCCAGTTATTTAGACTTGGATCCTAACAAATGTAGATGAGTCCAAAGCCTTACAGTTATGTTTCATTTTTAAGCACAGTATCCATTCTTTGAATAGACAAATTCAACTACAAAAAAATCCTAAAAATGGCCAGGAGCTGGCTGGGATAAAGTAAAACCCTATTTTTTTTCCACCTGGTAGCGCTGCTTAACAGGCCTGAGAGAAGCTACTTCAATGGATAAGTATTTGATTGAAGAGACATAATTCCTAGTTCTGGCAGCAGCAGCTATTCTTGCTTGTAGTTAATTAGTCCATCTGAGGAAGATGTGATAACCTGCTGATACAAATCAGTGGCCACAGAGCTTGTTCTAGAGGCTTTAACCATACTTCTTTGGTACCTGAATTTAATCACATATGGTGTGGTCAACTGCACACTGTACTCCTCCTGCAGCACTGCTGCAGATATCTATAGGAGTTTTCTGTTCAGGCCAGGGAAAGGCTGTGTTCAAACTACAGGAAGTTCCCCATGACTTATTTCAGGAATTGATAGTCCTGCATCTAAAAGGTGGGTGAACAAGTGTTAAGCAAAAGGGACTTCAAGTGTAGCAGGTTTAAATTGGAATGTCTGCCTTCTTGACTCAGAAATATTACTGGAAAAGCTGATGCTCTGCCTTGCGAGTATATGCTTCAGAAGTGTCATGGAGTGAAAAATAGAATAGCTATTGTGTTATTGCATTGCTTCACTGTAGTGGTTACAGCTTATTTTCAGTAGACATTGATCAGGACTTTGTTACTTATCATTAACTGTCTCTCTGTGCTGGTTTCCCCTTGAAAAAGGTGTGAATTAATAGGCACAAATATCATAGTGAGAAATGGAAATGTAAGAGGAGCCAAAACCAGTTACGCTGGTTTACTTTTCTTTTTTCAATCTCGAGGAATGGGTAAAGCTTTCCTAGGCACCAAATAACTTAACTGCTTAAGTTCCGGATTCAGAATTAGCCTTGTATGTTATTGTTATTGACCATCAGGAAAGCTGATATTCCTAAGGCCAGTTTAGCAACACCTTAATGCTGAGATTCAGGCTGTGAATGAGTCACCCAGAATCCTTTCTATTGCATAGTCTCTTCAGACCTTGAGAGGGGTCAAGCACAAATTTGTGAAACAAATCTTGAGGAGATTCCCAAGCCCTACAGATCCTTAGCTTTGAAATTCCTCTTACTTCCTTTTACTTATGTTTCTGTCTTCCTTTGGAAAGAAAACCAAACAAAGCAAAAATAAAAATGTCACAGTGGCTAAACTTTATTGTTTCCAAGGATGAGCTAAGTAGGGTGAGGAAACTTCATAAAAAAACAGTCTTAAGAGAAAACTCCATGTTGATTAGCAAAAATTCAAATCCCTCAGATTATATTTATCTCCAAAGAACTATGCCAGGCTTGAAATTATTCCTGCCTTTTCTTGACCTTGGCAGGTTTCCAGAAAAAAACCCACACAATCTGGAGAGTTCTGATGCAGGTTATGTAGGAACAATTCAGGGGCTCTATTTAAGGAACATATGCTGCATCTGCTTATTTCTAACAGATGCAAGGATAAAAAGCAACTATCCTAAAGAGAAAGAATAACAGAGAAAGTATGATAGCCAGGAATGTGTTGAAACTTTCAGGAAAAATGCATTGCATTAAATTCCAACAGGTGGTTCTTCTTTTTCTTTTTTAGAGAAAACACTGATAAAATTATAAGTAAGTAGTGATTTTTTATTTTCAAAGATGACTTCTTTCTGATTGGGAAATTAATTCTCTCTCACAGAAGAAGGATATTAATCCTGTTATATGTATATAAATCAAGAATAATTGCTAACCAGGAAATAGCACTGTCAGATTTACACTGCCATATATAGGACTGGACCTGTTCTGTTTTCCTCCTTGTCTAGAACAGTTAAGAAGTTTAGATTCTTATTTTTTTTCCAGTAAGTAGTGTTGGAGAAGGGTAGTTGCAGCCAGATTAGGACAAGGATAGTAGGGGTAAAAGTGACTAGAGACCTGACACACAGCAGCTTCTGGTGCCTAAAGAACACCTACAAAAGGCTGGAGAGGGACTTTATACAAGGGCCTGTAGAGATGGACAAGGGTAATGGCTTTTAAGTGAATAAGGGTCAGTTTCAATTAGATATTAGGAAGAAATTCTTTACTGTTAGGGTGGAAAGAAAATGGAACACATTGTCCAAAGAAGCTGTGGATGCCTGATCAAGGCCTGGTTGGGTAGAGTTTTGAGGAACCTGGTCAAGTGGAAGATTGACAGTGGAGTTGGAACTAGATGATCTTTATGGTCCCTTCCAACCCAAACCATTCTATAATTCTATGTCAACATCCCTAAAAAGCCTGGGTATAAAAGACTGCTCAGAAAGACTTGGGCAACAATCTGCTTTCTGATGTGTCTGTGAATGCATCCTGAAGTAAAGGTGCAACCTATAGAAATAGAAATCTTAAAAACAGTGGAAAAATAGCCTTGGATTTTTCACCTTTGTTTTCTCCCCTCTTGGTTTTATGATTACAATCTCCCATGTTTCCATGAAAGCAGCAATGCCCACAGGAAGCCATTCAGTCTCTAGAGAGGTGTGCAAGAGACGCTATACAGTGCAGATTAAAAGGCAAGAGGAATTTTGAAAATAAATTTCAGAAGTCACCAAGCACAGCACCTACCTGTGCTTGAGAGCATTCTGTATCCATTCACTGCTCCAGCAGTAAGGGAGGCAATAGAGCTGAGCAGAGACAGCAAGAAATGTTACACTTTTAGATGTCAGTTAATGCAGCTGCCTTTATTCTGAGACACAAAGATTTTACCTGAAGGCACAGTAAAACCCATTCAGCACTATTGCTTCTGTCTGTCACCTAATCTGAATCACCACAGCCATCAGTGGCTCTGTGCTGTAACTGATACTTAACAGGCTGGAAAAATAGAGGGAGGATTGGCCTCTTCAAGTTCATGCAAAACACAAAACACTCACTTTTTTTGTCTTACTACCAGTTTCTGCTCTGTGTATTTCTGGAGAACAAGGGCAAGCATTACTAAATATATTATTTGTATAGCATATTTCTTTTCTGAATATCCTTTACGGCAAATAGTGACTCTTTTTAATTCAGTCACACATTATTCTTTAAGCATGTACTCTGGTTTGGAGACAGGCATTGGAAAGAGTACATGTGAATGACTAATTTTCAAATCTGAGATATTCAAACAGTGACACCATTATGAAGATGCAGCTGTTCACTAGACCAGCTTTATACAGGTACCTGAGCGTTTTTTTTTTTTTTTTTTTCTGTTACAGCCAAATAAATATAGCCATCAGAGCAATAAAATAAGTTCAGAATGTACACAAAGTTTTATTGTACATATTTTGTTTCTCTAATTTGCTATATATATTCATTATATACACTATGGTTACATTTTGTGGCTAAGAAAATTTTGTACCTGACGGGGCTAAAGCTGGATTACAGCCTATTAGTATGATGGATATCATGCTCTAAGGTTAGTGTCTGGAAAGAATTCATGTAAGTTTATGCAGTGCCCAAGGGCGACAGTTCAAAATTTCTTAGCAAAACAGCAAATTCATCTTCCCAAAGTGTGCTCTTTAGCCTGAGTCACCTTGTCAAGCAGGTGACAGCAGATGAAAATTCACTGGTGTTCAGCTCCTTGTCCAACAAAGTCACTGCCTTTCTTTGCTGTATCAGAGCTCAAAAAAACCCAGGCTGCATCTTTTTTGCAAACCTCTGCAGTCCTACATGGTCAATAGTAGCAACACCTTGCTCTTTGAACATCAGTGAGACTCTGCCATATCTGCGTGTTCTCAGGATCCAGGGAAAACACTGGAGGGAAGGACAACTGTTACTAACACACACTAATGGTGAGGAGGAATTAAATATAAATCAGAAGATATTTAACAGTAATGGAAAAACTGCAAAACTTTTAGAACTGTAGGAACAGATGAAACCTAATTGGAGGGGTGGAACTATAGCTAACCTATTTTACTGACCTTTCAGTTAAAATTTTTCAGTTGAGGAGAATGACACATTTCAGAAAAATGACACATTCCTTTATACAATTTTTTAAACAACCTTGTGAAAGAGAGACTGTTTTTTAACACAGCCAGAATCTGTATGTTCAATAACATCAAGTTTAAACTGAAAAGTAGTTGGACAAGTATTTGCCATATCTGGTCAGAAAATACTTGATTTCAGCTTTGCCTGTGTTTTCTTAACTTGGTGTTCATTTTTTGGACATGACACTGACATGGCTCACCAGAGCCCAGGCTAGCTCTGGCTAGCCAGATGTGGGGGAACAGCTGTGGAGTGGGGTTTCTGCTGACAGCTGAACCTGAAGAGCCAATACTCTTAGGTGGTCAATGTTGCACCATGTCCAGGGTTTGGGCAGAGGAGAAAGAGAGAGGCTCTCTGGATCTGAGGTTCCAATGCATTGGTTTATTTGGGTTGAAGGGGTAGAGGCAAAGAGCCTGAAGCACTGCTGTGCAAGAGTTTTTATACAGTAACAAATAGGAGGTGGATACAAAATTTACAACCAATGAGAGACATTTGGGGGTGGAGTAGGGGGGGGATCAGGCCACTTGCCTGTGACCAATTACAAGAGCTGGGAAGAGAAAGGAGGTCACATGCCCCAGTAGGGTATGGAGGTTTGGGAGACACACAGGAATGCCCAAGGGGAGGTATACTCAGAGCTAGGCTCCAGGGAAGATTGGCATGGAAGGAACTAGAATAACGGGTGGAGTAACAATGATTAATATGAAAGGAACAAGTTGCAGGGAAACACCATAAAGGGTAACATAGGGGAGGATACAATTTTAGGAACTAACTGACTTGGGGGCAAACATAGGGGAACACCAGAACCAACCATCAATATCAAAAACTATTAATAGAGAACCAATCAAATGAAACAAACACGAGCTGCAACAGGACACCACTTCCCCCCCCACCCCCAATTTCAGCAGCAAAACACTTTATTTTTTCTATCAAATATGACATTTTTTGCAAAGGGCGCAAAAAATTATTATTTTAAGGAAAATATTGTACAGAATTGCACAGGAAAGGGGTAATTCAATATCTTTAATATGTTTTTGAGACAAAAATGCACAGTAAGTTAAGATGTTCTTTTTGCAAGATCCCAGTGAAAGAATGAGATGGTCCTTTGTCAAGGATATTATCAAGTACAAAATCATGAACAAATACCTGCTTGTTTATTGAAAGGCAGACACATCACTTGTGAATATCCATTATGAATGATAATGGAATATGTGGGATAGATTCATTCAAAAATTTCAGAAGGGCTACTTTATTCATCTGGATGAAAAGTCATCCTTGTATGAAATCAGAATATTAAATGATGATTCTGGGAAAAGCCAGTAGCAATGGGATATTTCATCTTTTACTTTACAAAAGATTTTTTCTGTCTAATAAATCCAAAGCTCATTTCAACTGTGAGAGTTAGAAACTTATACTGGAAAATTAAAGTATTAGAAGGTGGATTTGCCAGATAATCAAAATCAGTTCTTTATGGTTTACACAAAATCAATAAAAGATACTTTAAAAAGCAGTCAGCAGTTTTAGTTTCAGTAGCTTGCCAGATGTTACTGCATACATATATATTGACTGCACCATGTAGACTGAATCATTCAGATGCTTAAATGAGCATTTGCCATTGCCAGTATTGAGAAGCCATGTCCTGCAGACTACACTGCCATGGTGATCTTTGCAAGCCATGGTAAAACTGAATCAGAAAGATCTCCTTCTCATTGCTTCATGGATAAATTACCACCACTTCTTTGGCTGCGACACATGAAAATTTGCCCTCCCTATCTGTTTCTATATCTAGAAGAAGTATGCACAAAAGTAGACATTACAGCTGTAAGCAGTTTGAAAAAGACTTGGAGAGTGAGTCTCTCACTTTTGTTAGAAAATAGTAGCCTGAAAATTATTGTGGGATATCTCTTCCTTCAGGGTAAAACTGTGGGCCTCAGAAGTATGATCATGTAAAAGTAAAGTAAAAAAGCCTATTCAGTTTTCTGCCTTCAAGTAATCTCTTTGTTGTACTCTTGCCAGAGATAGTCGAAATGAAATAAATCTTTGACAAAGGGGCAGTTTGCTTCCATCTTGTCCTTTACAGCACAAACTTTGGACCCATTTGTAGCACGGAGCTCTAGGAGGCAGCAAAAAATTCAGTATAAAGTTAACAGCTACACTGTTTTCACAAGAAATGTCCCTGGATCTCCTTGGAGCTGTCCTAGGATGAGGAACAGTTAAAGAGGGCAGGAATTTTTTGTATATTTGGGGGAAGGGGGTTTAGTAGCCTGAATAATTCTTCAATCCATTACAGGCATTACAGAAATCTCACTCCAAGGGTTTAGGAAGTAAATACTTATCTCTGTTGTTTCCATTAGTTTACTTTGCATTTGACTGAACTTTGGATATTGCCAATTTCACAGCATGTGACTACCCACTGGTGGGAACAGAGAACAGAGATAATGGTGATTCTAATTGTCACAGTTCTTTTCCTGGCATGCTCTGGGATGATGAAGTTGCTTTTTGCACCTTTTGGGCCAGCACATTAAAGAACCATTGGGATTTGCACCACTGGCTTCTGTAGTTGCATTGCCAGCTCTCCTGGCATTCTCAATGGAATTCTCCATTCTCAATGGGAATATCTGCCCGTTCTCATGTTTCATATGATAGCAACATCAGGTAACAAAGATAGTAGGAGAAAATGGGAAAAATCCTTGACATTCCTAGTAAGATGCCTAACACCAGCACTGCCTCTTTAGGTTTTCTTCTTTGAGACGCTTAATGACCATTCTATTCTGACCAAGCAAGGCATTTTTCACACAGACTTAGCTCTAGATGCATGATTCAGAGGAAATTGGACTACTTGTATAAGGACACAGTTGTACAAAATAGCTTAGAGATGTCTTTGTGACAGACCAAAGGCAGGGTTCTCAATCAGCCAAATCCTATTCGAGATCCTCAAAGCCTTGTTATGATCACAATAGGAACTGCTCAAATGTCATTTACCATGAGGAAAAGTGCTGCTGTCTCAGAAGAAAACAGGAAACAGGAGATTTACTACATAAATTAAAAGTAGTAACAAATAACATCATGTTCTTGGGATATTGCAAGGGCAATGAAGGAGAATGAGTCACTTTCTATTTGCAGCAATTATTGCAAGGAAAGAGATTCATTGTATCTTTTTTGGATATTAGAGTCTGTACTGTGATATTCTTCATGTGAAAAATCCAAACCTGCCTACATGCAAAGGTTAAGCTAGATGCTGCTGGAAGTTTTGGAAGGATTTTGAGTGAAAATGCAAAAATCTTGGCAAGTTCTGTGAAGTCTTTCATCTGGAATCACCTGGAGGACTGAATGCTTTGTATTCACAGAATCACAGAATCACAGAATCACAGAATGGCTAGGTTGGAAAACATCTTTGAGATCATCAAGTCCAACCTATGACCTAACACCTCATCAGCTAAAACATGTCACTGAATGCCATGTCCCGTCTTTCTTTAAATAGATCCAGGGACGGTGAATCCACCACCTCACTGAGCAGACGATTCCAGTGCCCAATCATGGTTTCAATGAAGAATTTCTTTCTAACATCTAACATAAACTTCCCCTGGTGCAGCTTAAGACTGCGTCCTCTTGTTCTATCAGTTGTTGCCTGGGAGAAGAGACAAACCTCCACATGGCTACAACCACCTTTTAAGAAGTTGTACAGCAACAAGGTCTCCCCTGAGCCTCCATTTTCCAAACTAGAAGGAGTTTTTTCCAACCCCAGCTCCCTCAGGCATTCCTCACAGGGCTTGTGTTCCAAGCCCCTCACCAGCCTCCTTTCCCTTCTCTGGACATGCTCAAGTGTCTCCATGTCCTTCCCAAACTGAGGGGCCCAGAACTGGACACAGCACTCGAGGTGTGGCCTCTCCAGTGCCCAGGACAGGGGCAGAATGACCCCTGCTCCTGCAGCCACACCATTCCTGATACAGGCCAGGATGCCTTTGGCCTTCTTGGCCACCCGGGCACACTGCTGGCTCACGTTCAGCTGGCTGTCTATCAGCACCCCCAGGTCCCTTCCTGCCTGGGCATGTCCAGCCACACCAGCCTGTAACATCCCCAGCCTGTAACATTGCAGAGAGTTAATGTGGCCAAAATGCAGGACCCAGAACTTGGACTTATTAAACTTCATGTTCTTGGACTTGGCCCACCTATCCAGCCTGTCCAGGTGGCTCTGCAGAGCCCTCCTCCCTTCCAACAGATTGACACATGCTCCCAGCTTACTGTCATCTGCAAATTTACTAGTGAAAGACTCAATACCCTCATCCATGTCATCAGTAAAAATACTGAACAGAGCTGGCCCCAGCACAGACCCTTGAGGAACACCACTGGTGCCTGGCTGCCAGCTGGATGCTGCACCACTCACCACCACTCTCTGAGCCCAGACATCCAGCCAGTTCCCCACCCAGTAGGGAGTGCTCCTGTGCAAGCCACAGGCTGCCAGCTTTTCCAGGAGGATGATGTGGGAGACAGTATCAAAGGCCTTGCCGAAATCCAAGTAGACAACATCTACAGCCTTTCCTGCATCCACCATATTCCTGCCCCAGTCCAAGCCCACCTAACACCCAAATGAAGTTGTATTAATCAAGAAAAAATTAATTATTTGATTCAAAATATTGAATTTATTCAGAATATTGAAAATATTCAGAATATTGAGCACAATGAAATGAAGAAAAAGGCAGTTATAGAGACACAGCTGATATCTTTCTCCACAGATGTGCAGCACCTGACTTCAGTGGAGCTATTAGTGGGAGAGCAGCAGGGTATAGATAGATCGCCACATCTTAGAGTGTGGTAAATTGAGGCAGCTCCATTGAAGTCAGGCACTGCACAACTGCAAGGAGAGACAAACTGTTTCCTGCCACCTGCGTGATTAAGAGAGGCCCATCCTGTGAGTGCTGAAGTCCTAATCTAACACTACCCTCAGCAGAGTGCTGGCAAGTGTGGAAGGCATGGAGTTTATTGAAAAGGAATACATAACTGCTAATTACTATCTTACTGACCCTCTTAGGGTGCTATAGCTGAGCAGAAATTTAAGCAAGACAGTCAGACTTGTCAAAGAAATTTTCTTCATGCACGATGAGAATGGCTAATTTAGAGATTGATTCTGCTGCCCATTGATTGGGGTTTCTAGTGGTTTTAAAGGCATAATAAACATGCACTATTGTAAATTATGTTTGAGTGATTTGATGGAATTTTGTTTCTTGTTTAGGTGCAACAATAAAAATTAAGGGTAAAAGAGTAATAAGTAGATACAAGTTTGAGTAATGTACTCAAGAGAGCAAATAATACTTGTGCAGTTATCTATTCACAAATTTGTGTCAGACTTAGGAAGGGAACAAGATATAAAATAAGGTATGAAATTAAATATAAAAATATACTGAAAAGTTTTTAGACCATTTGTCAGTAAGGTTTCCTGTATATGAATTCGGTATATTTCTCTCTGATTATCTTTAGGTAAAAAGAGAAATTATTTTGGATTTTAGCAATTAAAAAAAGCTAATTCCCCTTCTCATTTTCTACTTAACTGAATCTTTGACTTTATATAATAGTGGTAATGTGGCTGGTCAAAGTTAAGCTAAAGGATAAAAGTATAACTTAGCTCAATTGAAAAGTAATGTAAATGTGGAAATCACGAAATTCTACTGATACAACTTTATTAAAACTATAATGCATCTCAGTGCACAAGGAAGCACAGATAAGATGAAATCTTGTGCAAGGTCTGCATATTCATTTAATTAAAGGCTGAAAAAGTTTCTTTTCCTTATTCACTCAAATAGTGTAGAAGTATTTCTTTTCTCAAGGTACAACTAAAATTAGCTAAGAAACTAACTGTATTCCCTCTCACAGTATTTTCTTTAATACAATTGCTTCCCTCCTTCATGGATTTATTGTTTTTAAAACATCAATAAAATTATTTGGCTTCTGAATAAAAAAAATAAAATTCTTCAGAATCATCTTTCACCTACCTACAGGGAGGAGGGGGAGGAAATAAACCCCAGTATATACTTTCTGAGGTGGGCAGTGTTTTCTGAGAGCTGCAATTCGTGACAGCATGCTGCGTGTACACAGCACTGAGGCAGAGACCCAGGCAAGGAGCTGTACCTGGCATCTGCTGGGACTAAGCCATTGAGGCCAAACATGCTTCTGTATGGCTTGGCATCTATTAAACCAAAAGTTTAAACTCCACCTGAAAATCCTGCTGAGCTCTTCGATTTTGTCAAATAAAAATTACTCAAGGGTAGCATCAGCACCCCTCCAACTGCTCATACAGCTGATACACATATTTGCTTCTACAATGTTACTGAACAGCAAGAATTGGCAGCTCTTTGTAAATAAATAATGGCAATACTATAAAGACTTGCCAATGGTCAGCTACCACTGTAAACTGATGTATTTCTGAAAGGAGTGGGAGACGTGCAAAACATTACATTACATTGGGATGTAAGAAGTTCTTCCTAGCAAAGAGAGCTCAACCTAGCAAAGTTCAGAGGGAATTTGATACCAGAAATATGTGAGGGGAGAAGTCTCTCATTCTTGACAGCACTTTGGTTTAGCATGTAAACTGAAAGTTGGATAAAATGAAAGTGAACAAAATTTAAAATGAAAATGCGTACACATTTTTCACACTAGTCTAGTACTGTAACAGATCTTGAAGTATGTGACAGATCACCCAGCTCCTGCATTATTTAAATCTAACTTGCCTATCTTCTTATGACATGTGATGTGTTTTAAGGGCATTGCCATTACGCAGGACTCAGGATTTGTTCAAAGGAATATTATGCCAAGTATTCATGAGCTTTTAACCAAGGGATAATAACGTTTCTCTGAAGCACTAATATCTATAAATCGAATTGCTGCTTTAATGAAATCAACCAAAATTTTCAACATCTTTTTTGCTGGAATAAGATTATATTTCACAAGCATATAAATGTTTTGCAGTTTGTGTTCTTAGTGGAAATAGCTTAATCTTGCCTAACTGTATTTGGTGACTGCTTATCCACCAAATAACAAAGTTGGTGATGCCTCCTAACCACAACAGAAGCTGATTACCTGTATATGCTGCCCAATACAACTCATTCATTTTACATGAGGTTCACCATCTTCCTCTTACTCTCCTAAGATACATGTCAAGAAGTGACATTTGTGAAGTTAATGTTCATTGGGCCTTGTATAAATGATTTGTAACAAAATAAATTTTATCTCAAAACATTTTAAATTGTGGTACTATTAAAAATGGAGCATACCCATTAGGTTTGCTGTCTTCCTGGTAACTTCATTTGAGATCCAACTAAATCTCCAAGATTAAAACTTCCCATGACTTGGTTTGCTCTTGACTGTTATCTCACTGTTCGTATCATTTGGTGTCCTGTGAAGTTTTGAAGGAGTTTTTATAGAACAAAATAGCTCTTCAAAGCAAAAGTGAATACTTGAAACAATAGACAAAAATACATATTTCTATAGGTACTAGCTAGTAAAAATGTGAAGGAACATAATTTAAAAATGTAGAGCATTTATGAATGGAATCTTTCCTAACAGTAAGAATATTATTACTGGCAATTAGATTAACAAAGCTATTGACTGATTAAATAAGAGGTTGCTTTTTTTTTTTTTCTGCCCCTGATAACCAGGTGATGAATAAGGCAGGGGTACACAAAGCACAATACATCATTAATCTTTAGGTCTAATAGGGTTATTAGTACAGTGTCAGCAGATCAAACTCACACATCCATCTGCCTATCTGAACAGATTACATGCTCTACAGCACTCAAGAGGCAGAAAACTGATACCATCTGATAGGCCATCAAGACATCCTTAAAGTCTGGCATAATTCTCTCACTGCCACTTCAGTTATGTTAGTCTGAAGATTTATTTTTTCGCAGATTTGAGAGGAGTAGAGATAAATATGAACAAACCCTTAAAAACATGAAGTCTACGCTTTCTTTTATAAAAGAAAAAAAAAAAAAAAAAAAAGGGGGGGGTATTTTGAGGAAAAATAATTCTTAGAGGAAGTTTTTGCAAAGTTATAGTGAGAGCCATCACAGATATCCAATATAATCCATATGAATTCAATGCCTCAAAATATGGAAGCAATAATAGTGTAAGCAAAGAAAAAGGAGAAACTTGTATATTCCATGATATGTAAGTCATAGAGGTGATTATTACACTTAAAAGGGAAATTTACATGTTTTAGGTTTATATTTTACGATGTTTCCTGTTCAGCATGCCATGTAATAAAAAAAAAAAAAAAAAAAAGTGTTATTTGTTTTCAGATTCAAAATACTTTTGAGAAATTATACTGAAAGTTAACACAGTCAATGCAGTTTTTTGCATGTATTTCAGAAGAGATGGAGTATGAATTTAAAGTGCAAGACCACACATGAATGCTTTAGCTAGTCTGCTATAACAGTGTTAGCAGTGCTCCCTCCTGGGCAGTGTGCCATAAGATGTAATTATTTCACATCTGGTTAAATAAACTGGCTTAAGGTGGGCTTGGAGTGGCAACTCACACTCCAATATACAGGACAGCAATGTTTTACATGGGAACTGCTACATGTTGGAAGGGTAGGAGGAAAAAGCATACAAGATTAGATGCAAGGAAGACACAGTGTTAAATATAACATGAAAGCTGACCAGAAGAGTAAGTGGAAAGCAATGTTTATTAACAGTGGGGTGCTGTTATTCCCCTACTTTGACATAAAATCTGAGTAGGAGAGATTTTTCATTGAAACTTCATTTTTGTTCTTCTTAAAAACTAAATTGATAGTTGACCTGACATTCATTTAATTCTCCTAATGAAAAAAAAAAAAATTATATGTACTCTGTAGATATTCATTCTGTGTCAGGGATTACAGGCATATTATCTATCTTTTTTTTTTTTTTTTTTTTGAGTGATATTTTATTTTGTAGGACAGATTTGTACCTTCTTAATGCTCTCAGTGGTGTCATGCTGAAATTACTGTCTATGTAGTGTTCATTTCTTGCTGGTCCATTTTAATAACGTTTAATGACTTCAAGTATTTTTCTTTCCTTTTAGGATGTGTGATGAAAGAACACTATCTTAGGTCTGGTATTTTGATCTTCTGGATCAGATGTTCAGTATAAAGCTGATGATGAGTGACCTCTAACTTATGAAGATGCTTCCTTAATTCTGCCAATTATTCTAGTTGAGATTTAATCAATACTAAATAATAGATTAATACTAAAGATTATCACCCTATTTACTCTTCCTTTACTTTATACTTCTTTATTTTTTTATATTTATGAGTCAATTTCTATACCATGGACAGTCTGATTCTGCCTTTTTACTTCACTATGCTGTATGTGTAAACAGTTTTTTAGGCTTCCTTAAATATTTTCAATTTTATTGGGAGTAGTCTCTCTCCTGTTTTTTCTTTAAATCAACTTCTCTGTTCTAAGAGAAGAAATGATCACTTCATATTACCCAAGCATCCAAAAAGCCTTTACCTCCAAAAAAATAATTGTTTCTTTGTGGCTGTTTGAAAGCCCTTTGCAAACATTAAAGTTCAAACAGCTCTGTGTGACAGAGATAAGTACTGGACTATAATCAACTCCATTACCTATAAAGCTTCACTGTACAACTTTACATAGAATTTCTACAAGCCAGCAGCTGCAAATTAAAGGTAATATAATTTTTTAGTCTGTGGATTTCAGTATACAGCATGAATCGACCTACTGACATTTGAACTGCTTTCATCCATGATTGTGATGTTACTTTAAATTATCCCTTGTGTCACACAACAGCTGGTCTCCAGGCCAGTCGAGAGTATATTTTCTGGTAACTGGGATCCTGAACTTTCTACAGTTGTCCCTAGCCTTCCCCACATCCATCAATCTCTCAGCATCAGTAACTACAAGCCCTCTTATATTTTCTTTTTGACCCAACAGAGAACTCAAGTCAGATATGATTTTCCTTCCTGCATCAATTGCATTGCAGTTTATAGCTTTCTATTTTCTTTTCTCAAAAATTGTTAGTGAAATATATTGTACATTGAAAACTGCAAGTATGGATTGAGAAAAATTATAAATGAAAATTCCAAAATTGAGGAAATTTAAAGAAATATGAAACCCCCGACACTTAGTGTTCCATTTTGACGTTTTGAAAATTAAACTTTAAAAACAAGTTTTCGGTGTGAAAATGCAACTACTTTTAAAAAGAAAAGTAAACACTGGAAATTAAATTGAACATCAGTCTAAAAAATCACTTATTATTTTAAATTCTTCTGAGTATCATAATCATGATCCTTTCATGTCCAAGTGAAGCTAGGCAAGGGGAAAAAAGTCATCTCTGTACGTCTGTAGTATAGTACAGCATGTCATAGTACAGAAAAATAAGCTGTGTCTACTCAGCTAACCTCTGATCACTTTCTTCTTTTGATCTGGACTCACTGCTGCAGGGTTCCTGATCTTTATCAATGGAATTAATTTGCCTGAACTCTAGGTCTACTCAGTAATAGCATCAGCAAATCATAAATGTTTCCTTTTATGAGTTATTTTCTATCTTTTCTGATGATCAAGGCATATATGAACAGAAGAGTTCCTAGTTCATCATAGTTATCTAATTCTTTCTTCTACTTTCTGAACTGACATATAAAAAGAGAGAAATTTATGTTTTCTCACTCATTTTAGGAGCATTAAGCTTATCAAATTCCTTTCAGACTTACTTGTGGCAGAACCTTCAGAAGCACAGAGAAGTTCCCAGCCTCCTGATCTGGGTTCCAGTCAGATAGTTAAAGGGCTTTGCTTTCATTTTTATCCTTCCTGATCCTGAAGTCTAGCCCATATATGAACATATTTCTTGTTTTGACTCTTGTATAGTCTCCATGTTTTTCATATCTTTGTTCATTAATCTGGAGAATAGGAAATACATTTTGTTTTCTGGTATGTGCAAAGAGGTTTTGCTGTTTCCCTTTATTTTTTGCTATTTCTTCTTTGCCAAGTTACTTCTTCCATGACTGAAGTAAGTTCTGACAGTTGCAAAGTGAGAAAAAAATTGTTTCTATTTGTTCCAACGAAAATGAGCTGATTTTTTTTTTTTTGTCACATTCTGCCCCTCATGCTTCCAACTTAATTGCATTTCTCTTTAACTTTAGAATCTTAGAGAATTTGGGAGCACCCAATGGAGGTGGCACTGGACTGTTCTGGACTCTGGACTCAGCCTCTTGCATAATAAGCTGTCTGGTAGCCTAAATTAATGGCGCTATATCTGCAACCAAAAGTTGCCTGGAATTTTTTCATGAAATTGATCATATGAAATGAAATAAAGGCACATGATAAAATTTTGGAAGACTTTCTGGGCCCCATGCCATGTTCAAGAATGGTTACATGCTCAAGTCTCTTCTATCTTCCATTTGAATAACTATGGTCACGGGGTGAAGGGCTGTCTTGATGAAGTCACATTTCTGGTGATGGGTTAAACCCAATTCTGTGCACAGCATATTGTCATGAAGTTATTAACTGCTTTCAAAAGTATTAAGTCAGCACTCATTTGAAATCAGTGGACAGATTCCCACTACCTTTAGTGGGCTTTGTATGGTTCTGTATTATACACTTTGATTTGTTAATGTTATATTAGACTGGAGATTTCAAACTGTGTGATTTGTTTAAAACTAGGAGGTTTTTTTAAAAATCTGTTTTTCTCTGTTCAAAGTGCCTGTATTCTCACCCCCAAGAAGGATTGAGTAGTTCCATTTTGAGTCCACACATTATTAAACACATTTTAGTTTCATAAAACATTAAATAGTCTTCCAGATAAAACTGGTTTTGTTTCCCACATGTACCAAGCTGCTTGGTTCTCATAACAATGAAAAGCCAAAATAAAATACGTGAAGTGTAATGAAATCAATCAATTTATTTGTAGTGCTAATGTCATTATTTGGTTCAGAGGATTTTATTAACTACTGAAGATTCAGGAACAAATGATGAATAGTCTAGGAAGACCTTTTAAGTAGGAGATGTGACTAAAAGATTGACACACACGATGTCAGTTAAAAAACAATAATATAGCTCACTGGGGAAATATGAGCTAATGATGCAGACCAAACTTCTATTCAATCAAACCACTTTCACCAAAATGGCATGTGAAGACAATGGGAGATTTGTCTGTGCTAGGAATACAAGAACCATCCCAGAATAACTTATATGGTCGTAAGCCAACAACAGATTGTTGGAAATAAGACCTCTGATCAACACTTCATTCACTGTGACAATCTAGCAACTTTCATTTGTGTTTTGTCCCTCTAAAACCAGTGAGGTTATTGTAACTTAACTGGTTAAGTTTTGGGTTAATTGAAGCAGGTGAAAACTCTGTTTCTGCAGCCCAGAAACTGAGGAGACTGCTCCCAAACTGCCAATTTGTGTAAGCTTGTGAATAGACCCATTGACTTCACTGATATTGCTCATCTGCCAAATATTAAGGGAAACAATTCCTTCTTGGCACAAACCTTGCCCATGCCTGCACTTCCTGACTCACATCTAGCCCCCAGCTTACTTTCCAACATGCTCTGGTGCACTCAAGCAAGAAAAGCTATTATTGAGTCCCAAACATTCAGAGCTTACTTCAAAAACTGAATTTTCTCATAATCTGAGATAAAAGTAAATGTGCCTGCTGCCAGATGCTAATTGTATTCAGTAGAGTAACAAGAGTCAGACTGCACTGACATGGACAAGGAGGGGCATGTAAGAAATTTCCTTGGCTGGCATAGTTATTCAGGGTGCTCCAAACTAGGTGCTTTCGGTCTTCTTCCCAAAGAAAGTTTGTGCTATTTTAACAAGGAACAGGCTGTGACTGGAAAAAAAAAAGAGGATCAAAGACAGAAATTCAAAGGCAATTCAGTAGACAAAAGGATTGCTATCTTATTCAAGTCATCAAAACCTGAAGAAATTTCCAATTTTGCACTAAAGACCCAATATAAAACTCACAGAAATCCCTCCTAATCTTTCCACTCACTTATGTAGCTTTGAACGAAGCTTTTCTCACTCCTTTTAAAGTAATTTTTGTACCTTCTTTGCCCACCTTTAATTCAGCTGTGATATGACATCCATTACAACTAGCATCAATCCGAAGGTGTAATTGCCCTACTGTGGAAAATGATGAGAAGAGATTAATTAACATCTTCATATCTCATCTTCTATATAATGATTTTGTCATAACTTAAATTGTCCTTCTCTTATCATATTTTCATTTTTTCTGGGTTTTAACTGGGTGATACACTTGAAAAGGTCAATTATGGTAAGTTCAAGAAAATACATAGAAAGTGAAGATGAACAACTGACATTTAGCCTAAGTGATGATACTTTGCTATTTAACTGTGAGTTTGATTAATTTAAAACCAATTTGGATCCATTCTTTGCTTCATTGCCTGCGCAGGGAAACTCCAAAAATTTGACCCAAGAGAATATAATTCAAGATGGAATAGATGCTTAGTAGATATATATGTCTCACTCTCATAAATTCTCTAAAGTACTGAGCAAATGCAATTAAATTAAGGGAGGGTTGGGGGTTTTTTTTGCCCCCCTTTTTTTTTAAATAGTTCTTTTGTAACTGTGCTATTTCTGCCCACAAAGAAGAAAAAAAAAATCCTGTTTCCTGAAGAACATTTCTCTTTGATTTACTGACTGCTATGGCAGGTGTTTGCTTCTGTGGCAGTCTACTGCTGCAAGAACTGGTAATGAGTAAACTTCTAGTAAAACTCTGACATGTTCTAATTGATCCTGAGCTGGAATGACAGCACTATAACTCTGGTTTATTCACTGATGATCTGTTTAAGACTTTACCCTGACATCATTCACTGAAAATGATGTCCTTCCTAAAGTCAACTGAGCATAATAAGGGAATGTTTGAATTGAGAAGGTACCTTGGGTCATGTATATTTTTCTATCTTACGTGCTTTTCCATAGCGTACAGTGATCCACACTTTTTTCATTGTGGATATCTGGAAAATAAATGAGAGATGAAAGCGATGACTTCTTAGGGTTTGGGGTTTTTTTAACCTCTCCAGTCCCTTTTCTTCTCAATTTTCTGGCCTTCCTTAGCTGCCTCACAGCACTAACTACTTGTCCTACACCTTCAAACAAAAGCATTTCAGCTTCTCCTTACTGCGTTCCTGTATCTTTCTGCAATTCCCAATGCAGTGTTTCTCTTCTAGATGATATAAATCCTACAGGAACTCTTCCTAAGAAGAGGAACTTTTATAAGGAACTTTCTTCCTAGAGTCAATTTGGTTTTGGTTTTCAGCTACTGAACACACATGGTCATCACCACCCATTAGGGAAAAGCTCTATGATCAGGCTCACCAGGTTGCTTCAGCCTAACCTCCTCCCTGTTTGCAACATTATAAAGGATACTACACACACCCACCTATCAGCAGCAAAGCTTGCCAGCTTTGAACAGCAGTCTGAACACCAAACCTCAGGTGTGTGCTTTTCCATACAATGAATTTGTCACCTGGCAGTTACAAACAAGGACAGGATATTCAGCCATGTTCTCCTACTAAAAATACTAAAACCTCTTTTTACACAAATATAAGCTGATTATTTTATCACAGTTTGAAAGTATATTCAGCTTTTATTCACAGACATATGTAGATATTTTGTCTCCTACCAACTGTCTTGGTCATTCCCTCAATAGGAAAATGACTATATAACACAATGATAATGGCACAGCTTCATTCAGTTCTCTTCTAGGATGTTTCTGGATTCATTTTATTTCTTTATTTATTTATTCAAACCTATGTCTCCTAAATAGCTTACAGCAGTGAGCTGCCTATAAAATTTTAAACTTTCTTTCAATTGCAGAACATTTTATGTCACTCAGAGATGCAGCACTCTTTCACTGAATGACCAACGGTTGCACCTGTGGTAGATTTACTGTGTGCATGCAAGTTCAAGTTCTCTATCATACGACAATTACGTAGCAAGTCTGACTCAAATGGAGTTGTTCCAGCTACTGTGTGCAGAGTTTATATCCTGATATTCTTTAAAAAATTGCTGCTTACTCTCTTTTCTCAGATCACTTTTTTTCAGTGTCTAATTTTTCTCTATTTATCTGTGTACTAATACATTTCAGGATCTTGTCCCCTACCCTTTTCTGTCTCATATGAGGACTGCTTAAGTCTACAGTGTCACAGACCAGGTAGTAGTATTTAGTGACCTCCTGCTCTATTAGATGGAAATTGATTTTCCTCTTCCAGGCAAGTGAAAAATCCATAATGTGCTCCATCAACTTTGTTTGTGCAGCAGCACTGGCAACTGAAGCTACAGGTGAAGACATAGCTCTTCAGACATCATAAATGATAGTATCTTTTCTCAACATCACAGTAAGCAGACTGCAGTAAAGTATTTCTCCAGCAGTTCGCAGTAAGCCTGGTAATTGTCTGGCAGTGTATGTTGCTGAATTCCCCCAATTACATTTCACAACTCTGAAGTCTCTTATAAAAAGTTACATTATATGGCCACAAATGATAGGCCATTGCCCCCAAACTTAATTGGAGAAATACTACCCAAAGAACAGTACACAGTGGTGCTTCTGTGGATAGAAAGCCAAAGCTGATACATTCTTCTGATAGCAGAAATTCACCTACTCAGCCACAGAATTAAATCATAAAAATCAGTATTTATGACATCTCTGCAAATAAGTATTCAATACAATAAAATCAAGTACTGCCACATCTTTGGGAATTTTCAATTACTATCTGGACAGCAGTGCTTTTTGAGTACTCTCATTTTAGGGGTGTTACTCCTGGGTTCAGGATGCATAATTTTACCTCTGTTTTAATCTCTGAGCCTAAAACATTAAAATTAGGATTATGAAAGACCAAAAATATCAAGACTCAAGCATTACTGTAATGCTTCTTTCTTTGACCTTAATTTCATTTGCAGAAGCTCAAAAACAATTAGTAGCTGTGGAATATGTTCACCCAGATCCAATACAACAAGTTTTTATGTGAGGAGAGGGAATGGAGTGGAAACTTGGTTGTCATAGCTCACCTTGATTGGTGCCTAGCTGTACGAGATATTCAGATACCACGGTCTTGGCTGCAGTGTAAGAACCTGCATAGAATAAAATCAAGCTGAAAAAGAAGTGGGAAGCGGAGTATATAGACACATTAACACCAAGGGAAAACTTCCTCTAACAGTATAGAGAACATATTTTCTGGGAACAATGTCCTCTTTGTATTTATAGCAAGCTGGATGGAAATTTCCAGGCAGATATACTCACAGCAAAAGAAATTAAAACAGACATTCACATGATAACGAGGGAGGACAGTCAAAAGATAGCCTGACTGCAGTCATAAAGCAAGAGTATTGTTTCAGCATAAGAAATTTCTTATCATAATTTCCAGTGAAAACAACATCCACCAGGGGATAGAAAAGAGTATAGAGAATTGGTAAATTGAGGTTCCAGTTCATCCAATCACCTCTTTTGCAATCTAGGTAGATGATTACAGCCTCAAGACAATTAATGGTAGTGTCTTTGCATGTAAAATTGAGAATATAAATATCCCTCCTCTTTATCTCACAGAAGAGTTTTGAAACATCACATAAACTGTAACTTTCAGGAAAGATAATAAGAACAAAATGTTATTAACATCCTATCTCTAGTTCTATTGTGTTTTCATTTTATCTGTTAATGACCGTGGTTTCTAGAAATTAAGACCATGACATTGTGGAAGCCAGGCTTCTCTTTAAGCAGGTCACAATATGAAAGGACTGCAACAATTTTCTTGTTCTGTGTGTTATGTCTTTGACACTCAAGTTTTCTGAAGAGGCAGAGGCCACGGGGGAGCCCTGCAAAGCTGTAGTTCCTATGAGGGAGATTCAGCTCCATCATTCTGGAGTTGCACAGAGGCAACCATACAAACATGACTGGGGTGTTAAACACCAGACAAAAGAGATAGAGGGAATTGTGGGAGACATGAAATTCACAGACTCTCCTGCTTTTCAGTACCCAACTTGTCACCTCCAAAGATACTCTTTAAAAGAGTGAGTGCTTGTGAATGTACTTATGGAGATGAGCATATAGACGAGATACAGTGGGCATGGACTAATTAAGTTCTGCCTCTATTTTGAAGGACATGTCTATAGTTGTCTATAGTTAAAAAAAAAAAGAAAACAAGAAAATTGTGTCCTTTACTATGTGAATTAGCTGGAAAAGGAAAATACTAACAAAGGAATGAATTATGATTGGGATTTTGAAATGAGATAAACTTTCAAATTTATGTCTAAAGGAATGACTTGAATTAAGAAAACATCATTAATTTTTTATCTGTTAAAATCAGCAAGAAAATCCCTACTGGATGGTATTACAATGATTCATCTAGCCAGGCAATCCACCATGACGGTAGCAAAAAGAGCTTCTTCATCAACAAGGGAAAACATATGAGTCTGCATCATTTTTCATATCCATTCACCTGTCCTTCCCAACTTCCATAGCCATTATATTAAGCACATCAGACAGTACATATTCCCTTTAGTATCTGCTCATAAATCTGTTCAGGATATTTTGTAACCCCTCATTCTACTACCTCTACAAAATCCTGTGGCAGCAGCTCCTAAAGTTCATCAATTTCTCTGTGAAAAGGTATTTTATTCATCAGTTTTAAAGTGATGTCCCACTAGTTTTAACAAGTATCCCTAATACTGCATGGTGAGACGCAAAACTGTCCTATAGCCACCCAATCCACTATATTCATTATCTTGTAAGCCTCACTCAACCTGGCAAAGCACCTTCTCCTCACCGAATTTAAGATCCTAGGCTGTTCAAACCCTTCAAACCTTTGGGATACTTCATTCCTTGATTGTGTTTGCTACCCTTCTCTGCTTCCAAATCTTCTACATCTGTCTTGGGTTGTGGAGACCAGGACTGCATTAAATATTCAAGGCATGAGTGCTATGGATTTTACAGAGGGCAAAGACAACCCTCTGCCTTCTTCAAAGGATTTTTTCCTTACAATGTTCAACATTTTGTCATCTTCTGTTGGCTTCTGCTGCACATGGACATGCTCATTCCAGAGAATAACCCGTGGTATCTCCTCAGCCTCGTTCCAGAGTTTAATTTCAACAGCAAATGTTTTAGACTTTTTAAATGCAGTCCAACATGGGCACTTTTTACAGCTGAGATGAGCACTAGTGTGTGTGCTGGTGTGGGTTCTCAGCTCCTCACACCTAAACCAGACCTTTTTTCCTGATGAGTCCATCTGGAGAAAGTCGTTCTGCTGTCACTAATCTGTTGCAGGTAGTTTTCTCTTCCTTGCATATTACCAATTCCTTGTATTGTCATAGAAGGGAGAGAATTAAGCCTGCTGTTAGTGTTGCCTACTTCTGCATTTGGGAGGTATAACTGACCTTTCTTGTCTTCGGCCTTTTTACCTCTCTATGTACTCCTCATCAAGTACAAATCCAGAGTACATAGAAAAGAAAATATTGTCTCTTTCAGAGTAGAAGCTGTGGGATAAGTGCCTCCTTCTGTCCTTCTGCCATTTGGTCATGTCTGTTATGGTCTGTGTTTTACTATGCTAGACACGTACTGAAAATTCTACTTCCCTGAAGTGAATCCTTTCTTTCAATGGCTCTTGGGAGAATGATGTTTTCTCAATGGAATGCTATAAAGGTGGTGCTTTAAAGGTCCTTCCTACCCACTTACAGCTACCTATATTTTTATTTTTAATCAGGTCAAACAATTTACTTCCATCCTGCAGGAAGGTAATTGAGGCTTCTGCTTTTTAGGCTTTCTTTTAGAGTTTGCCTCAGGGCTAGCAATAACAAAACAGTAAATAGTGTATTACATCTCTTACAAGGTTAAGATGCTTATTCTCGTTTGAAATGTCAATGTTTTGCTGTTTCCAGCAGCACAGTGCAAATCCACAACAATGCCTTTTTAAGGTACTAATGTAAAATGTTAAAGATTTTGTAGCCTGGACAGTTCTCGGCATAGTCCCCCATACAAATCAGATCTGCTAATAGAAACAATGGGGTAAAACCTTACAGATTTAAACAGATTTAACTATAATAATTTATAGGATGTATCAACTCAACTGCTTCTACAGGAGAAAAATATCCACTGTATTTCCTCATCCACTTACTACTGCTCTCATTCCAATTTTCTCATCCCTTCCTTACCCCCACAAGCAATAGTTTTAATATGGATCCTATGACTTTGAATAAAATTATGCTTGCTAATGAAAAAAAAAAATGTTTTTTAATGATCTGATGGTTACATGACAACATCTACTCTTATTGCATGAGCTAAAACACTGCCTGCAATGCCAGTTGCAGCCATGCTTTAGATAAATCCTGACTGTCCCATGAAAAAAGAACCAAAAAACAAACCTAACTAAAACAAAAAAAAAACCAGTATTTACTGTAGAAACCAGACAGACTATTGCAGGAATTTGCCATACTGAAATATTTTTTAAAAGTGGTTGTTGATTAGTTGATTAGGTTATTGAGTTACAATACAGTGATTCACCATCAACAGTTATCTGAACCTCCTGGCTGTTACTCTCTGCTTTTAGAACTTTTCACTACTGCAGCACAATTTCAAAAGTCCTGAACTCCTGTAAAGCTGCACAATTAGGCAACATATCAGTACAATTTTTGAAGAGGAAACTTTTTACCATTTTGTTACATGGTCTGCACAGAAATGAGCAGAACCACAGCTTGGCCTGTCATCCAGGCTGTGCCACCATGCCCCAGTTTCAAAATCTACGTGGGCAGCCTTTCCAACCGCTTAGAGACTTACACGAACATGTCAAACTCCTGCTGTCACTCTCACATGCAACAGCCACTCGGCTTCTTCTTCAACACCTTTTCCAAGGTTCTGAGTCTTGTTCTTCTGTTAGAAGACAGGGAAAAATATGCTTCTTTTGTGAGAAATTTACATTGCTCAGCAAACCATCTAAATCAACAGCTAATTTCTGGGGATGAGGTCACATCCATATATTGACATATTATTGACATATTGATATATTGATATATTGATATATAGATGCTGAATTCCAAAAGAAATGTTAAGAGTGTTCAACTCTAAGTGTAATGATGTATTTTAGGAGAAAAGTGGACAGACAAGAAGAGAGTCAGGAAAAACAAGACCCAGCAAGTGCATGGGTTTCTGAGATGCTTGTGGCCTGTTGTCCTGTGAGGCAGAATAGATTTAATAGGGAGCATGACCTGAAACAACAGACTGAAGTCCTGTGCATGGCAAAATCAATCTAAGCCTATAATAAGTCACATAGCTTCACAGCTCCAAGGTTTCTCAACTACATTTGAAAGCACCTTAAATCTGAAATTCATGACTTGAACCTGTTTATATAAGTTATATGAGTCAGATGGAAAAATCAACCACTTCCTTCTTCCTTCCTGCTGTTGCAAGGAAGTGAAGCTTTTTTTCTTTATTTTTAATAAAAACATCTTTGCAGATGTCTTCAAGTCGTTTGTTAAAACCTGACATTTGGAAATGTCCATGAACACAGAAGTTGTTTTCAGTTTCATTCAGGCAGAAACACGCTATTTTCCTGATTCTCAGTTCCTAATTAGTCATCTAAGCTCTTATTTTAACACAAAGTTAGCTTAATTAAAATTATATATTCTTCAAAAAATATTACTCTCAAAAAATAACATCCACAGTTTCTTTTTATTTATGTTCCAGATGTGCTAACATTTATATATTGAGTCAATGTGATATTAAGTGACATTACTACTTTTTTAGCTATGAGTTCTGTTAAGCACATTTTTTATAAAGTATTGCACCTGTGTACAAGAGTTGCTTGAATTAAAACAAGATAAGCAGTAGATTATGAAGAATTAAGAACAAACCTGCCTGCACCTCAGTTTCAAAAAAAAATTTCATATTTATAATAAGCAGATGACCATCTTGAAAGGCAATTCAACATTTTTTATGAAAACAAGTAATGATGAAGAGCTCATACATTTAGTATGAAGTCCTGAAAATGCTGGTATTCTTTTTCAATTGTGCTTTTTCTTTTTGTTTTCATTTCTCTGAGTACTCTGAATGTTTTTATTCCTGTAGGATAAGAGACTAAGAAATAGTTTAGGAACAAGAAGTTAATAATTTTCTTTAATTTAAAACCCATTTAGTTTTTAGGGAAAATACACAGTGAATGTAACATTTATTATTTCTTCACTATTTTTTTTTTTTTTGCTAACATTTTCAGTGGAAGAGAGTAAGAGAATCATTTTGCTCATGGAAGATGACAGCAATTTAAAATATGAGCTAGAGTAGGATTTTTTAAATTAATATTTCTTATAGAAAACAGATTGTTGACATGTTTGTTTTTTTTTTTTTGTCTGTGCTAAATAGAATATCCATATAACAATATTTTCTCAAAATGTGATTTTTTATCACTTTTGATTTTCTGTAATGTTGCTCAGGATATGTTGATTGAAATATCTTTATGCTAACCGGAGACCAAGAGAGACACTTCTCTTTGTCAGCTATGTGGAAACTTCACAGTCTAAAATGTGACTGTCCAGCCTGCAGGTGTCAGAGTGTTTGTGCAGCAAGTGTCTGACTCCTGCCCTTGTCCATAGCTTTGCTCTCTGATCAGATTTACTTGGTTCACCTAATTTATGAGATAACTGAGCACTGAGATACCTGGCCTACAAACAATTCTGGGTTGGTCTTGAAATTACTTTTTTACTTGGCTTTAGGTTCATGGGTATTTCAACAAGTAATCTTATAATCTCTTAAAAACTACTACTGCCGAAATGAAGAGTTGTGTGCCCAGATAAAGGCAGTGATTTTTTGGATGCAAGAATAAAATTGAGAGGGGCTTGGTATCCATGGGAGAAAAGGTTCAGTTTTTAATGAAGGCTTAGGATATGTTTTGCAGTGTTGGTGAACTGTCTTTGCTGCCCAGCTCTCAGAAAAAGCACTATATGATTGTCTCAGACACAGAACAATTTTATTTCATATCAGCAAACGACTTTAAATGCTGAAGGCTAGTAAAATGCATTTGTTCAATAATATGTAAAGCAAATGAGTTCTGATAGAAGGTGTTCTGTTATATATAGCAAGGATACATATATTTTTCAGAGTTGCACAAGATTTCACTGCATGTTTTTCATTCAAGCCAGAGGTGCCTGTGCATGCCTAATCCCAGAAAGCTCACAGGAAAATTATTCTAGGGACAGATTATACAGTAGGCCTTAGCAGCACTAATAAGAACAGTCATTAAAATCTATACTCATAGTTTGCCACCCATTTTTCATTTACCACAGGACCTTGGACTGTCTCTCACTGCTTATGTCAGAAAGAGTTATCCCTGGTCACAGCAAGAAGCTTTACACAATGTATTACTTGTCTTCTACAATGTGAGCTTGTTAAACTTGCCACTGCTATATGTAAGATTTATATTACTTTTTTGCTGCTTTTATTCAAAAATACTGCTCAAGATTGCCATTTTATTTGCTTTAAATTGATTACCCTTTTAAGTTCTCTTTCTGTGAGCACTGAAGATGTCTTGTTTCCATCGGTGGATTATGATTATTTCAAAAATAAAGACTCAAAGATCCTTTGAAGATGAGAAAAAGAGCAACTCCTTTTTACATTACCTCTAAGCAAAGTCGAAAGCATCAACAAGCACCTGCTTGCAAGGCAGACTTTCATAGACTCTGTAGCCTTCTCTAACACCTTATTTTATTTGAAAAATCACTGTTAGCTAAAGATACTGAGGAAATCTTAAGATATCAGGGAAATAATGGGCTGAAATTTCTACATTCTTATCTTTGTTAAGAAAGATGGGTTATTTACTGAAACTGAGGTTCTTGCCCTACTTCAGGGCACCTAACACCTGCCCATGTTAACAGGAAAATTTCGTTTTCCTGTGTCACTTCTTTTTGAATATTTTTGGTTCTGTGTTATTCAGACTGTGCATCTCAGAAGAAAAAAATTCTGGGATGTTTAATGTCTTTTTTCTTTTTCTTTGAGATAAATACCATGGAAGATTAGGGGACAGCTTACTACTGTTCTTAATAAGCAGCACAGCCTGTCTTCAACACTGTTTACAAGTTTCTTGTGGACTGTTGCTTTCCTTGAATTCAACTTTGGTGCTCTTTCACATATGAATAAGGCTTGGATTTTTGTTAGTATTTTTGTTTCCATCTTGATAGCATTGTGGTTGTCTGGATATCCCATTTAATTCTTTTTTTTGCTTCATGGCTTTTGTATCTCATTTCACTCTTCTTCCTCGTGTTCTTTTTTCCTCAGCACCTTTTTCTATCACCTCCCTATCCTTCTATCTTCCCACATTTTTGTTCCTTCTCCCATTTCAAGCTCACTATTTTCCTGTCCTGCCAATTCTACATTATTATTGTGTCTTTAAAAGCAAAGAAAATTAATTAATAATGTAACTGTTCTTCAGTCTGTGTATATTTGCATATATGTAAATATATATATTAGAAGTTACATATTAGCAGTATCATTTAGTATGTATACCATGGTACTAAGGTGTTACTGTTTACAGGCTGGTGCATGGAACTACTGAGGCAGGGTTTCTCCTTCAAAGGTTGTCTGCCAAAACTGCCTAAACAATCCTGTCTTGCCCCCTTTAGGGCACTTTTCACCTTAGCAGCAACAGGATGAGAGCTGTGGTGAATGCAGAGTTGCCGTGCAAAGATTGCTGAAGGACAGAGACCTCTTCTGTTCTGGCTACTGAGGAAATGAGAGAATGAGAGTAAACACACAAGTTTGTGCCTTGTCAGTCTGCAGCAGCACTTGTGTAAAAGTACTCATTTGCAGCTCTGAGGGGTTCTCTGAAATGCAGAGTTTTCATGAAGCAGAGACGAATGGAGAAATGATAGAGGATAAAGAAAACAAGTGTGTCCTTGATCTTGTTTTTACTACCATCAGAAGATTCTCCTACTGGCTTCAAACATGACAGCAAAAAGGGACTGCAGACATTTAAGGGAGAGGAGACAATTTATTTGTTGACATAAACAGAGTAGGGAAACCAATAAAATCTTAAAATCCTGGAGTGAACTGAAGGATTCTTGATTTTATTTAAAACCTTTTTTTAACACATTTTTCCTGTTTCATTGTCCTTTCTTTGTAGAGTTATGGATAAAGCAGGAATGATGAGGTTGCACTGAACATGTCAAAACTGATGACTGTTCAAAGAAATTTCAGTCCTTTGCCCGCATAACTTTAATAAGTGTGATGCCTTCACTCCTCCACTGTCTCATGATTGCATCTTCTGTCTAAAGTGTGGTCTAATTTATTCTGTGTAAGATAGGCACTTCCTGTGTAGCTCAGAGTATGTAGTCTTTGCTCCAAGTTACCGTACTCTGCACTAGCAAGAAGTCGAATGTCTCCCATTAATTAAATAGATGATACCTTCAGCAGTTCTCCTAGGAGGAAGGCAGACAAGCACCAAAGAGGTGGTGGACAGGTGCAGGGTGACAGGGAGCACATGGTAGGAAGGCAATTCATTGATCCTATATAACAGCATTTTGTTAAAATATCAGTCAAGGTTTTAGACTGTCCATGTAAATCTCACATCAGTCTGAGACCATCATGGCCTGTAATCTCAACCTTGTGTACTTAAATGGAGTCAATAGGAAGTTATTGGCTAATCTAGGAAGAAAAAACTACTTCTTATTTGAATTTAAACTAATTGTAACTGGTGTGGTCTCTTGAAGAAAGGTAGGTTCAGAGTAGTTAAGTCTCTTGACAAAATTACTTTTCCTTTTTTTTCCTGCAAATTCTAAAATGAAAATTATGGTATCTGTCTCTAATATGTTATAGCTAATAAAACTGATTATCTTAGTAAAAAAATTATAGTTGGGGATTAATTGCTCACAGAAATGTTAATGAGGATTGAGTTTAGTACAAATCTAATTTTGTGACGTTTGGAAAGCTGTTAATCTGAACTCAGAAGCCAAAAGAAAGATTGCCTTGGGATGCTGGTTTTGGGTTGTTCTACCTACCACAAACCCCACAAAGTGTGTAGAATATCTTTTACCACTGGAAATCCAACTCCCAGTAAGTCTCCAGGCCAGGTTGGACAGAGCATCAAGCAACCTGTTCTAATGAAAAGTGTCCCTGCCCACATCAGGAGGATTGGAACTAGTGGTCATCTTTAAGCTCCCTTCCAACCTAGACTATTCCATGATTGTATGATTATATGAAGCCTGAGCTGTACCTACAGGATATTTGTTCTGGATTTTTTTGGGGTTTTTATTAAATTTCTTTTATACCTTCTCATGTCATTATACTAATAACCAGCCATTTTCTAGTGTAACAGGTTCAAGCTCCTGGATGCTAATTGGACGTGTTGCAAAATTTTGTCAAAGGAGATAATTAGGATGTATCATTAGCTTCTGTGATGCCTATATTCATTAAACTGTATTTCCCTCCTTCTTTATAAATTATGGTTGTTTCTCCTTGGGCTTTTCTTTGTGATGTTCTCAACACATCCCACTGGTTACAAAACAGTTTGAATTTTTGTTGACTTTTCAATATCTTGAAAGCACTTGGAATCTCATGGGATGCAGGCTCCAGAGAAAAATATAAAAACAGATTTACCTTGTTAAACTTGTTAAAGCTGAAAGCATCATGCAGTGGATTAGTAGATATTTAGCTCAAATTTTCTCTACAAATATTGCCACGCAATTCAGATATGATACATGCTGATCTTCGTGCCTCAAGCAGTCCAACTTGTAATCCTACAGTAGATTTTAGAATGTTACTTTTATTCAGAGAAAAAAAAAGGCAAGAACAGTAAATACAGAAACCAAATGGATTTGTATTTTTAGAAAGAAGCCTTATTCTGTGAAATCAAAAGTATCTACTTCACAGGATTCATAAACAAATTTTTTAAGTTTCTGGGATTTAAGTTCTTCATGAGCAATTCCAAGAAATCTTCAACTTCCCAAGGAGTAATTCAGCATTCTTCTGGTAGTAGATTTTTATTTTTCCTATAAGATTTGTGGAAAAGAATTTCTTTAATGCTAGACTTACATGTCTCAGTCCTTTCCCAAAGTAACACAAATCCTGTCTTGACTCAGTTTCCCTTTATACTTTGATTCTTTTAGCTTACCTTAGGCAAATAAACCTAAATAGTATAATAAATCAATATTTTTGAGGAAAAAGACTGAGCTTGACAGAATCTTTTTATATTGACTTCCACATCTGATTATGCTACTTAGCTGTAAACAACCCCTTTTTAATGATGGTGAAGGAGAATATGCAAATGTAATCCTCTCATTAAGAGACAAATATGAAACCATCTTTCAAGGATTAGTGTAATAAACATTTTTGAAAATTACTATAATAAATAAAACTATTATAAAATGTATAGTTATGAATATTTATGCAAGTATGTGTTCAAGAAAAGAAAAACAGTGAGGAAAAAG
Source organism: Sitta carolinensis (assembly GCA_032173965.1). NCBI lineage: Eukaryota > Metazoa > Chordata > Aves > Passeriformes > Sittidae > Sitta > Sitta carolinensis. The sequence continues at coordinate 83,263,755 of CM063284.1, forward strand.
TGTTTTGGGATGGGTTGACATTATTTTCGGTGTGAATGGAGTCTCAAAAAGACCAAACTCATCTTTTGCTTCTACCTGGCATCACTTAGTGACTATCAGTGTTCAGTCAGGACATTTTTGGCACAAAAAAGAGATGGCTGAAGGAGGGAAGAACTACAAAAAGATTGCTGCAAAAAGGTGAAGATCAGCCTCCTTTTTATAAATTGTTGATCATGCAAGAAACAATGGATATTAACCACACCAAGACATGCAGATAAGGCACTGGCAAGGAGAGATCCCCCAAAATGTGGGCAATGAAGACCAAAGAACTAATTCCTTGGGAGATTGCAGAGTTCCTGTCACTCAAGGTCTCTAACAGCAGTTTATGCAGAAGTCTGCCAGAAATGATGTTGCCCTAGAATGGACTTGCTGAACAACTGAGATTTCTTGGACCTAGTTTTTATGTCTTTCTGTTTCTTTATGCTTCTTTCAGCTGATCAATACTGGAGGCTACAACCTTACAGCAAAAACCAACTTGCCAAAGTTGTAGGGAAAATCTGGGATGTCCTTTTCAGTATTTTGGAGAGGAGGGAAAAAAGATTTTAAAAAATTACCGATGTCTTCTTTTATTCTGCAGAAATTTCAACTGCTATAAACAAGTCATAAATTAAAAATCTGGGGAGTATTCATTGCTTTTTTCTGCAAAACAAAGACTATATTCATTCCCCCAATAGGATAGAGAAGAAAAGTGGCAGAAGGCTTAAGTGGTGCCAATGGATTTGGCAGGAAGGAAGGACGAGCTTTTCACAATGTGCAACAGCACTTATGGGACTTAGAAGGAGATTAGGGATATGGAGGTGGGGGACAAACAAGCAAAGATAAACAGGCCCAGATACTCATCAAAGACAACATGATTGTCCACCTGACAGAGAGGGCTGGAAGTGGCACTTTCGTGGAAATAAGAGATGATGAAATGAGAAGATGAGTTTTGCTTTTTTTGCTTTTTTTCAAGAGTTCTCCCACTCTTCATAACAGCTGCAGTTTCTCAGCCTGTGTCAGTCTGTACTCCAGAAGGTTTTCCTGAGCCACAATTGCTCAGTTGGATTTGCAATATCCTCTGTTTCTAGACTTTTAAAAAAAAGATTCAGGGAATAATAGCCTGGACAAGAAAAATGGGGAAACCTTGCTAGAGAGCAAGTACCTACAAATCAGGTTCTTATGGGTAAATCATGTCTATTCTGTCATAAGAAGCAGAAAGACTGCTCAATATTTGTGTATTAGGAAAATAAAATAACAAAAACAGATGAATTTTGGTGATGGAAGTAATGTGGGAGAGGACTGTGAGAGGAACACAAGTGGTGTCATATTTGATTTATGATTGCAGCAAAAAGGCATAAAAAGACCTAAGGGGGAGGAGGTGAGTGTGAGTCTAGACAAAAGGAATGGAGGTCAGAGAATAAAGAGCCTGCAAAAAAGTAGAGTTCATATATTAATTTTTTTGTCTGCTTTTTATTTAGATGTATTCAATGTCTCAGCAACCAGATCTGCTCTTAGTAGTGGTGTTGATCAACATGAACTCTGAAGATCACTATCAACATAAATAATTTTATTATTACAATAAAGGAACTACAAAAGGTATTATTTCTATGTTAAGAACATACTGCTCCTCTCTTCTCAGAGTTACTGGCTAATGATAAATAATCCCATAATGTTCACCTAACAACTCTTCTTTTCAGGTTCAGGCAGCACATTTAGATGTGCTTTCCATTCCATTGAGCCCTGCCAAGTATGATTTTGTCAACAGAAAAGCAACATTAGCCAGAACCCAACTTTACCTGGTCTAGTGATATGATCCGATCCCATCTTACCAGGACAAGAGACAGGTAAATGCAGACCCTATTTCCATTTTATTAATGTTTGATTCATATTCTTGCACAGTTGCACAAGTTCCATGCTGAGGGGAGGCTGGAGAAAATTAATTTTGTTTCATCCTCACAGTGAACTCCAGCAATGTGGAACACACTAATTTCTGGAAGTATGCTTAAATTCTCACCTAAATCCTTCTAAAAGTAAAGATTATGGAACTAGAAGTTGGGACCATTACAGCAGACACTTTAAAGTAATGTAACTGGCCATGTTCTTAGTTCTTTCATATGAGCAGAATACAAAAATTGTCTTAAAAGGGTGTAAGTGCTAGTCAAGATCACCCTGTGCTTGAAAAATGTTTCCTTTGTCAGTGTGAACAAAGCTGATGGCATGAAGGATTGAAAATGCATCGGTCACAACAACCCGTTAGCTAGGGGCTCAACTATTACCCTGAGAGGCATAGTACAAAGTTGGAGGTGGAATAAAATGCTGATACAAAGCTCCCATTTAAGGCAAGTGGCATTTGGTCACTAAGGAAGTAGTTGTCCCTGCAGTGGATTTATTTTTCTGAAGTGATAGAATTTTTATCACTTTCTGTTTCATCTTGGAAAAGGGGAATAATGTTTCATGAAGAAGGTAATGAAAACCATCTAGGGAGCCATCAGACAAACAAACTTCTAGGAGCTGCATTAAAAAAAATCCATCTCTGCTTGCCTCTTATATGTGTGAATCACAGTTTTACCACCTCCTTTGAGAAATGACAGATTTAATATATGCTCCATCTAAGCAACAGATGTGTGTGTAACAGAAAAAGGTGTGGAGGGAGATTTCTTAGAAATAAAACTGCCTGGTGGAAGAGAAAATATTTGAACATAAATTTTAAAGGCTTGTTTCAGCAGATAATTTCAGGCTTTCCAGGTAAAGCCTAATAGTAATCACTACTGTTAAGAGAATCAATATGAGGTAGGTATATGGAACAGAAAATAGGTAGTTACAGCTCAGATTCCTCTTTACCTGTCTCATGTTAATATTTTCCTACATATAAGATTTGTTTTTAAAGTTGCATAATTATACAAGACAGCTAAATTCACTCCTAGAGAATATCAGCAAATATGAAAAAAATTTAAATTCTCTAGCTCTTGAAATGAACAATTATGTTCCATGAAAGAAAAAAAAAAAATCTTAAAATCAGAGAAGTGTAACAAACACTGAAAAGAAGATATGATCACATAAAATGCAATAAGAAAAAAAAAATTGGAAAAGGAGTGAATACAATGAAATTGATTGGAATGGCATTAGGTGAAGTTAAAAACACTGGAACTTGTGAAAACTATATGCATAGAAATCTCTAAACAAGAAACAAAATGAAATGAAGAGACAGGAGAACAAACTGATGAAAGGTCAAACAAAAAATTTCTGAAACAAGGTGAAAATAATAAAATGGAATGAGATAACATGAAGTGCATGGAAATGGACCAAACCTTGCTGAACTGATCTTCACAGAAATCACAAGATTCATTTCCCTTCATGAAATGAAGAAATTCCTTTCATGAACGGAAATGAAATTTTGAAATCGGAGAAGAAAGTGTAACAAACACTCTGGAAAGGAGAAATGATAAAATCAAATTCATGTGGAAAAACACTGAAAATTGGGAAATGGCATGACTATTACCCAGTGGATTCAGATGAAATGAGGTGCAGTGAAAAGGACTGAATCTTGCCAAAATTATACTTGCTAAAATCCCCCAATAAGAGAAAAAAGTCAAACAAAGGTACAGCAGGAGTAATTGATGAAATGAATAGCTAAAAATAATTTTAAAAAGACAAAATTCTGCTTTGAAGTGAAAACAATAAAATGGCAAGGGATGACATGAAGCGCAGAAAAATGGACAAAACACCTTGCTGAGTTGATCCTCACTGAAACTGCAAGACTTCAGTTTCCTCTGTAAAATGAAAAATTTGCTTCTGAAACAAAATTTTGAAATCAGGGAAGTGTAACAAACACACTGGAAAGCAGATATGATAGAATCAAATGAAAGTGAAAAAAAAAAAAAACCCTGGGAAATGGAGTGACTACAACTGCAAGGATTAGAAAGAAATGAGGAGCAGTGACAAGGACCAAATCTTGTTGAAATTATACAAATTGAACTCTGGAAACACGTAAATGAAACAAAACAAAGAGACAAGCAAAAAATTGGTGAAGTGAAATACTTCAAAAAAAAAAAAGAAAAAAAAAGGAAAAAACAAATGACAAAATTGTATTCCAAAGTGAAAACAAGAAAATGGGATGGCATGGGATGATATGAAGTACAGGGAAATGGACCAAACCTTGCTGAATTGATCCTCATTGAAATCTTAAGATTAATCTTAAGATTTCATTTGCATTCATGAGATGAAGAATTTCCTTTCATGAAAGGAAGTAAAATCTTTCTATCAGAGAACAAGGTGAAACAAACTGACAGCATGCACTTCCAATTGAATTAGAATTCCATCGAGAGAAATTAAAGAAAATTCAGAAGTGAAGTGATTGCAATCACATGTAATTAGATGATATGAAGTGTTCCTCTTCTGCATAGCTTTTGTAGTTTCAGTGTCCCTGGAGGTCTAGGGTTTGTGGTTTTCTAATGCCTAACCCTAAGTAGAACAGTAAAAGCTGCTATTTGTTGAGGTGCCAAGCACATAGGGAGTGACAAGCAGAAAGGTGTGGAGGAAGCAATGCTGGGGCAGTGTCGTGCTCCCCCTGGCATGTGTTTTGTAGTGTCGGTGTCTTGAGCTCTGTGCTTTGTGCTTTTCTCAACCTGGACCCTAAGCAGAACCCTAACTCTAAGCAGAGCACTAAAAGCTGCCCTCAGCTAAAGCGGGTGTCAAGCAGGAAGGAGTGGAAGGAACAATGTAGGGGTAGGGCCATGATCCCCTTGACACACCACATAGCATCCCTGGAGCTCTCAGCTTTTTGGTTTTCTCAACTCTAACCCGAAATGTAACTCTAACTCCAAGGGGAATAATGAAATTAGCCGTTTGGTGAGGCTGGTGCCAAGGAGAAAACTGCGGAGGGAACCATGCTGGGGGAGTGCCATGGTCCCCTTGGCATGTCTTTTTTAGTGTCAGGGTGCCTGGAACTCTGAGCTTTGTGGTTTTCTCAACCTTAACCCTAAGCAGAGTAGTAAAAGCTGCCTTTTGCTGTGGCCGAGGTGCCCTGCACATGGGTAGTTCCAAAGGAGCAAGGCGTGGAAGGGGTAATGATGGGACAGTGCTGTGCTCCCCTTGGCATGCTGTTTGTAGTTGCAGTGTCCTTGGAGCTCTGGGCTTCGTGGCTTGTTGAAGCCTGAACTTAGCCAGAGCAGTAAACCAGCCTTTTGCTGAAATGCCCAGCATGTGGGTTGTGCCTTGAAAGAAGAAAGGTTTAGAGAGAGCAATCTTTGGGTGTTCTTTCTTGCAGTGAAATGGACCAAACCTTGCTGAAACGATTCTAATTGAAATCCCTAAATCAGGGAACAAAGTGAAACGAGGAGACAGAAGACACTGATGAAATTAAATGCACTTAAACCAAAAAAATTGATATTAAATGCAATTAAAGAAAAAAAAAAGTATAAAGTGAGGAGAATGAAGTGGAATTGGATGACGTGAAGTGGAATAAAGTGTATTGATAAAGAAAAATTAGTGTTCCTACTGAAGAGCATAGAACAGCGTTCAGAGAAGGGAAACGAGAGACCGAGACAGGCTAGAAGACAAGGACAGCATCTCCTCTTCACTTCAGGGCGCCTGGTTATTTGTCGGTCCGGCAGATGGAGCTGAGCGCTGCTCGCAGCGATCAGCCGGCGCGGCTCCTGTGACCAGCTGGGCGCGTTTTCCAAGCGGAGGCGAGCAGCCTGTCCCGGCGCTCGCCACCACGGGGTGGCTACTGGGGCTGCTGCCAGGCAACGCCGGAACCTCGGGGGCGTCTGTCCGCCGGGGAAACGGCGGAGTCCTCGGTTTTCGGGGAAGCGGCGAGGAGGGCAGGACGGGTGCGGACAGGACAGACAGCCAGGGAAGAAGCAATACCACAGGGAGAAAAAGGCGAGGGCAGACCTGACCCTCCTGGCGAGCCTTCGCTCCCTGCAATAAAAGCAGAAAAGAGTATCCTCAGGGGTGTGTCGCCGGTAACTGCTGTTACGCGCTAAGGCTCTACCGCAGCCCGATTTATGGGGCATTTTTTTCCCAGGCAACCCCACCTACGAGGGCAGTCTTTGCAGCCCCGTCGTGGGAGCTGTCTCTCCCCGATGGGCTGTCAGACAAAGTCTCCCCAGGGACTGGGATCCCCTCCACCACTTGTACAGCTCCTAGCATAACTTTCCACCGCACGTGTGCCTCCACGTACGTTAATAACAACATAAATGCAAATCAAATTACTCCCTCCGCACATGGGTGGTGCCAAGGAGAAAGGTGTGGAGGGAGCAATGTTCGGGCAGTGCCTTGGTGCCCTTTGACATGCCTTTTGTAGTTGCACTGTCCCTAGAGCTCTAAGCTTCGTGGTTTTCTCAAGCTTAACCCGAAGCAGAGCATTAAAATCAGGGTTTTGCAGAGGCTGAGGTGCCCCAAAATGTGGGTGGTGACAAGGAGCAAGGTGTGGAGGGAGCAATGCTGGGGCTGTGCCATGCTCCCCTTGGCATGCCTTTTGTAGTTGCACTGGCCTTGAAGCTCTGGGCTTAGTGGTTTCTGAAACAAAGGTTTATTGTGGTTATCTGAAACGATGTGGAAACAAAAAAATAGAATGGGATGACATGAGGTGCAGGGAAATGGACCAACCTTACTGAATTTATCTTCATTGAAATCACAAAGTTTAATTTCCTTTTATGAAATGAAGAAACGTTTTTGCATTTCATTTCATCAGTTTCACCTCCTGTCTCTTTGTTTGACTTAATTCTCTGATTTCAAAATTTCCGTGTGTATAATTTTGTCAAGTTTCAGTGTTTTTCACTGCACCTCATGTCATCCCAACGAATTTTGTAGAATTTAACGCATTTCCAAATTTTATTTATTTTTTTCACTTGCATTTATTTAATATATTTCCTTTCCATAATGTTTTTCACTCTTCTTCTCTGATTTCAAGATTTCATTTCCTTTTACAAAATGAAATTATTCATTTCATGGAAGGAAATTAAGCCTTGTGATATCAATGAGGATCAATTCAGCAAGGTTTGGTCCATTTCCCTGCACTTCATGTCATGCCATGCAATTTTGATGTTTTCATTTTGGAGCAGAATTTTTTTTTTTTTTTTTAATTAACATTTCATCAGGTTTTTCTCCTTTCTCCTGTTTGACTTCTTTCTCTGATTTCAAGAATTCTATGACTATAATTTTGGCAGTTTTGGTCCTTTTCTCTGCACCTCATTTCATCTCAATGTGTTTCATTGGATTCACTTTCTTCCAATTTTTTTTCTTAATTGGATTTTATTTCATCATATTTCCTTTCCAGAGTGTTTATTACACTTTGTTCTCTGATTGCAAGATTTCATTTCCTTTCACGAAATGAAGAATTTTATGAAATTCTTGAAAGGAAATGTAATCTTGTGATTTCAGTGGAGATCAATTTGGTTAGGTTTGGTCCATTTCCCTGTACTTCATGTCATTCCATGCCATTTTAATGTTTTCTCTTTGGTGCAGAATTGTTTTTTTTATAGCATTTCATTTCATCAATTTCTTTCCTGTCTCTGTTTGATTTTGTTCCCTGACTGGGGGATTTCAGTAATATAATATTGGCAAATTGCTGTCCTTTTCACTGCACTTCATTTCATCTTAATCCATTTCATCGTATTCATTCCACTTCCAAATTTTCTTTTTTGTTTTTAATAGCATTTGATTTTTTTCATCTCTTCGTTACAGAATGCTTGTTACACTTTCTTCTCTGATTTCAAGATTCCATTTCCTTTCATGAAAGCAAATTCTTTAAATTCTAATGTCTCTCAAAGTAACAGATTTTTAATTTAAAGTCTTATTTTGAGCACAATAAACCATGTTATTTCAAACTTCATCAGTAGTTTGCAAGTTAAATGCCTGGCTTTTGCAAAGAACCAGTAAATTCTTGATTTATTAAAAAAGAAATTTAGCATTGCTGATACTCAGTTCCTCAAACAAGTATTTGTATTTAGATGTCTGATAGAAACTTTATGTGAAAAGCTGTGAAATCGAACAGAGATTTTCAGTGTTCCATGTCCTTGTAAGGATGTACTGGGATTTCTAAATCAATCTGACTAGGGAAAACAATGGATATTGTCTACCTTGATTTCAGTAAGGCTTTCAACAGTGTTTCTCAATAAATCCTCTTGGGCAAACTGTAGAAGTGTGGGTTGGATAAATGGACAGTGGAAGGGGTTGAAAACTGGCTGAGTGATAGATCCCAGGGGGTTGTGATCAATGGCATGGTGTCTAGTTGGAGGCTTGTTGTTAGAGGTGTCACCTAAGGGTCAATACTGGGCCCAGTATTGTTTTACTTCTTCATCAATGACTTGGCTGAAGGGGCAGACGTCTCCTCAGCAAGTTTGCCGATGACACAAAGCTGGAGGAGTGGCCAGTGCTCCAGAAGTCTGTTCAGCCCTTCAGAGGGACCTTGACAGGGGTGAGATGGGTGGAGAGGAACCTTCTGAAATTCAACACAGGCAAGTGCAGGGTCGGCACCTGGAGAAAAATAACACCAGGCACCAGCACAGGCTGGGTCTGAGTGATGCAAGCAGCACTACAGTGAAGGACCTTGGGGACAGCAAGCTGTCAATGAGCCAGCAATGCCCTTGTGGCAAAAAAGGCTAGTTGTGTCTCAAAGTACCTTAGGAGGAGCATTGCCACCAGGCCAAGGGAGGTGATCCTGCTCCTCTGCTCAGCCCTAGTGAGATGCATCTGGGGTGCTGTGTCTGGTTCTGGGCTCCTCAGTACTAGAAAGATATAGAGCTCCTGAAGCAATTCCATTGGAGAACAAAGACGATTAAGGATCTGTAATACCTCTCTTTTGAGGAAAGGCTGAGGGATCTGGGCCTGTTTAGCCTCAAGAATAGGCAGCCAAGAGGACACCTCAGCACCCTCTGTAAATTTGAAGGAAGGGCGTCAAGAGGACAGATCCAAGCTCTTCTTGGTAGTGTCAAGCAACAGGGTAAGAGGCCAGAAACTGGAAGTTTCCCCTAAACATGAGGAAGAACTTCTTTACTGTGCAGGTGACCAAACACTGGACCAGATGGTCCAGAAAAAGTCTCCCTTACTGGAGACATTCAAGAACCATCTGGACACAAGACTGTCTCTTGTGCTCTAGGATGATCCTGCTTGAGCAGGGAGGTTGGACCAAATGACCACTCTGGTCCCTTACAATCTGATCCATTCTGTGATTCTGTAATTCTGACTATGCTGTTTCTATAGCAACATCAAGTTACATTGAAATATTTGTTAAAAGCTTATAAGCAAGGATTAAGTAGTCAGTATTTTCTAGTGTTTTTCTTGTTGAACCAATGATTGACAGTGGGATTTCTTCTTGTTTTGGGTTCTTTTTGTAAAATAGAAGCTAATAAATAAATTCATGAGAATACTACTTTTGCTTCTTTTGTTTCTTGCCTGCTTTGTTCTCAGATGATTTCCTACCACTGCTTATAAAGTAAAAGAATTCACGTGCTACAGAAGTTGAGGCCTGAGCTGTTTACCCTGAAAGCAAAAAGCTAGCAAGCTGCAGGAGATGACACTTTTGACCTTGGAGAAGTTCTGTTGTCTAAATTAAGTTTTCAAATAGAAGCTAAGTCAGCAACATAAATAAAAGTATATTCATATTAATATCCTAAATGGTTGTTAAAACAACTGTGATCTATTGAGGAGCCTTTTTTCCCACTGTAACATACCAAATTTAAATACTAGATGTGGCCATACATTTGGAATTAAATACTGCTTTTATTTGGTAGTTTATCCACAAAGAGCAAGTTTCAAAGTCGAAAAAGGAAGGAATAATCACATTTCTTGTGTTTATCTTCCTCCTTCCCTTGCATAAGATGGGATCATTGTGGGCATAACACTGGGAGTTCACAGTTTGCAGTGTGGTGACAAAGCCATGGATTAGAGAAGAGGCTGGATCTCTGTTGGCTTTCTTGGGGAAGTTGTGTGTGCAGTGACAGTGCGTATGCTGGCTCTGTTCCTCTGAGCATGAGAGGGAACATATCAGGTGAGCTCTCATGTTTAGTATGTCCAGAAGAGGAAAATCTGTAATCCCCAAAATGTGGCAGGAGAGATGATCTCAGTGCTGAGGAAACTTCCTGGGAAGTGGAGACCACAGCAGATATTTCTCCAAACCAGTTGCTGAGTGGGCAGAAAACCAACCTGAGAGAAAGAAGCTCACTTGCTTCAGTGTACAAGAGAGATGGTTATAGATTTTATTTACTCGTATCTTCTTAGTCTTGCTGGCTTCCTTGTCCTACCTTTCTCTCCCAAATTTAAGTTTTCCCTTAACTTCATATTGTAATAATACATGGAACTTAAGCTTCAAAGACTTTCTTTGGAGGACTTATAATGGGAAAATCTTCAGCAAGTCCACTACATAGTTCCAGTCAGTTGAAAGGCTCTGTCTCTACATAACACAATATATAGTTATTTGTGACCAGACATGAACAGTTTGGTGAATCTTCAACTTCAGGGAAGCATATCTGACTTCATGTAATTTCTGTTCTCATTTAACAAAATTATGTGACTTTAATTCAGATTTACCAAGATGTTTCCAGATTGGTGGATACAAAGTTAACTTGTACTTTTTTGCAGATAAGTATAGAAATAATGCCTGTCTTCAGGACATGAAGAAATCTTTTTCCTCTTAAATCTGCCAAAGACTTGTGGGTGAAAATACACTCTTTTCTTCCACAATGCCTGGAGTTCTGAATTGCATGGAGCCACTGCATTGAACATTGTGTAAATTGAGTTAAGTTGATTTGACAGTCAGGTGCAAGGGAAAACACAGTGCTCCAATATTATACTGTTGAAATCAAGGATGCTTACATTGTGGACATTTTTATAGCCGTAGTTTTTACTTCCTCCAATCATAAGTGACACCCTGAGGGAGTTATATTTGAGTAAAAAGTCATGCTCTTTGAGGTCTAATTATCTAGAATTAGCTTTAAGTCAAAACAAGCCACCTGCAGCATGACTACTCTTGAAAATTCTCTGTGTTCATGTGAGAATAAAACAGTTCATCAATTCAGCCTTGTTATTCCTCGTTAAACCACTTCCTTTTATAACAGTACCTGCAAAACATTGTGTTTAAAATTAACCTTTAGAATTTTGAACAGAGATCTCACAAAACATCTCTCAGATGATAATCCACATGTGTCTGGAGATTAATTCTTTTTCTTGCTGTACAGGTAATCTTTCATGGAAAGTACAGAAATTACAGATTTTAGTTATTTTTCAGCCTAATCCCTACAACTCATCCCTCTTTGCTTTAGAATCTATCTTGCTGCTTTATGGTGCTATTTGTAGTGTCAAAGCATAGTGTAAAGGAAATATCTGTCAGTGCTGTAGTATTTCCAATGCTTTCTCTACACCTGTTCCTGCAAATATATCTTCAGCCATGCAGTGAACTGTGAAGAGCGTTTGTGGGTGCGAGGATGGCTGCAGCTTCATCTACACAGATGTTTTTCCTTGGGTATCCTGGAGTGGCCTAAACTGCTGCTTTGGAGCTCTTCCAAGCAGCATTGAACAGAGGAGGCTGAAAGCACTGTGGCCCTGAAGGGCTGAGTGCTTGGCAGCATTTCTCTGGACATAAAGTCACTAACCCAGTCCTCCTCAGATATTTGCCAGTAAGTGTACACCACCAGCTCTGTCTGGGAGATAGTTGCTAGTAATAGCTGCTAGCTGAATTATGGGGCATTTTAGGATGTAGGGGATGTCTGGAAATCACCTAGTGCTTAAAGCAGGTCAGCTAGAGTAGGTTGCCCAGCACTGTTGTGTTAACAAAGGTTTTGGGGTTTTTAAATATCTCCGTGATGGAGATTTCATAGCCTCTCTGGGAAACGTGTTCCTGTGTTTGCCCTCAAAGTAAGAAGAATGTGGGAGTTATGTTCAGATGGAATTTCCTGTATTTATATTTTGATGACTTTTTAAAAAAATCTGTGCATCTTGTACTATAACTGGGCACCATTGAGAAAAGTCTACCTCCCTCGTCCTCATTCCCAACTTTCATTTGTACAGATAGATAAGGTCCCCTTGAGTCTGCTTTTGTCTAGACTGAACAGTCCCTGATCTCTCAAGTTTCTTCATGCAGCAGATGCTTCAATCTTGTAATGATCTTTGTGGCCCTTTGCTGGGCTTGTTCCATGTGTCAGGTCCATGTATCCTGTTCTGAGTAGCCCAGAACTGGATGCTGCAGCCTGTCTGTGGCCTCACCAGTACTGACCAGAGAAGGTGATCAGCTCCCTGAATCTGCTGGAAATGTGCTTCCTAATGTAGCTAAAGACACTGTAGGTACTCTTTGCTATGAGGATGAGACTTTGTTCGAGGATAACAGACCTATTGTCATAAATGTGGTGGAAATATGAGTTTCCAGAAATTCATATTCATACTTATAAATATTCATATTTATAAATATTCATACTTATAAATCTAGACAAAACTTGCCAGACTAGAATACCAGAGCAGATAGGTACCATGAAAAGTCCATTCGTGGCTGTCTTTTCCTGCCTCTTTCCACACGCTTCAGTCTTACATGTTCATGAACGTAAAATCTAATGCACTGTGATGTTGAAAACCCTTCCAAATGGAATATTCCCATTTGTGCCCTATTACAATTTCGTTGATCAGTGCAGGAACGAGTTAAAAATCTATTTACTCTCACAGTTAAATGGGTTATTAAAGAAAATTTCAAGTCCATTCTCCTGCCTAGAGCAATTGTTCATAGACTTGTCATTCCTGATGTGCTTTTCTAATATTTTTGTAAAGACTTCCAGAGATGGAGACAGGAACATTTCCCCAGGCAATCTTTACTATTGGTTCTTCAAAACCATTATGGCTATTGAGGTCCAGCATCTAATGAGATTTCTTCTTTGGCACATCTTAGGCCGTATTGTCTGTCCCACCAATATCCTTCCTTGACATCAAACATGTTCATGTGTTTATGTTAAAAACATAAGTTTATGCTTTATGTTTTCTTCCTTGACACTTTATTTAAGCTAAACTGCAGACAGCATCCTAATTAGATCAGACCTGATAGGCCCAGAGCTCCACTTACCTCATAGTACCTACTTATGCAAAACCATCTGATAGGGATGTCTAACAATGTAGGGTATGTGAAAGAGTAACTGCCCTCAGTCTATGAAAAGGGAAACAAGAGAAAAGGAATGCATGCAATATTTCAAACTGAATGAAGATCCAAAATAAATCAGGTACAAATTTAAACATTCAGTGGTTTTTTATGACTAGTATGTGAATTATGAAAATGAGAATTAGAATGCAAGATGTGAAGTATCAGGTAAGCACCCAAAAGTGCCAGCAAATTTATGGGGGCTAGAGCCTTAGCACTCCAGAAGCTGGGAAAAAGATCATGGTGTGGGAAAGAGGATGAGAAAGAAGGCTTTCTTAGAAAGCAAGATGGATAAACATCACGTTTGATGTTTGATTGTTCCAATCAAATGATGTAGCAGAGATGTTAAAAAAAACCCTATTATTTAACTATTTCCTTGCTCCAGGTTGAGCTATCTGTACAGAAATGTATGCACACTTCTGTCAGCCAGACTTCTAAATGATAAGTATTCCTGAAAGGAAAGCTCCACTTTTTGCAGTTGCCATTAATACAATTACATCTTTATTTAGATATAAATACATATTTGCATGTTATTGGGCTATCGGTCATATTATCTAGGAAACAGCCTTAAAGATTCACAAATGTGCCTAATTCTACTTCACAAGAAACTATGCTGAAGTAAGGCTTACATGTTATTTCACAAGTGTTATTTCCAAAGACCAGACTGAAGTGTCAAACAGTGTTACTTCAAATACTCGAGAAGAGTCCACCATATGGAAGGTTGTGTCTGTGGGAGTCTAATTCAAGAGAAGCAAGAAGAGCAGGTGTGTAGACTGAACTCAAATGAAACGTAAGTCTTTAAAGAAAAAGAAGTTTCATCCCATATTTTGGAATTAAGACAACCCTTAAAAGCTTCTAATTCCAAGAATAACTCTTATCCCAATAGTTTTTTGCATCTAGAAGCCACTGTTTTAGATAATGTACTCTTTCCTAAAGGAAATATCACTTGTCCTAAAGCATATATGAAAAAAGGGGAAAGTTCTGATTCTAGCAAGGAGATATAGAAGGTCACAACAGGGCAGTATGACAGTGGTGATTAGAGGGCAGACACTGCTTTTTACAAACACCAAGCCCACATTTAGTGTTGCCTCACTTGATTTTGCAGCAGGACTGCATGTGATGAATAAAATTGCTCCCGGGTTTTTGAAGGCTATGTTAGAAATCAGGGACATCACAAAGGAACTAGATTTCACATTATGTTTCACATTATGCATACATGAATTCAAATAATGCAAGTAGAGCAATTACAAGACATAATCCAGCCAGCTGAAAAGCTGTATCTTAACTGTGCAGTTATAGCTGAGGTATTCCAGTCAACAAGCATTTAGCTAGAGGCAACTGTGCCTCAAAACAGGACATTTTCCAAAATTAGTTTTGAAAAATAGGCCCTTGGGAGGTACTTTTTTAGCTACTTCATGATTTAAATAAGGTGACTTGTAAAGGAACATGTATTGCCCCAAGATTTGCAGATACTCACAAAAGACAGAGCTGTCCTAGTTAAGAATCTGGAGCCTTTGGCATATTATATGAGTTATACGTAATTTAACCTTTTAACAGTATATTTTAAATCATCCATATAAAAATATCTCTACAGTAACTGCAGAGCAATCACATTTCTTCTAAAGCTATCTTTAGACTTGTTTTTATTTTATTCTGTTTTCTGTAGACACTAATCTAAGTGTTGTTGCAAAAAAACCCATTTGAAATCCATGGTAAGATTGTTTTTGTCAAATGATTAAACCTTTCCTAGCAATTTTGGGTTCAGGATAAGATGGAGAGGTCTCCACCTTAAATCTTCTGTGTTTACCAGAAAGACCTATGTAAGTATCATGGAAGACAGTTGTAAATATAGAGAAAAAACCAAACTTCCATGAAATATTGACTTCGGTAAATTTTTATAAATTTAAATTTGAAATTTAAATTGAAATGCTGAGAGTAGAGACCATTGTGTACTTGTTCTCTCTCTGTAGATCATTATCCAGTTTATATATTTTATCCTGAAAGTGCACTTTTTTCTTAAAGTTGGGGTTTACGTGTCACAGGATGTGTTCATATTAACATTTTAGCTCAGATCAGGTGCTTACTTTAGAATCCAGTTTTTCAATTGTCCCTGCTTGCTGTGCATTGTCATAGGTTATGCTGTATTCCTTTAAGGTGACTAAATTAGGACAAGCACACATAATGCACTTTAACTATTAAGAGTAGTCTAACTTGACACCACATTAGAGTTTCCCTAAAATAAAATCCTTTGACATGCGTATGAAGTGGATGTTGGCACTAGCTCTTTTCTTTTACAGAACTGCTCAAGCTGAGGCATAATGTACAGATTCTACACCTAATGAAGATATAGAAAAATTGTCTAAACGAATAGTCCCTATGGAGTATTTCTACCTCTTTGTATTTACCTGTTATAATGATGTGAAATAATCACATGGTTCTAGAAATAATTCTGGAAATTATTTCCTTAATAAGAAGTTAAGGAAATTCTTCTCTATGAAAGAAGAACTGTAGGCTTAGAGAACATAATTTTGCTCTTAAAGAAGCTTTAAATACAAAATGAAAGATTATCCAACTGTACTAGACATAAAAGTGGGAGCTGGAAATATTCTGAATGGTATGTATTACAGATGCACATATCAATACTATGCTTATTTCTCAAAAATTAAGTATGCTTTCAATGAAAAGAAATTTAAGGAATGAGAAACCTGAGACAGTCAGTCATTTATTGATATTTGCCATATATATATATATATATATATATATATATATATATATATATATATACACCTCATATACACCACTCAGATTTCTCTGATTGGGTATATATACTCTATGTATTTCTATGTTTCTGCTCTTCTTCATATCAGTGAATGGCAAAATTTGAAGTTCCGTAGTGTCGGGGGTTGGGTCCTCTTGTAGAATTTTTTCCCATAAGTTGCCAGGGAAGTGATCCTTGGGTACTTATGGATAGTTAAGAAAGACAAAAGAAGTGGCCTGGAGTGGAGGGAGGGGAGGAGCACGTGGACTTCACTTCTCTTTTGGGGGTTGTGCTTGTTGGGAGAAGAAAACAGCAGGCTGTGGTTCCAGACTTCAGGGGAAATTTTTTTTTCACCGGCATCACTGGAGTGGAGTTCGGGGTTTCCTGCCACGGTCTCTCCGTGTGTGCCCCGGCAATCCTGACCCTGCCCCTGTCTGCCTGGCTGGGAGCCGCTGCAGTTCCTGCCCCCCTCGCTGTTCCTTCGCTCCTGCTCCGAGTGTTCTCCACGCCTCAGCCCGCACCCCCTGTCCTGCCGGGACTCGTGCTGCAGCTCCAGCCACCGCCGGGGAGCTCCTGATCCATCTCCAGCATCCCGGGACTCTGCACCACAGCTGCCTGTGTT
Source organism: Sitta carolinensis (assembly GCA_032173965.1). Lineage (NCBI taxonomy): Eukaryota > Metazoa > Chordata > Aves > Passeriformes > Sittidae > Sitta > Sitta carolinensis. Next base: position 83,280,270 of record CM063284.1, read on the forward strand.
GGGAACTGCACCAACGGGGAAAGGGTGCCAGCGGCAGAGAAAACTGGGACTGTTTCCCTGGTTCTGTCTGCTGTTCATCTCATAGTTATTGTTGTTCTGTTTGCCTTGCTAAACACAAGTAAAGAACTGTTATCCATATCCTCACATCTTTGCCTGAGAGCCCCTTAATTCTAAAATACTAACTATTTGGAGATAGGAGTTTTGCATTCTCCATTTCAGGAGAGGATCCTGTTTGTCCTTAGCAGACACCTGTCTTCCAAACTAAGACACCTAGGAAAAAACTTACCAGCAAAAACTTTTGGAATTAATTATATGAAAGTGTTTTACCTTAAGAGAGAAAATGGATTTGACATAAATTTGCAGAAATTAGTCTCTGTCTTAGTCATGATGTAATAACCTATGCATCTTGTGTGAAACTGTCTGAGATAACCTAACTTTGTATATTAAGTTTCCTCTTCCAGATAAAATATGAGAATTGATTAGTTATTGCCTTGAAAAAAAAACATGGAATTTATTAACTATCCTGCATTATTAGGAGTTTGAACTATCAAAGATTTTTTTTAAAATTCAGTGGGCTTTTTCAGTTTCTAATGAACTTGAAGAACTTATTTCTTATTACTCTGTCAAAACTCCAAATCTACTAGCAATACTGGATCTTAATCACATCTCAGACATAATCCTTCCTAAAGCTGTAAAGGAATGCTAGTTAATGCATGACTCCTCCCCAGAGATCCTGCTCTAAATTCGCTGCTGTTGCTCTCTTTTATCTCCTGCATCCACTAAGCTGTTTTGACTGCTCCAGCTGGCAGCACACAGGAGGTCAGCAACTACTCCCCTTATTTTATTCTCTGGTCTTCTTGTTTACTGAAGCAGCAATGACCAGTTTTAGAGAAATCTTCATTGCTGAAAGGGAGCATCCCTCTCCTCCCCAGCAAGTTATGATAAAAAATGGTTAGAAGGAAATTGGAGTACCTGACAGAAGGAAGTTTAAAATTTTGGATACAGGAAAAACTCTTGGGGTAAAAATTAAAAAAAAAGAGACATGTTACAATTAAAGAAAGGACTGAAATCAATCATGCAGCACTAGCTGTAGAATGTTATGGACGTGTCATGTTTTTCACCAGCCAAGTGCCAAGCCCCAGGCAACCGCTTGTTCACTCCCCCACCAGCAGGATCAGGGAGAGAATCAAAGGGTAAGAACAGAATACTCATGAGTTGAGATAAAAATGGTTTAAGAGGGAAAGCAAAAGCCACACATCCAACCAAACCAAAACAAGGAATTCATTCACTGCTTCCCAGGGGCAGACAGATGTTCATCTGTCTCCAGGAGAACAAGGTCCCATCGTGCAAGAGGGTATTTGGGAAGACAAAGACCATCACTCAAAATGTTCCGTCACTTCCTTCTTCTTCTCTCCACCTTACATACTGAGCATGATTCACATCATCTGGAATATACTTTTGGTCAGTTTGGGCCTCCTGTCCTGCCTGGGTCTCCTTCCAACCTCCCATGTATCCCCAGCTTCCTCACCAGCATGGCTGTGTGAAAAGCCGAAAAGGCCTTGGCTCTGAGCAAAACCCTGCTCAGCAATAACAAACACATCTCTTTATCAACCCTGTGTTCAGCACAAATCCAAAACACAGCCCCATACCAGCCACTGTGAAGAAAATTAACTCTACCCCAGCCAAAACTGGCACAACATGTAAGAAATGTTTATAGTTGCTAGTACAAGAGGGAGAAAAACATCAAAAAATGAGATTTATGCTGAGCTTTCCATTTGGATATAGTCCAGTACTGTAGGATTATGTGATAAAGCTTATCTGCACACTCACAGAGGAGCAGACAGACAATGGTAGGAGGGAAAGCCCAAATAAACCCCTGCTAAGCTACTCCCAGGCAGACCACACATGGGCCATCAGCCCACCTGCAGAAGGCCAGAAGAGAACAAGGATACACAGGGAACCCAAATGAAGGCCTCCCAAAGCACGACCACTTTGTCCAGGCACCTCCCTGGTTGGTCCCAGGGGAAACATCATCTTCAGCAACCAGGTGGGAAATTGGACTCTACAAGTCATTGGGAGCAGTACAGTGATTGGAGAGTTCCTGTGTCAGACAGGAATTTGTTTATAAATCTGATACAAGAAACTGCTACTGAATTAAAATTGTACAATTGTTAGATTTGCGGGGGGCTCAAGTCAGCTGAAAAATAGCCTTAGAAAGTAAGAGTTTAACTCCAGAGCAACTTCTACAACAGGAAATACTCTAATTTCAAAAACAATACAAAAACTTGAGGGATGGGTCTTAAATCAAAGAGTAATTAAAACAATTTGCATTAGTAAGAAATGAAAAGAGTATACTGAAGTAGTAGGATATAGCCCGTGTATATCCACCCTGGCAGTGAACTCAAAGCAAGGTCTGGCAACCAGAACCTCCTGCTAGGTATTAGAGTCGTGAAAAAGAAACCAGCTGTGAATAGAGTGATAAAATTAGACTTTGTTGGAACAAAGGCTCTAGAGCTAACCCTTACTTATCCCTAGAAAAGCTAAGGAGTTACTGGAATAAACCAGAAAACACAAAAATTAAATTAAATGCCCCAAATAAGATATATTAGATATGTGAGAAAAAAGCATGTAGTGAGTTACCCCAAAATTGAAGAGGATCATGCACTTTAAGACTGATTCTGTTGCCCGATAAAAGAAATTAAAGACACATAACAACCGAAGCCGTTATATGCGGTGCTTTATTAGGGCCCTGGGGCAAAGGGGACTCATGTCCAAAGCCAGAGCCTGATTTAGTCACAAAATTTCCAGGTTTTTATACTTTCCCCACCATCCCCATCCCACCTATACATTGTTTTTCTTTATTCAAGCGAATTTTTCTTAGATCAGGTGCATTGTTTTTTCTACATTTAAGCGAATCCTTCTTAGATCCGGTGTATTGTTTTTCTACATTCATGCGAATCCTTCTTAGATCATTCTTATCTCTAAAGATTATGTCTTATCTACAAAGTCGTTATGCCCTGTTCTCAAGACTGTTACAGTTAGGTGCGGTTGGTTACTTAGTTACAGCCTTAGAACTACAAACACTCAGCACACGGTTTCTAACAGCATCGACTAGGCCTGATTCAAATCCTTAGCAGAACTACTACTACTTTACTTTTTTTTAGTTTATTTGCAACAATTCGACCTGTTTTCTTTACACTACCCAGATCTGAAAGTAGCTTATTGAAAGCACCTCTGTATAAAACTTTAAATAAAAAAAAAAGAGAGAAATAAAATTTTAAAATCCCTATTGTAAGCAGTAGCCAGACATGGGGCGAAGAAGAATAGCCTGCAGAAAAAATAATAAAATATTATGGCCCTGCAACATGAGCCCAAGACTAGAGCTGGAGATATAGAACCCCAATTTATCTATTAAACAGATTAATAAGGCTCCAGGCAGTAGTGAATATCATATCAAATCACACCTCAGATGTCTTTGAGCTATTATCAAGGCAACATTCCCAAATGCAAGCTTTCATGTACCAAAATCGGATAGCATTAGATTACTTGTTAGCTGAAGAAGGGGGAGTCTGTGGAAAATTTAATAAAACTGAATGCTGTATAGAAATTAATAATTACAAAGAGACCACCAAAGGCCTTGAGGCAGAAATTAAAAGAGTAGCAAATGTTTCAGTCCAGAAATGGAATTCCATCCTCGAGGCATCTTAGTAGAATCAGTTGTTTGAAAGAGCTTAGTGGAAGAAAGTAGTATTTTTCATATTATGTTCAGTAGCCGGGGTTATATTTCTACCCTGCTTAATAACATGTTTTATTAGATTGATACATTCAGTAGTACAAGGTGTGCAGATAGCAGCTATGCCTACGGACCCAGAACGTGCTTCCGGGGGATCAAACCAAGTGTCCAAATAATGAAATTAGGAGAAAGAGAAATAAACAGTAAAGCAGCAGAAGCCTTGGCTAAGTTTAAAAAACAAATTTTAAAAATGAGATTGTTTATAAAATATACCCAGAAGCACCACAAGAATGAAATAAAAACAGAGGGTCAAAAAAGACTAAGAGAAGTCCCTTTTCTTCTCCTTGAAATACCAAACAAATAGGTTGTAGAAACAAGAATATTTATAGAAGTTTAAGAAAAATCTCACAAATAGTTGAAAAATATGAAAATTGTAGAAAAGAGCACAAATTAATGTGTCTATGTAGAAGGGGAGGGATTGTAATATATGTTATAGAATAACTCGTGCTTATGTGAAATATAAGTGAAATAAAGTTGTGCTTGTGAAAAAAATTCTTAAAGTTTTAAAACTACCAGCCAGAACCAGGGAAAAGATTGCTTCACCAATTGTGAAACCACAGATGGCAGCAAAGAGAAAGACCTCATTAATAACCAAAAGGACGTGGCTCCATACAAAAATGGGCCCTTTCCTGGGATGGTCCAGGAAACACCCAAGTGCTGAATACTCGCTAAGTATCGACAATCAAGATAGCCAGAGTTGTCAGGAGCGTGCATTCCAATACCAGGTTCCCATAACTCGACAATCCGCGTTCATCGCTTCCCAGAAACAGTTTTGTCCAGCCCAACACAGAGAAAATGAGACAGCATGAATATGTGAAGCCTAAAAAGAATAAGAGAAACTCTACCCCAAGTGAAAAAAACTGTATAAAAACTACCCCAACAGAAATGACATTTGTAAACAGAGGGGATCCGAAGGGATAAAGTTCGAATCAGCGTTCACCAGTGCCAACCCCAGGCTCAACGCTGTCCCTTTGACTGTGGCTATCAAAGACTGAATCTCGGTCTCAAAATAAAAACCTATTTTTTGTCATTAATTCAGCTTTATCATTTTATTATCTATAACACTTCACTCCTGCTCTGGGTTTCTCCTGTGTCCCACACCCCCTGCCTGACAGGATGTTTTCACAGCTCCATCTACAGCCGAGGAACTTCTGATACATCTCGTCCATCACCCTGGGAGATCCTGCTCGCTTTGGTCGGCTGGGCCAGTAACTGCGACAAAGTAACTGTGCCAGTGGTGGAGAAAACGGGGTCTCTGGTTCTGTTTGTTGTTAATGCCATAGTTATTGTTGTTCTATTTGCCTTGTTATACACACTAATAAAGAACTGTTGCTCCAATCCTCATTTCTTTGGCTGAGAGCCCCTTAATTTTCAAAATTATGACCATTCGGAGAGTAGAGGTTCATATACCAAGAGAGGCTTCTGCTTTTTCCCTAGCAGACATCTGTCTTCCCAACTAAGACAGTCCCTGTGGATACTCCAAGTTTGCCTGTGTGATCCGTGTGGACAACCACACGGACGTGTATGTGCAGGGCATATGCAGGCTTTTGTGTGTTTGTCTCCTGGGAGCACGTCTTCAGTATCAATACTGTTAGATCTGGGCACATAAAGTGCCAGCAGCCTTTTTTCTCTTGGATCTAGCATGATACATATACCTCTAACAAATACCTTTTCTTATTTCAGCTGATGGCAATACAAAAGTTAGATAATGAATAGTTAGAGTGGTCTCAAAGGTATTATTCATACAAAATATTCAATTTAAAACATGTCTTTTTTGTTTAATCTGAGATAATTTTGTACCTTGAAAAAAATATTTCAAATACTTGTTTAAAAAATGCCTTGATCATTAGCTTTAAGGAGAGTACCAAGGAAGCAGAAAGGAGGTATGGCTTTTTAGTTAGATTTTGTTGTTAAATTTGATATGCTTTGGTAAAGCTGTTCCAACTTCAGACAAGGTTCCTCTGAAAAAATAATAACAGAAAAGCATATTGTTGAAAGGTAGTTTCTGGAAATATGCAGTTCCTGAAAATTTACATCTCAGTAAAAGAGCTGAAATCAGACTGATTTCAAAGCCTTTGCTGGAGTGATATTCCAGAGAAGATGGGTGAAGGATGCAATCACTCAGAGCACTTACTGTAAAACTTACTGTTTTACAGTTTTACTGTTTTACAGTAAGTTTTAGTTACAGGTACAGTGAAGAATGTAATCTGAGTGTTTTCATAACCAGATTTTTAGTACTTTTATCCTATCAAAATGTCTGTGGAGGAATTTATAATGTAGCTCTCTCCCTTACTTCCACTAAACATGTAGATCAATATATAACAGGTAGTCTTTGAACTTTTTTTTAATGCATAATATCAATTTTATTGCATAACCTATAATCTATAGTGGTAAACATCTCCCTGTCATAGACAGCAGGAGCTTGTAAAGAAATAGTACATTTAAGGTAATTAAAGTTTACTTTTTCAGTCTTCCTTTTAGAAGAGTAGATAAAATAGGGACAAATATCATGAGTGGATTAAGAAAACAACCACTCATATCTGGAAACTTATTTTAGCTTCAAGTTTATTGATGAAGTCACTTCAGCTTCACTGAATTCATTTGTAATAAAAAATGAACATACATAATATATATATATATATATATATATATATATATATATATATAACATAAATGTGTGTTTTTAGGATAGGTATTGAAGTAATTTCTGAGCTCCTCAGTATGGATTCCCTGCTTACAGGAGTCTGTAATAAAATGAACTGTTTGAAATTGGTTTTATCAGCACTACAAGGTACAGCTCCCTCTCTTCAAGCTGGCAATTATTTTTAGTTACCCTTATGCACATCAAGAAAATTTTAGTTTTGTAAAATTTACAAGCAAGGAAAATCAGGCCCTGAGGATTTTCCCTTCACTGAAGTGTATAACATCTGGATATGTTGATATGTAATAGGTACTTCCTAAAAGTGACCTTGTATTTAGCATGAGAAGAGAAAATGGGATAGCAAGTAGAAAATGTATACTAACACTTTTTCTAAATCAATTTTAGGAGAAGTATAAATTAGGTTAAACTTTAATAAAAGTGTAAGATACATTTCACTTCAGTCAAATGAGTAGTATGGTTGGTGTAAAAGATGATGGTCAAAGTACATGCACAATGATCTATTACTAAATACAATTAATAAAATTCATGGGAAATTAATGACTAAAGAAGAAATATACATTTAAAGGTAATTATTTCAAATTATTTTTCCCAGAGTGATGTTCTTTAGGTCTGCTTATTGTGTTCTATTGAACCAAAGCAGTAGACAGACTGGGAAAGTGGAAATGGACAAAAGCCATTGGTTGATTTGGAACGGTGTTCTGTGCTTTATTCCCATGCTGTTAGTAGCAGAATGCAAAGCGTGGTTTGATATGGAAGTTTCCTCCAAATATCTCTAATGAAACTCATGTGGTCCAAGGAGCTAGAAAGAACAGGGTACTAAAATGACAATAATAAATAAATAATATGAAAAATGTTGGAGGCCAAAATGCAGAGAATATTTCCCTGCATGTTTTGAAGGGTCAAAACTTCCTGACAAACACTTCCTTTAACCTTCTTCCATGGAAAAGGCTTCCTAGGCTTTGGGATGAAACAGAATTCTCAAGACTGTAAATCATATAGTGGTATAGTATGTCATCTATCACAGGGTGAGAAAATTAGATTTTGGGTTTGTTAGTATAGTAAGTAAATGGACACAAGATGGAGGACCCTTGTAATTTTTAGAGTTCTTCCTCCATCTTCATCTACTCTATATTCTGCATTGTTTGGGGCACAGAATGATTGGCTGGAATTTGCCTCCATCTAGAGCTATGTGAATAGAACTTTGGTTGATTATTGGCAGGAAAATAGAAATAATGTATGTTCTAGGTGATAATAAAGATAATTGCATTATCTTTAAAAGAGCCTTGATTCTGCACGTTCAACCCTTTTTGCACCTCTTCTCTTGCAAGCTAAGGTGGTGTTAAGTCTGGTGTGCTGAGATTGCTGATAAAAAAACAATAAAAAACCTGAAGAATGAGAACAACCAAGAGTCCCATTTGCCTTCTTTCCTAACAAGGACTTTTGCAAAAAGGCCTCCCCTATCAGGGGAGAGACGTGTGGGAGTGGAAAAACTCTCACAAAAATATGGAAGTAATATCACAGTAATGTGACCTGCAGATGGAAGAACCAGAGATTCTGCTAGTAGTCCTCAAATGAATGGAGCAGGATTTAAATTATGTACTACTGCTTGCCCATAATTTTACCTGTTTTCCATGTATGGTTTCAAATTCTTCCTATGTACTGTTTACCTCCTGATTTTTAACAGAAGTTACATGATAAGAGGGTATAATTGGTTCATCCCCTACCAGCTGGATTTATACAGAAGAAGAGGAAGGTATTATTAACTTGGAGTTTAAGTACATAGTGAAGAGAGAAAGAATAGATGGTAGGTTTGGAACTTGAAAAAGTAGGAAAAGGGGAACAGAACTGAGGGATTTAAGTTTTTCTTTTAACTGTTTATCATTGCATCTTGCAAAAAAATATATTTTAGGATTCGTATTGTACCAGATGTCAACTTCAAAATTTTGCAGTAAAATCAGAATCACCCTCTGATTTCATGAAGGAAATCTAATGTCCCCCAAAATGGATGGCAAGTTACTGTATTTCTGGTTGAAAATCAATGATATTATACTGTGTATTACAGTAGTTTATGTCATCATCCACTTATTAACATCCACAAATACTGAAATTAAATGACTTGTGCCCAGCTTACAAGAATTTTTGCCAGTTGTAGACTACAGACAAGTCTCTTAACTTTCCAGGTGTTGTCATGAATCTTGCATGTAATCAAAAAATCTCAGGGCTCTGTCATCTCCTGTGATATTTTTTGCTAGAAGCATGCCCTCCAGAAATGGCACAATATCAACATGATTGTTTTATTGTTTATACTTTAACCTTTATGTTTTTTATATATATGTATTGGTATTGCTTACATATGTCTTTATATCCTCAGGGACATTTCATGTTGAAGGGGTATTGCATATGAATTATTTTACCTTATGTCCAGAATCTGTCTCATTGCTGATTTGTTTTTAGTGTTAGAACCACCTGTGTTATTTTTTTTACCCATGTTGAGAAAATAAGAATCCCAAAGGATGCATGTTAATACAATGCCTTCATAAGCCCAACCAGACTGCCTTATCTTAAATCCATTTGTCCTATTGCTTCTGTTATGCTGTTATATAAACCATATTTGGTTCCATGAAGAGTATTAGCACTTTATTGCATTAACTTATGATTTTCCAACCTTGATCAGGGCCAGCCAAAGAACCTGAAAAGATTTTTATTTGACCTGCATTATTAAAACCATACCAAAAGTCTTTATATTCTTGCTTAAAAGTGCATAATTTCTCTACTGTTTAAGATGAGTCAATTTTTCAATAAGTCTCTTGCCAGTTCATGTATTACTTCTGTGTATTCTAAGCAACATCACTGTCTTTTTTTTTGCTGTGTATAAATGAAAATTACACACTTTGTTTTTGTCTATGTTTATCTCCACATATTTTAATCTGCAAAGATCCTTTCAGATCTGCAAAATCTCATGCACTTGTCCCGTCAAATGATTTCTGTCTGTTTTGTTGGATTTTTTTAATAACATGAATACCCTTGACACATGAATTGCAGAAATTAATACAGGAAGGGCTGTTCTGTTTTCGTTCAACAATTCCCATTTGTACCTACCAGGGTGAGAACGTATTTTGATATCAAAGTCTAATCCTTTATTTTCCTGTACCAAATGCTTTCTTATTACTGAACTAGATGTGCTTGTACTTTGGGACACCAAAAGTCTTGCTAGTCCTGTTGATCCTTTATTCCTTTGGACTTGAAAGACCTATAAATATCTGCAAAATATAGTCTTATCTTGTTTATTTGAATTAAATATGTGTAATTAAAATAGTTCTAAATGATGAGCTTTAATAATATACAAGCACTAAATGATTTGGCTCAATTTGCATAATCCCCTCAAAGCTTTTGGACACCTGTTCAAGTTTAAATTCTATGATTATGAAATGGGAAGCTCTTACAAGAAAAGATGACACATGCTTGAAGCCATTCCTCTTTGAGCTAAGCTGCTTCCAGCAAGAAGCACTCCTTAATGAGAATTTCTGTTGCTGAAACAAGACTCTGAAACATTCTGTTTTCTTCCTGAGTGGTACAGGGTTTCCACTTCATAGGAATTTTGGCCTAAAGTCACAGCACCAATTGGGAAAGACAGAATTTTGAAGGGACATAAGACTAAAGAAAATGACCAAAATTTCCATTTTCTCAAATGCCTGAATTGGTTGGTAGGAATTTCCTACCCTGGCCACTGAACTGGATAAAAGCTGTTAGTCCTGATATGCTTCTGTAATCTTAACTAAATACAAATTTTCCTATTATATTTTAAATGCATAGATAATATGTAAGCAGATAATTAGGAGAAATTAGAGGGGAAGGGTGTAGTATTTTTAAGGTATGAGAGCAATGAGAAAAAAAATCTAAGAGTCTTCAGATAATAACGCTTCAATTTTTCTGTATAATCAAGTTCTTTTTTTTTGTCTTTGTCCTTCACTATGTCCCTAGATTCCTTGTGTGTTATGGGCATCTTCAAAGACTTTTTGAATCTTCTTCCAAATCTCTCTGCTCTTGCCTTGTGATATGTTATATAGATTCCTATGTTGTTCCTAAGTCTCAGATATTCAAGCCCTGAGCAGGGGTTGTTTAGTTTCTATTTTAACAAAGATATCCTAAAAAATTTCCTTTTCCATGTAAATAGATGTGTGGAATATATCATGTGTTCTTGAAGGAAAGAAGAGAAAACAAGAGAAAAGAAAAAAGAGCATGAAGGATTTGGAATTTCTGTCAAACCATTCTTTGTTACTTTAGCCCATACTAGAGGTCACAATATCTCACAAATCAAATATATTAAGACCTGCAGGTGATTCAGTCTGTGTGGAGTACAGAGCCATTGAAAGTCCAGCTTAGCAAGTTTTCCCTGACACCCGTGGGTTTGCTGCATGCAAGAGCAGTCACTGGGGCAGCAGAGGCAAACATGCAGTTTCTAGTGTGACATCTATCTGACTTTATCCTGCATGAGCTGCTTTTCTATGGAGCTAAGGGATTTTTTTAAAGGTAAGACATTTTTTGATAGAAAATAAACTGGAAAATTCGTGTGACATTTTGCTCATGGCAAGCTGTCATTGGAAGAGGAATTTATCAAGGGTCCTGAAGAAAAGCAAAGGCAATGTTGACAAATGATAATGTAATATAAAACCTACAAATTCCACATCAGTATAATAGATAAATGTAAAGAAGTTCCCAAATTCCCCATTACTAGATCAGTTTTTCCTTATTGAGACTTATGTAGCTTGGGAATTGAGATTCTTCTCACTTGTTCATTTGCAAGTGACTGCATCCAGTCACTTACTAAATGCTGTGAAAATTTAGTGTGTGTGCCTAAATATCCCAAGTATAAATAATTCACAGTATTTCATTTTCATTCTATTGAAACTTCTAATAGACTTGATACTTATAGGAGTTTGGGCTTCAAAACAAGTTCAGATCAGGAACTGCTTGTGTTTAATTGCTCTTTGATGGTCTCTGCTGTCCTGATGCAGAAAGAGGTGAATTAGAAGTGATATTATTGAGTGAGCCAGCACATATGTGGCATGAATGTATATGTGGCATGTATGCTCACCCTCTCTCTACTGCAATATAGAGGTGGCATTTAATAAACCTAAAACAGTGGTCTCATAGTTGTGGAGAAAAAAATAACTGCTTGAGTTAATCCCACCAGGCTGTCTGGCTGGGCTGGATCAAACCCAAATGTGGGTGCAGAATTTACACAAAGCCAAACCAACATGGTGATATTCAAATTTTTCTCCATAAGCCAAGTGCTGTCTCACTTTTCACTAGCAATAAAAGTCATGAAGCAGATTATAGCCATTTTCAGGAGCATTAGCCATTCCACAGATTTTTATTTGATAGTAAACTGATGCAGTTTATTTGTATGTAATATCCATGAGCATTAAGAAGTACACTGAAGTTAAAGAGATACTCCTACACTTAGTATGGCCTCCTGGACTAGTGTTCTTTCCTTGCTGGCTTGCTATTCATAATTGACCACAGAATCATAGAATATCCTGAGTTACAAGGGTCCCCAAAAGATCCTTCAGTGCAGCTCCTGCACCTGCACAGGACAAACCCCAAAATCACACAATGTGTCTGAGGATGTTGCTCAATAAATAACATTTAACTTCATTGAAAGTGTTTTGCTCTCATTTGGCTTCCACATGCTCTCCAAGAACTTTCTTTTCATTTGAAAACAAAAGAGGGATTAGACAAACTATGACAAAGTTTTCAACATCTAGAACTAAGTTACGTGTAGTGACTTAAAAAGCTGTACTTCAGGGATGAGAGAAAAGAAGATTTCAGTTCTAAGTCTTTAAAGAATACAAATATAATTAAAATATCAGTGTAGACTTCCTAAATTATATATTTAATTTTTTTTTGGGGGGTGTGGGGGGTGACCAGAAGACCCAGAGCAACATTTGCTTTAGTAAATATATTTCAGTTAATATTTAACTGTTGGTGTGTATGAGAACTGAGATTAATTGGAAAAAAAAAAAAAAAGAAAAAAAAAAAAAAAGAAAAAACAAGGAAAGATAAAGAGCAAAACAAACCTTGTTATCATGCACCTTCTGTCCTTGATTGACTCTGTTGATTGCCTCAGTTGTTAACATGCACTCTCTGTTCTTGCTTGAGTCTGCTCTTGATTGAGTCTGTTCTTAACAGTCCTTGCTCACATTGATATTGTCATTTTTTTCCTCTAAGGAACAGCAATACACTGAGGATTACTTGTGTGCTTGCCACTGGGAGAAGTATCTCATCTGAGGACAGACTTTCCAATCCTTCACTCACTGAGAATTGAATGTTTCAAGCCCAGTAATTTTGATCGGATTAGCAGTTCAGGTGTTCAGATCAATGGTTTAAAAGCCCATTTTTCAAAAAGTGCTGAAAATGTGAACCCTGGAGATTTTTTCCAAGGACAAAAATGTGTTGCCAAAATTACGGCAAGTAGAATTGCTGTTAACGTGTTTTTGGGGGAAGAAGAGGTGTGTGATTTTAAAACAAATATTTTGGGCCAGCAGTCTCTGTCAGATGCAGAAGAGAGAAGAAATAAATGTTCTAGTGAGGGAGTTGTACTTTTTTGTTTGCATGTGTTTATCCAACATAATCCCCTCAAATCGCAACAGATTACAAACTAATGTTTTGAGAAGAGTATTTCCTTCTTTCATTGTTTTCCAATTCAATGGTATGTGGAACAGCATTGGGCTACTACAAAAGAGTCAAATCAACTGCAGAACTGTTAATTTTATAGTATTATTAACGAGATTCCTAGGTTTCTGATTCCTATGGAAAATGTTTACAAAGATCTGTTAGAGAGAGAATAGCCTTGTGAATTTTGAAAGAAAGAAAGGGAATTTGAGGGGGTTGGATAGTACATATCCAAGTCCTTTGCCCTCCAGTATATCCAAAATGTGAATTTTGCCAGCTATTTTTAACCCTTCCCTCCTTCCAGTGTGTTTCCACATTATGAATAATCTAATTTCTCCGCTAATTAGTCATCTATATTTTCAGCTCATCCAAGTTACTTTATGAGCCTAATAAATGCATTGTTCATTTTATAGTAACCAGCCATGATGCCTGCAAGCTCAGATACCTCGAAGGGAGCTTCTTTCATGTTCCTAGTTAATTAAGAGATCTAGTAGACTTGACAAGTTTTACTCATTTGGCAGGAGAAGCTTTTATTTTTGCATGAATTTGAAGTTGTTTCTTAAATAACTTACTTATCTGTATCCCTGAGACATTTTTCCACATTCCTATTTCCTTGAAATGTTTTATACAAACTGTCATTGCTTGACAGCCCTGGATCCTTTACTCTGTCTCATCCACAAGCACAAGTAACTGTGTCCCTAATGAGAAGGAAGCCTATTTTTACTTCCTCTGGTTAAAAAAAATCTTAGACTGACAATCCAAAGATGTATTTAATTTGTGGAAATTATCATATAATAATAAAGATCTTTAGCAGCAGAGACTTTTAAATTTAGTTACCTTATTATAGGTGAGCCGTAATTTCATTGAAACTACTGTTATTTCTGATTTACCTTCATTGAAGCTTTGACATAACTGCTGCAGCATTGTCTTTTTGTCTGAACAGGGCACTAATAAAACACAATGAAAAAGTGACTTAGATAAATTCTCTATTGTGTCAATGTAGTTTGCCTGTTGTTATCCAGTATGTTATTTGGGGAACAAAAATATATAGATCCTACATGAAAAATGACAAAATTTGTATTGGTAAAGCATTTGCAGAATTTAAGCAGAAGGTGTTTGGTTAGACAGGCTGCAATTACCTCTCCATTAAGCATTCTGTGGCACCTATATACTCCACATAATTCCAAGATGCCCTTGTTGAGATTGCTCACAAATAGTGGGTGACAGGCATGAGGGAGTACTCACTGAGACATTTTCATTGTTTCAGTGTGGTGGATGTGCCTTTCATCACTGGAGTGATGGAAACATTGTGCAGGGCCTTCTACAAATAGGATATTATAAACAGTTTTGTTTTCTGTCTCTTGGCACTGCAAAGAGACCCTGAAGCCTATGTCCTTCAAGAGAATTACTCTGAATGCAGGGCCAGTAAGAAAATAATGCTGATCCATCTCATTTGCATGAAGGTTGCTATATTCAATAATGCTGATCCATCTCGTTTGCTTAACGGATGTTACATCCTCAGTGAAAAATATCACATGGCTGAACTTGTTTTAATTATATCCATCCTATCCTGCATCTGCTCTGTCAGGGTCAGTGCTGCAATGTCAGTCCAAATATGGGGAGCTGGAGGAGAAAAAACATATATACAAACATGATTCTCAAAATTCAGGTATATCTAAAAAAACTCAAGACTCCACAATAACCTTGAAGATGTTTTCTTTCTTGTTGTCTTAATTTAGATAAGATCAATCTTATTACCAGCACTTTTCTGGGGGACTATTTCTATTCTAATCTCTGTGCGAAAGCATTAATTCTGGTTTGCACATTTGTGCAGTCCTGTGACATTCATTCCCCCAGTTCTGCAACATTAATTCCCCTAAAATCCACATGCTAGAAACATGCCAAAAGGAGATTGCTTTATTACATTGATGCATTGTTAAAATTCTAGGGTTTTTTTTTTTTTCTTCTTTTTAATTTATTTTTAATCAACAGATAGGGAATACATTTTTTGGGATTGTTCTGTAATCCTCTAATAGCATTGGGATTTTTTTATTAACAATTGTTGAAGAACCTCTTCAGTCAGTTTAACATTATGAATTTCAACATTGCTTCAGAAGCCTTTTAGTATTTGTTGACATTTTTTGGAACAATCTCCATTGTAAAGTTAAATTGATATAGTAGTGGCTGAGTTTATTGTGAATTGCCAAAAAAGATGCTCAGAACAATATCCATGTTGATTTTTCACATTGTTACCTTCCCCTAAATGTTAGCAAGATCTAAATTTGCATCATTAAATAGTTCTCCACACCCCATACAAATGACCATAATAAGCAATTCTAGGATCCTCCTGAATCTGAGAAATAATGCATCACTATGAATGTAACAATTTCACATTCAACTCCTTCATAAAACACTAGTGTTTTGCTTCATAAGGCATTTCTTCACAATCCACATGAAAGCAGTCTATGTTTGTCTACATTATGAGCTGAGGGAGACCTTGAAAAAAGTTCTATGAATTTTCAAGGCCCATCACATAAATACTTTCTGTACCATTTTCAGCCACTGTCTCATCTACTCAAAAATTACAGAATTTTATGTTGCTGTTGAAAAATCAATAAATTAATGTAGGCAAAATTAAATACTTTAACAGGTTGAATTTTAAACTGTATTGAGAATTTTAAAAATAATTATTGCAATGGTACTGTTAACAATTTCTAAAAGTAAAAATCAGTTAATTTTAAGTAACCTGGCAGAACTATTAGAATGTTTTAAATGTCCTTTCCAAACTTAAAAGGTTAATTAAGGTTAAAACACCCTTATCTATCTACATTTCCCTTATGACTATGTGAACCATATACCTTGTATTCTCTTATATTGTCTTTAAAAGTTACTAAGTTTTGCTGCTGATTCTTCACTAAGAGATCTGTAAGAATAAATACAGAGAGGGTATTGTAGAGGAGGAGACCTCTACAAAGCTTTGTCTCAAACATTCTGAGTATTGCTACAGGAAACCTGTGATTGGAAAAGAAAACCCCACAGGATGGGGCAGTGCTGTGCTGAGCGAACTTCCTGCTCCACCTTGAGACTTGTGTTCAGCCTCCCCCCAGCTCAATTCCCAGAGAAGGGCTGCCTTTGCATGCGTGGGAAAAAATGTGCAAAAATTCTAATTTACTTGAGACACATAAACCAGGTTAATTATAGAAAGAAATGGATTTATCCCCCTCCATCTCTCTTGAACAGAGATTGGGCCCTGCACTCCATTCTTTTCCTCTCTTCTCAACTCCTCTTTTCTCTTCTATTTTCTTTGTCTTGCAACCCCAGCTCTAGACCATGGCAGCACCAACACGGGATCCAGGGACTAGTGGTATTCTTTGTTTTCTTCCCTTGTTTTGACTGGGAAAAATAGCCAAAACATTGCTATTGTACTCTATCCCATAGTCTTTATTGAAATTTGCTGTGGGAGGAGGGAGCTTGTGGAGGAGTTTTGGGTTGTGAACTAGTACATTTTAGGAGTTTGTTGTTCGGCTTAAGAGTTGTACTGTACAAAATTAAGTTCTTGTTATCCTCCGCTCTTGTAGAAGTTTATTGTAAGAATTTAAGGGAATGTTAGCCAATACCTTTTGAGTCTAAACACAGGTCTTGTTGCTGGAGTTATAGAATACCATGCTATAAAACATAAGAGTTGCCTGACACGTCTGGTGTCTTTGTAATAAACATTACACACCCTATCACTGAGTCATGACAAGTACCCAGTCAGTTTTAATATAATAGAATGGCTTGGGTTGAAAGGCAACTTGAAGATTATTTAGTCCAAATCCATCTGCATCAGGCAAGGACACCTTCCATTAGATCAGGTTCCTCAGAGCTCCATCCAACCTTCCACCAACAGCTTCAGGAACAAGGGACCCACAACTTATCTGGACAACCTACTGCGGTGGCTCACCACTCTCACAGTAAAGAATTTCTTCCTGATAGCTAGCCTAACCCTACTTTATTTAGGTTGGAAATTATCCACCCCTGTCCTGTCACTACTTGCTCTTGAAAATAGTCCCTCTCCATTTTTCTTGTTGGTTTTTTATGTACTTGAATGCTGCAATTAGGTGACCCCAAAGCCTTCTCTTTTCCAGCCTAAGCAATCCAAATTCCCTCAGCCTTTACTCATAGGAGATGTGTTTCATCTCTCTAATCTTCTAGGTGGTGTTCTCCCCAGAGCAGAGCAGAGGGGCAGAATCCTCACCCTGCTGCCCACCCTGCTTTGGATGAAGCCCAGGATACGTTCGGCTTTCTGGGCTGTGAGTGCCCATGGCTGGGTCATGTCCTGCCTCTCATCCACCAGCACCACCAAATCATTCTGGGCAGGGCTGCTCTGGATCTGTTGATCCCCCAGCCTGTGCTGATACCAGATATGGTCTCATATCAAAAAAGAAGAAAACCTTTTCTTTTCTTTTAAAGGCTTAAAAAGCTTTTAAAATTCTATTAGGTGGAGTACTAAATGTAGAGAGGTCACCACAGAGCGTCCAAATTGCACATAAAGTTTAGCAAAAGTAGATATGTAACTTATCAGCTAATCTTTTAGTCTTCATGACTCAAGAAAAATTCAAAGGGATGAAAAAGAGATCTACCTTTTACATGTACATTGAATATATTGTGGTGGGCAAGAGCAGAGAAAGGTCTAAAAAGCCCTTAAGCTATTGACAATTACAGTCAGTCTGTCTTGGGTATGGAAGTATCTTGTCATGCACATCCCACGCTTCAGGGTAAGTTATGCTTGTGCTTCACTGAAAGAAGTATTAGCAGAATAGTGCATCTTTTTTTTTTTTTTTTTTATAAAAGAGCCTTCCAGTTTGGGATGGAAATGGAAGAGGGAAGAAGGCAAATTTTTCCCAAATCAATGCATTCAAACTTCTTCCACATGACCCAGAAGGGGTAGTATGACAACATTGACTTGCTTCCTGTAAAGCTTTTAAATGAAATGTTCTTTAATGAGGCCAGGATTTGTTCGTATATGAGCGGGAGTTTTCTCAGTACTTTCAATGTGAACAGGATTTGAGTCATTTCCTCACTAAGTGGCAATGAGGAAAATTAAGTGAATAGGTCTCATGATCTCCTATTTGCCAGTATCTGAGTACCTAATTGATTTAGATTCTGAATACATAATTGTAAGCTTGTGGAACATAGTAGGGTGTATAAATCTGCTCATCTCAAATGACCTAAAGTCAACGTGAGCAGTGTTTTCTGAATTCTTAAGGCCAGCTGTGCTCTGCAGTTATTAATGACCATTTTTCTCAGCTTGCAGTGTTGGACTAATTGTCAGATGTGAATTCAGATACAAGCAAACGTGGAAAGATTGAAAAGGACAATTTATGGCTAACTTCAGGAAATATATTGTTTGTTTTATGTTCTTACATGAATGTGTCTTCTTATGTTTCGGCTGGTTATTGGTCAAGTTCTGACCTCTTTTGAACAGGACAGCTCAGTCAACATAAATTAGGACTGCTGTCAGCTAGATGGTGTGTGTTTTACTGTATAATGATGTATCCTATATGGCCTTGCACCCCTCTCTTTCTGGTGTAGCGTGAATAGTTCCATAATATGAGAACATGATATGAGAACCAATAAGAACAAATTCCTGTTAAGCATTAGTTCCCCACAAAGAGTAAGTAGTTAATGCTATCCATTTATATTGCATTTTGGAAGGGAATTGTAGCTACTCAGCATTTTAAAAAAAAAATCTTTATAGGGAAATGCATCTTAATATAAACATTTGACTGGAATTACTGTGTCTTGCAAGTTTAGGTCTTGGCACATTGCTGTTGCTTTTGTAACAGATGGTTTCTCCCTGAAGACCTAAAACACTGAGGTTTTGAGCAGCAGTGATAAAATACTTTATGGAGTTAGGGATATAAATTAAAACATGCAAAAAAACCCCCCCAAACCTGCCTATATATGTTGTCACAGATTAGAAGACACAATCTCAGAGAAAGAGAGAAAGGTTACAAAGCAATAAATCTTGTTTACCAAGAAACACAGCCATATGTGGAAAACCCAGTAATGATGAATTTTGGTCTGTTTAACCTCAAGGAAAAACTATTTTTTCATAACTCTTATTATGTTTTCATGTTCCCCAACATACACACAGAAACCAAAATAATAGTCTACTTCATACATCACAAAAAAAATCTGAACAGAGCATAATATAATCCATGGTATAAATTTTAGATCAGTGACACTGGAGAGCTCAGGCTGTGGTTTAAATTTAAAAAAAAAAAATTACTATTGATGTACATGGATGAAAGGTTTTGATCTTACAATATCAAAGAAGCCTTAGATTTCCAGCAAAGCCCTGGAGGCTCATAATAAAAGATTCTGCTTTCTTTTCCTCCTCTCCTGAAATAGGCATATTCCTCATACTAATTCTATTTTTAAAAGTTCAATGAATAGATCAACAGCTGTTAGTAAACAGTCTTATGAAACTGGCTGGACTGGAATCGTTTTAAAAGGCTAGACTGTTTCTAGATTATATCTAGACATTGGCTTGTTAGAAACTTCAGTAGTACTCAATTTTTTTACTGGGTATTCTGTCTGGTGTCAAAAAGAAACTCCTGGGAGACTGTTTAGCAGTAAATTTAGAGAGTCATTAAACTTCATTCTGTTCTCTCAAAGAGAGAAAAACTGACCCGACTTCATTTTGACCTCAGGCAACCTTACCTAGACTCAGGGTACTTAGGAATAGTGAGGAGCCTAATGAAAAGAAATGCATTATAGATCACAAAATGATATTTTTTCCCTAAATCTTCCTAAGTCTAGGTACCTGTTCAAAGACTGTCTGTCTTTGAGACAAGGAATCAGGAATTTATAATTGAAACTTGGGGACTAGTACTTTTGTCTCCAGGAATCTTGTAGAAAGGGAAACTGGCAAGAGTTCTGAAGGTCTAGCTGAAGGATTTAATTTCTTGAAAAAAATAACAGACAGTGCTTAAAATGAGGAAAGATCCTAGCATGGAAATGAAAGTAGTAAAATAATGGTATTCTTCTGGGCCCAAGGTGAAGACAACACACAGGCCAAGGGTGGTCCAGGAACCTTGTAGCTGTACAGCCTTGTCCTGGCCCTATCTGGTTATTGTGGACTGATAAATGTCAAAGAAAAAAAAATTATAATGTCTGTGTAATGATTATAGCTGTTTATAAAATTATGACAGCAAAAATTAGAAAAAACAGATTTGGTATATTCACTCAGGAGGAAGCAAAGTCTCAGAATTCAACAGCTTTGTTCCTGCATTTGAAAAAATAATGATAAAATTGTTGATCTCTGGCCGGGCAAAGTATCAGTTCCTGAATATGTTTCTTATTTTGCTTGTATGTCTTTCTTAAACATTAGTATAGGTAAAGATGACAAAGATTTTTGTTTCATTGAAATTAATCACTTTCTCTCCAGCTTTCAGACCTCAGATCACAATACCAAAAATCCCAACAATGCAATCCTCTTCCACCTTGAAAAAGCTGCTAACAAGGGGTTGCATTCTTTTTGGGAGTCTCATGGTGTTTATAAACACTGCTAAGTTTAGTAATGAACTAACTATAGGCGACTTTATATAGAAAGGTAATGGGGGAAAAAAACCCTCTTCCTTCCACATTACTGGCAAAACCCTGTAATGATTGGTTCAAAGACTGGAATAGCTGGCAGATGTACTATGCCTTCCATTACAGTTCCTAATGATTAGATGACAGAGGAGACTACATTCAGGACTCTAGAACTCTGACCTCAAAGACAGTCACCTGAGTTGGGACTAATGACTAGAAGCTGTTGGAACATGCTATTATGCCATCTTAACAATGGCTTCTGAAGGGCCAGGGAATCTTCACTCAATTACTGTATATTTATTTGACATCCCTCTGTTTTAAAATGACCTTTGCTTAAACCAATTTATGTCTTACTGAATTATTGCTGGAGACTCCCTGGAAGGGATTAGTTGATATTTGTAAGTTCCAGCCACTTGATCTGTAGGAAATTAGTTTTGTGTAACTTAATATACAGTCATAGTTGCATTGGTTTGGGGTTGTTTTTTTTTTTCCCCTACATTTATTAATTTTTAATATTAATTGACTTTCTTTTGAGATTTATATAAGCCAATTAAATTCTTAAAACTAATGGATATTGTATATCAATATACAGAATTAAAATAAAATGCTTAGAGACCAAGGTTTAGGGTATAAAATAAGAATTTTCATTGCATATAACATTAATGCTCTGACTTTGTCACTATTTGTTAACACAAAAACCAGGTGTTTTCTTCCAGAGCCGATGTATTTCTAGTCGCAATATTCATTGAGCATTCAAGTTATCATGCAAATGTAAGCCTTAATTTATTGTGCCTCTTTAACCATGTGCAGAGGTTCTATAAGTAGAGGTTGTATATTTACAGTTTTTAAATGTACAGCAGTTATTCACTGGCTAGATACACAGAGCAGTAGCTAGGAGTGACTAGACTAAACATGAGTGTGCTCAGCATCTCCAGCACAGGCATCTGATGAGTGTCTGCTGTCCAGATAATTATTATTGATGTGAAAAAGTGTAAGATTCTCCATGGTCCTTGGAACAGGCTTGTTCTTATCCTTCTGCATTGTCAGTTTTTGACTCACTGGTTCTTTTCAGCATTTCAGCCTGTTCCATTACACTGTTTTTCTCTAATTCCCCAAGTTGGTACTACCATTTAAAAAAAAAAAAATCTCTTTTATCTTCGGGTTTCTTTTCTCAAGAGGAAAATCTTGGCTTTAGCCTGTATCCTCACACAGCTCAAGAATTTTTCAGTAAAGCTGAGCCAAGGCCACATAACTGTGCCTTACAAAACTGGGACATGGGCTACAGACATCTCAGATTGCCACAGATTGCAGTGTGTGCAGACACAGATCTGTTGGAAAAGGTATGGATTAAGACTAAGTGCACAAGTATTACACATACTCCTGAAATTATCTTTATGTCAGTTATATCGGGGATAAAGATTTATCTTTTACTACATACCTTGGCTTTTCCTGTATGCAATGAAGTCCTGAGACAATCTACAGTTGCTTAATTGCAGTACATATGTAGAGGAAGGAAATTAAAACCATTAACATCTCCACAATGAACAGTTTGCTTACCAAGGAGTTACATTTTCCTTTAATATTTTGAGGTTTGTAGTTTTTTAACATAGTGGCCATCCAATACTTTAATATTCTTTACAGGTGGTATCTGAATAATCTAAAATATATTTGATAAATTAGCACAATACTCAACCCATACTTACTTTTGTATTAACTGAGACATTATATTGAAATCTAGCTCTTTTCTAAGATCTGAGAGAAAGGTCATCAGCTGTGAATAACCCTAGTCTGCCCATAGGAAAAATGTTTACAAAATAATTATATTTGGAGCTGAGGCTGTTATCCATTGGATATATTCAACAGTGAAAATCCCCTGAGTACCTAGACTCTGTTTACTTGGAATTTGAGACTCTAATTCTCTTTTATTACTGAATTCAGACTGCCTCAGAATCTTAGTAAGACTTTTTACCTTTCTTTGAAATATACTCCTAGGTAAATAGTTTCCCTTCTCTTTGCATGTCCTGATTGAAATAAGATGGTCTTTCACTGTCCTCAGGAAAAGAGGTAGCATTTGTGACTACATGCTAAAAAATACAAGTGAAAAAGCATTCAGTTCACAGCTTGAAAAAAGAAATAATTTTTTATCTCTACTCTTTATCTTGTCATAAGACCAGAATAATTCTTGAATAACAGCAACAAGACAAAGTAATGTGGATTAGATTAGAGCTGGATTCATCTTTTCTATTAGTGCTTCATGTTTTCATTTTTGAACAAACTCCACTGAACTATTTTCTTTACACTTCACAGACAGTTTTGCAGAGACAAAATACAAATATTTTGATAGTGATTTGGCAGGAGTTTTAACATTAGATCAATCAATTTTGCAGTGTAAATGAGTACAGGATAATCTGTGACTGATGATTGCTTCAGGAAAGAGCATGATATGTTTTTTATTAGACATGTAATTTCAGATTATTCATGTTTTCACCAGCTGCTTCTGGAAGGGACTGAAGCAAACACCTTTCTGCAGTTGCTTCAATGCACAATATACTCAGAAGTCTCTGCTGAGAGGATCTCATAGTGATTCCTCTTCTATCCCTAAAAGTTTCCAGGATGTAAAGATATTTGCCAAATTCTTGCATGATTGACATTTATACTTTTCCTTAAAATTGCATGGGTTATTATTATTTATTTCTTAGGGAAAGCTTGAGTGTCATTTTGTAAGAAGATGCTTATAACACATGCAAGAAAGTGTGTTGCAGATAATGACATATTTTAGTAAACAGGGAAAGGACTATTCTGCTGGGAAAAAGACAGAATAGAAAATATTTTATGACAAATTCAGTTCACTGCACTGTGATTGTAACACTGACATATTCTAGGGACCTTGGGATCAATAATATTCATAATCTGATTTCCCAGAATAATTTTTCTCATATGCAAACATCACCAAATCAGTTGTAATTTACAATTCAGCACTTCTGCATAATGTCTGAGAAGCTGAGCAATAATTAAAAAAATTTCCTCTCTCCTCATTTTTGACCTTGAGAATTGGTATGAGACAATCTGGCATGTTGGATCTTTGTGTTGAGTTCTGATTTAGTAACAAAACTGATTTCTGTTCTATGGCTAGATGTCTCTCTGTTCAAAATCAAAAGTATTATTGGATCTGAACAGCATTAGTCCAAGAGAAAATTTTGTTCTGGGGGCGTCACAAAATCTGAATAACGAGACAGGAAAAAAAAATTTCGATAGGAACACAAATTGATTAAAACCCTTTCTGACATAAATTGGACCATCTTTCTCTGAAAAAAATTACTGCAATTTATTAGCTCAAAAAGTTGTGATTTTCTTCTTCAGGGTAATAACTATATTCCAGACGAGAACAATGGTAATGTTGATCTAAGTACAAACTGTGTAGAAATACAAAATCACATTAATATGTAGGCTAAAATGAACCTTGGATGTGTAGACACTCTAACCTCTCCTTTGGTTTGATATTATTATTTAGATAATGATGCCATCTAAAGATCTTCCCATATTTCTGTGAATATGAGAATTTTCTAGTCTCTTAAAGATGTCTTTTCTTTTTTTCCCCTTTATCAGGATATCCCATCTAGGAATCTATCCAGTGTTCAAGTTCTAGATAGACAGAACAAACTGGGATTTCAGAGCAGTAGTATTTTTTCCAAGATGAAGCAATGATTTGTGAAGATTGTTACTCTAAGCAGAAAAAAAAATGCCATCTACTCTGGTACATTGTGTGGAATCTTCTTAACTTCTTATTCTAACATTGAAGATTTTGTCTTGTTTTCTTCTATCTGTTCCTGCCTCTCTTGCTTTTTAGAAAAGCTCTCTAAGATTTCTAAAACTTAGAAGTTACATTTAATAAAACTCAAAACCCAAACATATGCATACGTGAAAACCACAAGACCTGAGATACAAAAAGTTGTTGTTTTGTAGTTCTGGTTTTGTTTTTGTCTTGGGACGGTGATGTAGTATTTAAAATACTTAAAACAAATACCATCATTGATAGAGGAGGCTGAGGAACAAATGCTCTTTCATTTTTTTATTATTATTCAGTGTCAAATATAGAAATATTGCCCTGTCAAAAGCAACCAAGAGGAAAAGCACTGTTCATTTGGTAAAGACTTGAGGTATTGTTAAGACATTCAGCAATGTCTTGAAGCACAAAAAAACAAGGTGCTGTAACAAGCATTGAGTTCGCTATTGTCAGGCATGCTGACTTCAAGAAAATAAGTCACCATGTCATATAATTGTTACCTTGGTCTGACTTCAGGCTGTAGAAGAGTATATTTTGTGTGACAGTGGGAAATATCATCACTCAGACATCCAAGAGGAATATATTTTTTTTTTTCCTTACTAGGGTTTTCATTTGAAAATTAAACCCAAGACAATAGAAGAAAGTTGAGGCTTAGCTTTCCAAAGTGATGCCTTTTTAAAGGAAAAAAAGTTTCTCTTTTGAATATCTGCCTATGTAAATACTTATCAGAGACCAGTGAAATTTGGAATACTTTCATCAGTCATTTCCTTTGAGGTAGCATGTACATTCTGTCCGTCTGTTCTTCCCTGCCCAAGAACCATAAATCAGAGAATAATCACTCTTGCTAAACAGTTAATTTCTGTTGCTTCTGGCAACATGAGAAGAAACCCGGGTACATTACATTATGAACCTGGGTTTGTATGTATTTTTTCTCATTGTTTTTCATTTGGCGCTTTGATTTCTCCTTATTTAGTTTGAGGGTTGATTTTTTTCAGGTGTGTGGGGGGATCATTTTTCCTTTTTTTTTTCCTTTTGAGACCAAGACATATAAAATTATTTTTCTCTGGGTAAATGAGGTTGAAAAATAATCCAACAATACTCTTGTTGTTATCATATCGTGGTTGGTAGAGTGAATCTTCTGAAATAAGATAAGTAAGTAAGCAATTCAAGAGCCCTCATAAACTTATTTTCACTGCTTGATAATGCCTACAAAAGCAGATTCTATAGAGTCTTATTTCAACAAAGTTGTTAGTAATGCATTAATTCAGAAAACTTGTCACAGCTCTTGGATGATTTAGTCACTTGTCAATGGTTTTCCTCAGTCATTTTCTTAGGAGCAGCATTAATAAATCTGATATTACTCTGTTTCAATAAATGGAATTAATAGAAGCTCATTCCATACTCACAGGTGGCTAAAGCCACAGGAAAATTGTTTCATTCCATCTTTCAACTGAGAACAGAACTTACCTTTGGTCATTGGTCAAACTTAGCCTCAGGTTATTTGGACATTTGGTTCACAGATTTTCTCAACATTGTTTATTCAAGAAGTCTGTAACCTGTTTACAAGCCCAGCTGGCAGAGAATGAGCCTTGGAGTGAGCTCTGCCATCTATACTTTTCTGTCATCATCAGTACACAGGTTTCTGAAATGCATGCCAAATAGTTCTGGTTTCTATGCCAGTGCGTGGTGCTTCAAAGACCTGGTAGTTAAAACGAATGTGTGCAAAGAAAATTTCCTTGGATCACCATTAGGTGCCTGGTGACTTCTGAAGGATGCTGAAGAGACATGGCAATAAATTTCAATTAAAAAACCCATTGTTTAACATAAACACTTAGAAGGGAGGAAAATCCTATCAATTTTATCGAGAATTTAACATTGATGTAACTGACAGTCAGATGAAGAGCAAACTAGATAGCCAGAAAGTCTTAATTATTGTTCTCATCCCATCTATGATCTCTAAAGAAGTCAGAGTTGGATGTTTTCAGAAATAGAAAATTCCTGGCAGCTCCCATTGCATCTGTTAGAAACTAGCAGAATCAAGGACCATTCTGAAGAAAGTAACAGTCAGAGCACCAGAGCTGCATTTCTCTCAGCTTAGAGAATCATAGGAAATCATAAAGGTTGTAAAATACCTCTAAGATCACCAAGTCCAACCATTAACCTAACACTGACAGGTCCACCACTAAACCATGTCCCTAAGTACCACATCTACATGGTTTATGAAGACTTGGGGGGGAAAAAAAGTCATTTTCACATGTGTATTTTCCCATTGTTTCTATAAGTTCCAAATATTAAGAACATATCATATTCAGCACCTAAAAGCAGGAGCTTAGCAGCCAAATATTTCAGCTAAGGCACCTGACAGCATTTAGCTCTTGTTAAAGAGGCTCAGCCTTTACCATAGTGCAACATTTGAGAACAGTGTTTCCTTACTCTGTGAAATTCATTCTTTTGCATCTGCATTAATTCATTTTAGAAGGGGGAATTTCTTTGTAATTAGCTAAGGATCACCAAAAACTTTGCATGTCAAACCAGAACTGGCTCTTTCCTAGAAGTATTTCTTTGATTATGCTTCATTAATTACATATTACGTAACAACCAGGGATAAATTAATCTATCTGCATTTTTGAAATTAGGCTCCATTAGTCTCATCTCACTCTTCTGACTGAGTTAGTGCACAGATGCAAAAAAAGGTCAAGTCCTCCTGTCAGTACAGCAGAGTGATAGTTTAAGGGTATAAGGCTTTTCATAAGCACTTTTACAGTTGGTCTGAGCTTCAGGGTATGTAGGTCAGACATTATCAGAGATGTTTTTCTAGTATGATAAAATGAGTCCTGTGAAACTTCAGAAGAAGCAGAAAACAAAAGGGCAATAGGAAAAGAACCTAGAGTTTGTCTATATCAGCAGGAAGAAAGGCATCGAGTGTTAGATTCTTCCAGAAGTCTTAAGCCCAACAGACACTCTGGAGAGAGGCTGAACTGATTTATTTCTTTTAATACGAGGGAGGAGCAAGGGACTGGTTTCCAACCCTCCACCCAAAAGTTAAAAAAATTTGAAAACAACAGCGAAATCATTGGTAATTTGTGAAATAGGTGCTTATTTGCTGGAACTTTACCTGCATAGCTGTGTCCTTTGTCTTGGAGAGGAACTTACCTATCCGGTTTTTCCCTCTTATAAATAAATTAACTGAAGTATTTCAGTTAATTTTCTAAAACATTTTTCAGTCATCTTACTTGCACTTCATATCTATAGATGCAAAAATTTATACAGCACCTTATTTCCTAGAGTAGACTTCAGACACACTCCAGATTAAACTTAGTAGTTCTGTAGTCAAAAACACTCATACATGAACATGGCAGGTTTAGGTGGAGTTGGCATTCAGTATCCACATCTGACTGAATCCCTGGAGCATCTGAACTGCCCTTTGAAAGAAACAATCTCATCAGTCCTGGAAGCAGGGGATGAAAGTAATTGCCTGTTTAACAGCACAGAGAATACCCTCAGCTCACTGCTACATCCTGAAAGCTATCCTTTGGGGAAATTAGATTGTTATTTCAGCCAGAACTAAAAATTCCTACTTGCAAGAATGAACACTCTTACCTTTAAAATAAACTGAACTTTCAATGAGAAGATTAATGGGAAAAGTATTACACCTCACTCATTAATTTCCTTTCTAGAATTATACAAAGTTTTTATCTGCAACCTCATAATGATTCACAAATTATGTGTATCTTCCTGGAAAAAGGGCATGTAATGGATTTGCATGCCAAGGCAAGGACAGTGGGGAGCTGTGGCCTCTAAGAGGAGCAGCCAGGGTTGTCCCATGTCAGAAACAACCAGTTCTTGTCAGCTCTATGAGAGCCCACTCCAGGGGATAGCTGAGCCTCTAGACATGGCTAGGTCCTTCAATGAAATCATCTCAAAGAAAAAGGAAAAAAGTCTGCACAGAGAGAGGGTGAAGGAACAAAAATAGTGGGAAACAGCAGATGGAACACTGGGGTCATAGGAAAAGGAAGACGTACTCCATGCTAGAGCAAATATCTACACCGCAGCCCCATGGAGGACCCAATGATGCAGCAAGTATACATATCCTGAGAGAAGTGGCAGCCCATGGAAAGCCCACGCTGAAGCAGAGGAAAAGGGTGAGGAGGAAGGAGTGGCAGAGAGGAACTGTCAAGATTGCAAACCCCAGTTCCCCATTGCCTCTGCAATGCTGAGTGGGGTGGGTAGAGGACAAGGAGTGAGGAATGGAGAAATGATGTTGAACCCGGGAAAAAGCGTGATGGATGAAGTGTCTTTTTGTTTTTCCACATCTACATATTTTTTAATTGGCAATGAATTGAATTAACTTTCCCCAAGTCACAGAATCACAGAATATGCTGTGTTAGAAGGGAAACACAAGGATCACTGATTCCAAATCCCAGCCCTGCACAGGACCATCCCCAAGAATCACACCATGCCAAGAGCATTGTCCAAATGTTTCTTGAACTGTCTCGGGCAGGTGCTATGACCATTTCCCTGGGAAGCCTGTGACAGTGCCCAACCACCCTCTGGGGGAAGAAACTTTTTCTAATATCAGATCTAAACCTTCTCTGACTCAACTTCAGGCCATTCCCTCAGGTCCTGTCACTGGTCATCATAGAGAAGAGATCAGCGCCTGCCCCTCCTCTTCCCCGCATGTAACTGCAGTGAAGTGTCCCCTCAGGCTCCTTCAGGCTGAACAGACCAAATCAAGCCTGTTTTGTTCATGACAATAACTGGTCAATCAATCTTCCTTTCTTTATTTCCACCCGTTCTTTTCTCCCACTCCCATGTTTGAGGAAGGTGAAGAAGTGAGAGTCTGGTTAGTAGGTATCCAGCACCTAGCCAAGGTCAACCCACCCTAGGGGGTTTCACGGATGTTCCTGCAAATGTCTTTGCAGTAAGATAAAGCTTACGTCTTCCTAAGAGCATCAGTAATATGAACAGAAGTATTTCTTGCACTTGCTGTACAAAATACAATGGAAAAGTTTTTTGTGATCTTTTACCACCTAGATTTACTCAATTTTAAGCCCTTAATTGAGGCATCCAAGCCAGAAATTTAGTCACCTTAGTCAATGAAAAGGAACAGATGCCTTCAAAAGATGATTTAAATCTTTAATTGGACAACATTTTACTCTGTAGGTATTGGATTCTCACCATTGATTATAAATGAAATCATAGACAAGGGCATTCCTGAAGGGCCTTAAGCAGGATGAATCAAGGCATCTGTGGCTGAGGACTACGTCCTTGATCTTTCTTCTACAGAGGGAGAAGCCAGTAACAGCACTTTAGAATCTGCTTTTCATGTGTTGGTCACAGTAGCCATGCAGGTTATTCTACTCTTCCACACGAACTGAAATGTCCCTATCTCCTTAGAACTTGAGGTTGTTTTAACAGTTAAATCCTTTTGGACTGTAGATTTAAGGCAGTTGCACCTTTTAGTGTTGCTGCTCTTTATCAAAGATGTGCTGTGCTTTCCTAGTGCTTTCTTGCAGAGGAAAGTATTACCAAAATGAACTAATATCATTAAAACTGGGTGGAACTTTAGAAGATATTTAAGTGTAGCTGTGTAATTTTAAAATCCAAATTAAAAACTGGGCATTGAGCAAATATTGTGTGATGCCTAAAATAATCCCACAAAAATTTAGCTTTTGGGTAAAATACTAATATTTTTTGTTTGCATGTCAGTTCTACCAACCATCACACTACACTAATCCAAAAATGTAAGTTGATGGCAGACAGATGATTTTTTTTCATTTGAATTATGTTAGTCAAACTAGAGGGTTAACTATTTATGAAATAAATAACATCTTTTTTCACCAATTTTCTTTCTCTCCTAAATTGCTTGCTGTGAGATAATACTCTCCTCTTTCCTTTCATCAAAGATATACAATCAGGTACTGTTAAACCTTTTCTTTCAGGTGATTTTAATGACTTGGTGATAATGACCAGCTCTGATTAATCTTAGTTATCACTCATATTAGAGCCACTTTTTGCTATTGCAGAGTGCCAGGCAGCTTTCTCTTCTTATATCCCCACCTATAATCAAATTCTGTGGCAATGCCTCTTGGCTTTTTTTTGTTGTTTTTTTTTTTTTTTTTTAATGATGAAAACTATAAAAATGTTTAGGGAGAATAGTCCAGTCCTCTGTGGCAGCTTGGTTTCCAATGCATGGTCCGTGGCCTTGCCTCTAATTAATGTCTTTGTTTTCAGGTTTCTCTAACCAAAACATTGCGACAGGAGATTTGCAGTTGATATGCACAAGCCTTATTCTAACAGTGTAGAATCCTTTCTACACCCTTTCCACCAGGAAAAAATAAAGAAGGCCAGATTATCTGCAAGTAACTTTGTCGACATCTCTGACATTGCAAAACATTTACATGCAGCAAGAGGAAACAACAAGAGAAAAGAAGATATTCAGTACTGTATTCCAAATTAAACCTTACCTGGAGCCATCTTTGTGATTGTATGTCAAAGAAAAAAATCTACAAACTCAAAACGAACCTGTAGTTACTGCTGAAGATAAATTTCTCAGTGTGATACAGAAGTGCTAAGAAAGACATACAGCCATACCACAAGTGCTCAGATATTGTGGCAATTTACCTCAATTTTGAGTAAATTGTGATTGTGAGATTTACTTAGTTTTGGCAACTGGAAAATAGTGCTCAAGAGAAGTCCTATTTTAATATAATCAATGTGAGAGACAAGCTGGTATGTATAATTCCATTTTGGTTTATAGTCTCACCAGTCAGTCATCTTGGACCATAGGTTCAAGAAAATGCTTGCTGTTCTACTATTTGAGTTTAGTTTTAATCGATGAATGCTTATAAAAAAAGACATAATTATTGGTTAGCAGTATGAAAATTAATATATTTGGTTTATAAAACTTCTGTTTTGAGAAGCATAATCTTTTTTAATAACATTAGGGAATAGAAAATCCAGAGGATGGTTTCTTATTGGCCTTTATGGAATTCAGCTTTTTACTCAATGCTTTAAGACATTTCTTTTGGCATTTTTACCGACTTGAGCTCCCCTGGCTCTAATTCTAATAAGGTAATTTGCAATATGAATGACATTAAATAAGTCAAATCAGGCCTGTGAATCTGGAAAACCAATGTGTTGTGTAGATCTGGTTGTACCTCCAGAATTAGGTGCTAATCAGTTTGTCAGCAAATTTGAAAATGACAGTGGGATTCTGAGGCCATTGAACAAACTCATGATAACAGAAGTGGAATACTTTGCTTTGAATATT
This sequence comes from Sitta carolinensis, assembly GCA_032173965.1. Taxonomy (NCBI): domain Eukaryota; kingdom Metazoa; phylum Chordata; class Aves; order Passeriformes; family Sittidae; genus Sitta; species Sitta carolinensis. The sequence continues at coordinate 83,312,038 of CM063284.1, forward strand.
TAATTTAAGGCATAAATACTTATTCAGTATTATAAGGTATAAATATAAACATTAAACCTATCAGGGAAGTGGTAATAGGCATTTGGATAAAGGAAGATTTGACCAGCCCTTGTTTTGCTAGTGGAGTTACAGTTTTCACAGCCAGCTGACTGACCACAAGCACAATACCCCATGGCATCTTAGTGATGTTTTATAGGTACTTACACAACCCTGTATGAGGTTATTTTGGAGTCCCTCATTTAACTTGACATTGTTATTCTGCTGAATAGTTCTAAAGCTCACTAGTTGATAAAAAGTCCAAATTATTAAAAGCAGCAACCATGCCATGTTGAGACATTTCTGTGCAAATTTCCTTTTGTTACATGTGTACAAGAAGATATTCATAGTAATACAGTGAGATCAGGCACATTTTATAAATGTGGCAGATTGCTTGAAACATGCCATTTTTGCCCCACCATGATTTTCCTGAGGTAACTGTCTTGCACCAGGCAACAACACTCCCAAGAATGCTAGTCAATAATCACACATGCTCTTCTTGACTGGAAACATTTTCCTTCACCATGTAGTTGGTTATGCTGTCTAGACTTAAAAATTGCTTTTTCGACTCTCTTAAAAGAAGCACCAAAACTGAAATAAGCAAATTACAGCAGAACAAGTTTTAGCAGCACTAAAGCTTTATTGTAATATAATGAAATTCTATCATCAGGCAAAGAAAAAACACTGAACTGATATGAAATGCAGTTTAAAACTCGTGTATCATCACTGTCTATCCTCAAGTGATTTCAACATGAAAAGAGATGCAAGAATAAATTTGCAGTGTTTTTTGTGTTCTTGGAACAGGAATTGGTTATATGAATGGCTTCTTAAGGAACTAATAATTGACTTGGGTGGCTTAAGAAACAAAATTCCTTGTACAGCTGCTCTCGCATTTTTAGATAAGATAAGGATTAAGAATATAAATTGTCTAATAAAGAGCAAAATCTTTTCTGTTCAAGCTGTTTCGCTCCTTCCTGTCATAACGGAAGCTAAAATTTCTTAGGTTCTGTTAAGAAATAATTTTTAACCACCCTAAGACACATTCTTATGCCAGGAAAAGAACATGCTGCTTTCAATTTTTGCATCTAACCATATTTTACCCTTCCTGAGAGATGGGACCCCAGACCTACCAATACCAGTAGGTTTCCTCTAACAGAAGTGACAAGCAGATGTTTGAGGAGTTTAATATTCAGTCCTTCCCCAATGAAACATAATTCTATCTTCTATGATGCATCAATATGAGGAACTCTGTATCAAAGAACAATGCTGGACTGATGCATTTAAAAGCATCACTAACTAAATTTAATCTAATTTTGCTAGCCTTTGAACCTTTTTTTTTTGTTTGTTTGGTTGTTTTTTTGGGTTTTTTTGGTTTGCTTTTTTTTCACCTCTAAAACATTCTGTGACACTGGGTTACACAGTACAAACTGTGTGAAAATATTTGTCCCTTTGCTGTTAAATGCATGTCCTGAACCTGGTAAGATGGCCAGTGTGCGTCTAACTTCTCATATTATGAGTCTTAGTGATATATGATATCAGAGGCAATTCCTGTGCCAACTGTGATTTTACAGACCCATATAATATTGCTTACCAGCTCATTTATTCCCAGAAAGAGGAATCTCAGTATTGATTTTCTCCTCATATAAATTTTTTCACTTTGGGTGTCATATTTTGTCTCTTTTACATGTTTCTCTTTGTCCTGGTTTGGCCCTGATTGGCCATTTTTTAAATATTGACATATGATTAAATCAATGAAAAGGGTGGATGTGCCTTTTGTGAACACACATTTTAAGACAGAAACCCCTGTAACATATAAAAAGCTTTTAGAGGGATGCAAAGCTCTAGACATAGCTGTGAGTTGATGTAACTATTAACTATTACCTAATTATGGAGAAATTTGAACAAAGGAAGACCGAGAGAAAGAGAGATGATGCCCTCTGCCCAGTGAGAGAAGATGACCTCTGTTTCTTGAGATGAAGATGAGACAAATGAAGAGAACTCTTGTTTTATACTGAAAAAACCATGCTTAAACTATACCCTAATAAGCTGATATGACCCATGAGCAACTGTGGGAAGGCTGACTCATGGGAGATGCTTCACAATGGCAGATTTTCTTCCCCATGGGTGGGCCATTCGCGTAATATGTGAGGCCACAAAAGAACTAGTTTCTTTTAGAAAACCTCTATGGTATTCAAGAGAGACTCCTCTCCCTTGGTGAATTGAGAAATGATTATTCTAGGGGTAGTAAACTGACTGTAAATCCCAGGTTTTGTCTTTTTATGTTGTCAGTGGGAAAATGAACAGTTAGTGGGGGGAGGAGAAGTGTTTAAGTGTTTTCAAGGTTTCATTCCGATTCTTGCCCTTTTTTTTTTTTTAATGTTAGTTAATAAAGCTTTATTACTTCTAAGTTTAAGCCTACTCTGCTCTTTTCCTAGTCCTATCTCGCAGCAGAAATTGAAAGAATATATTCTAGTGGGTGAACTGGCACTTAGTGCCAAATCCATGACATCCTTGGTGCATTGGCTGGGATATCTCAAATTAGCAAACATGAAACCAATACACTTAATGTAATATTTCGACCTGGTTTTGAAGGAAAACCATCACACTCTTCTAGTTCTACTTGATAGCTGGAGCAGCTATCTGAAGTCTGTAGCCAGCTACTGTTGAAGTTAAAGAGAAGCTAACAAAAAGAAAGTCCATTCAGATCTGACATTTACTTTACTTTTCTTCTTACTTAAAAAAAACCAAAACAACCAAAACATAAAAAGCAACTATTAGCACTGCTGCTTCATTTTAACGTATTAAAAAAACAAGAAACAAAAAACAAAACCAAAAAAAAACCAACAAAAAAACTATTGTTTTTCATGCTAGTTCAATACAAAATAATATTTGCTATAGGATGACAATGGGAAAGTTTTATTGTCATCTTGAGAGCTGGGTACATGCTGCAAGATGTTTGTTGTAATTCAGGAGTAATTTTAAAGCAATCAGTTTCAGTCAGCCGCCTGTTGCTTCTTTGGTAGTCATTTATTTGCAAATATTTTTGTTTCTTATTCTGTTTTATAAAACAATCTGTGTCTAAGAAGAAATCATGAAGCTATGGAATTAAAATTCCAAATTCATAGTTAAAAGAATTCACAATGGGGAACATAATGGAATAATTTTTATCTTCGGAAGTGTGGGATGATTTATTGTGATTGGTTGTTGTAATAATTTAATTACTTCAAGTCCTTTTCAGGAACAAAGGAAGAAATCTTTTCTTATTGATGTCTCACATCTGTTGACTTTTGGGTTATATTGGACTTTTTTCTTGATGTTGGTGTTTTCCATTATTTGCTCTTGTAGGTGTATGAAATCAGACTTCTTATTCAACAGAGACTGTTACCAACTCTGTTGTTGTCATGCTGTCTCTCCCAAAATGAAATTATGGCATTTCACTAGAATTATTGAAAATGTAAGTGATGTACATAATTTTGCTCTTGGTTTGGCACATGGTCTACAACAAATGCAAAATGGTAGGAAGTCCTGTCAGTTAAGGGTCACAGAAGAAATAAATATTAGTGTTTAGAAAGCTTTAGCATCCAAATGTGAAGTGCAGAGAGACAGAAGGGAGGTTGCAGAATGTTCTTGTTCTTTTACAAATGATAGTTTAATAATGCCAACATAGTCTTCCCACAAAAGACTTGTTGTCTCCCATCTATTCATTTTAATAAAAAAAATCTGCAGGAAAACATTGTGAAAGACATCCAAAAAGTGGCTATTGAGTATATACTAATCCCCCACATGGAATCAATTTTAGGCTCCATCAGAACTGCTTCTCAGGTACAAGTGATGTGTTCTTGAATCCCTGTTGGGTTTTGGTTTTTCTTCTAGCTGTCCAGTGACAAGAGTGATACTTTTAAAAACAAACCAAACAAAAATGTAATGAAAACTACTGAAATAGATGGACTAAATGTCACTGATACCCCACTGTCAGAAAGCAAATACATTTGATCCCTTTATGTAAGAGTCCTGCTCTTTTATTTCTTCCGTATCTCTAAATTCTTTCACCTTTTGTTCAGGTAAACTGAATGAAGGAAAAAGATCACACTGGTGTATATAAATGAACAGAGGGATGAAAACCTTCACAGAAACCAAGTAATGTTCTAAAAATGTTGTCAAAATTGTCAAAATTTGTCCTGGCACAGAATAAATATTGTTTGTCTGGAAAGGGTATAACATGAATCATGGCATTTAAAAAAATATTGGCGTTCTATTGTATCTTTTTACATGTCCAAGACTAGCATATCCAGTGTAACCTAAAGGACTGTGGATACCTGTGATTCTCATGAAAAGGCAAATCAGCATTTAGAGGAAATACAGCATTTGCTTTCTAATCAATGGGATAACTTTGACAATTGCAGTCATGAGTCTAGAAGCTTGGAAACAAGCAATAGTCATAAGAGTATCTCAGAGCACAGAATAAAAATACTGAGAATCTCAATGAAAAAGTACTCCAAAGCTAAGGATTTCCAGATTCCCTTCAACTGTAGAAACAATCAAAATAATATTTTTTCATTTATTGGGGCATGGGTCTTTTATAATTTTTGGAAATACAAGAAAATACAGCACAGACCATTGCTGGATTTGTTTACACTCATTGGATGGGACATAAAAAGGCATTTAGGAGGCTAAAGTGTGTGTCTAGTTGAAGAGCAGTAGTCCTGCTGATGTTTTTAGGCCTAATGCCTTGTTTTCAATTGTTGTAAAGGAAGGACATTAAAGAATCAAATGATGCCTTTAGGGACCTCAGGCATTGGGCCCAGCCAGCATTGGCTTAGGAAAGCAGCCTGATCTCTTTTTATGACCGGTGGCCCAGCTAGTGGATGAGGGAAAGGCTGTGGTTGTTTTCTACCTGGACTTTAGTAAAGGACTAAAGGCTGTGGTGGTTTTCTACCTGGATTCCGTTTCTCCCAACTTCCTTCTGGAGAAAGTGGCTGCTGGACAGGTGCACTCTTCCCAGAGTTTAGAATTGCCTGGATGGTTGGGCCTGGAGAGAGATGGTAAATGGTGCTGCATTCACTTGGTGTCGGGACACTAGAGGTGTTCCAGAGCTGGGCTTAGTTGTGCTCAATATCTTTACTGACCACCCAAACAAGAGCATCAAGTGTGCTCTCTAAAAGTTCACAAACACCAAACTGTGGGAGTGTTGATCTGCTGAAGGGTAGGAAGACTCTACAGATTGATCTGAACAGGCTGGGTCCCCGGGCCGAGGCCAATTGTAGGAGCTTCAACAAGGTCCTTCCCTTGGGTCACAGCAGCCTTGTGCAGCCCTGCAGACAGAGTGGCTGGAAAGTGACCCAGTGGAAAAGAACCTCGGGATACTGGTCAACAGTGGTTGAACATGAGACAGCATGTGCCCAGGTGGCCAAGAAGTCAAATGATATTCTGGTCCGTATTAAAAATACTGTGGCCAGCAGAACGAGGGCAGTGATGGCCCTGCTGTACTCAGCATTGGCAGGCCCACATCTCAGATGCTGTGTTCAGTTTTTGTGCCCTCTTTACAAGAAAGGTGTTGAGGTGCTGGAGCAAAACCAGAGAAGGGCAATGAAGTTGATGAAGGGTCTGGTGCACAAATCTTGTGATGACTGGTGAGGAAGCTGAGCTGGGACTGTTTAGCCTGAAGAAAGGAGGCTCAGGGGATACTTTACAGCTCTCTACAACTGCCCGAAAGAAGGCTGTAACAAGGTGAGGGTGGGTCTCTTTTCCCAGGCAGCCAGTGACAGGATGAGAGGAAATGGCCTCAGGCCGTGCTGGGGGAGTTTCAGGTTGCACATCACAAAGAATCTCTTCATTGCAAGAGTTGCTAAACTTTGGAATGGGCTGTCCAGGGAAGTGGCAGAGTCACATGTAAAAGACCTGCATATGTGGCCACAGGGGACATGGTTCATTGGGAAACTTGGCAGTTCTGATTTAGCAGTTGGACTCAATGATCTGAAGAGTCTTTTCCAATTAACATGATTCAATGTTTCTATAATTCCGTGAAAATGTGTCTTTTCAGGAAGAATAGAACAGTATCATGATGCTTTAGCAGCATTGCAAGGTGTGGGTTATGAATTTCCATAGTCATTTTGCCAAAGATTTCTCATTTGGAAAGCAGTTTCATTCATTTTCCTGGAACCTTTCCTCAATTTTTACTTCACATTCTTCATCTGTTAATGTGTTTATTCTTTACCTGCCCTTACACAACATCTGTAGGTTTCAAGAAAGACTGAAGACCATCTTAACTGCATCCAAGGTCTATATACCAAGATTGATTGGATTGGATTTCTGTGCTTTGAAGACAGATAAAAAAACTAGTTCATACTTTGGCAACACATACTTCAATCAAAACAATTGACACAAAATTCATAAGGTGAAATGGTGGAAAAAGTGATTACCCCAAGATGAGAAGCCTGTTAACTGCGAGTCTTTCGGGTGCCTCTTCATAGGAAATGAGAACTCAGAATCATATACTTTAAAAAAAAAAAAAGCTCAAGGTCATCTCATGATCCTTATTACAGCTAAGAGAAAGACATAGAGAAAAACAGTCAAATGAAAACTTATGTCTTATTTATTTCAATTTCAAAATAGGAAAAAATCATTTATTTCAATATGAATTACATGCACATCTCCTTCTGCAGTATGGAGTTCATGAGCAAGCAAATGATACGAAAAAAAGAGAAACTTCATTTATGTAGTCTGACATATGATTGTTCAAGTCATATGAAATAGGTTTGCATTCATAGAAACACTAATAAAATGCTTCAAAATTAAGTGCAGCAGCAATATAATATTTCAAAATGGCTTTTACAGAAGATTCAAACATCATGTGTACTTTGTCAGAACTGCCTTGTTTCATAGTCTGTCTTATTACTGGGTCACTAGTTTAGAAATTGTCAAAGAAATAAAATCTAGAAAAGCTGTCAAATTTAAAAAAAAATGCCTTGAGCTGAATTGTTTTTCTGAAACACCACAGCATAAAAAATAAGAACTGCCAAAGAACTGCCAGCTTTTAAAGAAAATTAAGGTGTCAGCAGAAAGAAATCTGTTGTCAATAAAATTTCCATACTAAAAACACAGGATGTGTTTTCTAATAGTTCCACTTTAGATATTCCTAAACAAAAGGTAGTTTTCCTATCTGAAAAATGTTTCTTGTTGTGGCTCATTTTATTGTTATAAACTCATTGATGTACAGTCATTTTGTTGCAGTTCTTGTCAGAAATTTCAGCAGCCTGCTGTTACTCTGGGCTTTCTTGGCATCAGTGGCAATTTCCATAGCCCCCTGCAAGTTCAGTTATCAGGAGCTAACTTGGCATCTTCAGCCCTAAGCAAAAGGTTTTTGTCTGTGCAGACAGCTGAGAATTGCAGTCATGCAAAAATATCAGTTTAGTTTATTCAGACTCTTCATTTAACAGTAAAACTAAAAACTCAAGCAGAGGACAAGTCTTTGAGTTTGGCAGTGACATAATTAAGATTTTTAGAGCAATATAAATTTGTCTCCTTATACATATACCATAAGAAGCTGTCTTTAATTGCATGATAGACTCAGCCTTCACCTCATTCTGAGGATTTATCCACTGGGCTCCTGCTCCAGCTTGCTTAGCCAGTCTTTCTCCTTGTTCTCCATGTCTAGGCATGGGGTTTCAATGTTGAAAATTCTAATAAATGTTGCTTTTGCATTTCCTCTCAGGGACTTCTACATTGTCTTCCAAGACAGCAGGGAAAATACAAATTGAAAGAGATACCTGATATGTCCTCTGCCAGATGCAGAAAAGCCCAGGTCTTCAATGGGAAACAATGGGCTTTTTAAAATTTAAAATTCATCTCCGATTAGCTTGCCCACTCAATAAAGACTTCCTTGACAGATGTAACTAAATTGTTTCTTCTCAATTTGATTTTTAAATTAAATGTATAGGAATAAACAAAAATATTGTAAGCTGGTGATTTGGGTTCTTTATCTCCTTGAGGTTGTATAACTATTTTGAGTACTTGAATACTTTCCATTCAAGTTTTACTTATACAATGTTGATATTAGGACGTACATTTTATATAATAATATTATATATCTCACAACACTAGTCAAAAGGAAATGTCTATCATGAGAAATATTTGTGTTTATGGCTCTAATTTTATCAAAAATATAATTGAAGGCAACGCAGTCTTATGAGAAACTTTAGAAAAGTATAAGAGGCAATCTTACTAGCACCATTTTCGACCAGTTTTAGCTATGATCTGTTCCTTCTCTGCAACAGCTATCCAGCATTTCCTTATTCTGAGTTTTGCTTTCTCCTAAACTCTAGACAATCAAATACATTCCACATTTTTTGCTGGTGAATATTTCTGTACTTCCATGTAATTTGCATTTCCCTTTCAGATTTCCTAATTTCAGAGGTTTTTTTAGTATTATCATGTGAACTGAACATTAAAGTGATTTTCATGATTAAGACAGGTAATTTGTGATGGAACACTGCTTTGAAGAGCCAGATTTGGATTGGGTTTTTTGCATGTGGGATTTTCTACTGACTTCAAAATCATTATTTCTGGCATCAATATGTTGTTTATGACCAGCAGCTTTAGAAATGCATCTGTATTTAAAAACCTTCACATCTGCTGTACTAACCCATCTCTTTATCCTAGATACCAAGCCACAGACAACCTGAACAAGGGGTACTCTGCTATTTCCACTTAGTAATCCAACCCTGAACTCTAGCACTTTGCATCCTGAGGCAAAATCTTCCAGGAAGATGGAGTTGAATAGGTGGTTGAGTCTAGGCTCGTGCTGGGAGTTACATAAACAGAGCATCATAAACACGAAACACCCTGTCAGAGAGTGGACTAAAAATGTGCCAGGACAGGCCTAATAATGAAGTCATGCAGCCTGATTTTATATGTAAGCATTTTTTCCTTGAAGAATTTGCATCCATGTTCATGCATTGAAATGTATGAATCGTTAAAATGAAAAAGGGAAGGATGTTTGTGGGATAGTATCCATCTAGCAGACTATATTCAATCTCATAATCCTGAAGTCTTGCACTACCTCTCCATCCATTTATGCACACAAAAGGAAAAAAAAATTAGTAGAATAATTTGATCATCACCTTTGATTTTTTTTTCAAATTGTTTTATTATCAACAGGTATGCAGTATTCCCAAGTTTAGAACTTACATTCTGTATTCTAAAAATAATTTCTGAAAATATATAATTTTGATAAGAAAACCAGATATTTTAACGACTTTACTAGCCATGTAAATTAAATGTGTTTCAGCTGCCAAGTGGATAGCAGATTTTTTCCATTTGGAGAGCTGGAAATTTTTTTATTGAATAATGCATGTTATAAAGTCATAATGTTTTTACTATGCTTCTTCTAAAGGTTACATATATTTTTTCTCATTTCTGAGTAAATGTTTTTGCTATAGGTGCTACATGCAGGGAAGTTTTGGAAGTTTACTGTGTGCAAGGTGCTCTTGGGAGAAGATAACTCATTTCAGACTTATTTAAAATGTATCAAATAAGATGATTGCTTACCGACTGGAAATATTACAATTTTTTCTTCTACAGCAGAGTATTCCTGTAAGGCCTCTCTGCCTGTCAATGCTACACATTCTGATGACCACTTTCATTTTATCTTTATGAGCATAACCATCTATATCAAGCACTGTGGCAAAAGCATTTAAAGAAAAGTGTTGGGGGAAAAAAAGTCTGTCTTAAAACTAGCATTTGCTGCCACTCAGGAAAAAAAACACAAAAACAAACAAAAAAAAAAAAAAAAAAAAAAAACAACAAACCAAACAAACCCCAACAACAGTCTATCAACTACCAAAAGTCCTTTAACTTGGTACTAGACATTTATTTATTGGTATAAAAAACAATTGTGACTTTTGCATCTTGAAATTTCTTGACTCTGAGCCATTCAGAAATATCCAGTATTTGAACTACAGTTTACTGTTATCCGCACCCTTTCTTCTTTTTGCCAGTGGTTGCTACTAAATAAAGTAAGAAAGGAGAATTAAAAGCATGATTGTGCACTCTTTCAAATATGAAATTTTCGGAATCTTCATCAGTCTGTAAGTATTGAGCATGTGCCATTGGTTCTTTTTGGTGTCTTTGATGAAGAATTGCTTGAGAATAAATCTCCAAAATATAATAAAAATGTTTAATTGTGGGAAAGTGATATACAAGGCAATAGAACTTTAAATCTGTAATCTTGTGGTAAATGTTTTATAGTTTATAGAGAAGAGTAGTGCCACTTGTTCACTTGGCATTTCTGTCTTTCACAATCCTTTGTTTCACTTTCCTCCATTATTGTTCTTTCTTGTACCTCATCCCATCAAATAAGTGACTGATTATTGATAAATACTGTTGCCATTTACTTTTTCTACCCATGCCACTGTTTTTTTGCCTGTCCTCTCAATACAACTTTAATCCTGAAAAAATCAGTTCTATTCCAAATGCGAAAATTAATTACATGTGTAATAAATTCTTTTTTTGCTCATTTCCTTTTGCTCTTCAGAGGCTGAGTGGTTATGCAAAGTCACAAAAGGGTTCACTTCATTTGTTTAAAATTAGGTAGTTATGTCCCACTGTGGTGGGTTGCCCTGGCTAGATGACAGATGTCCACAAAGACACTCTATCACCCCTCTTCTTAGCCAGAAAGTAAGGGAAAGTAAGGTGGACAATGACTTGTAGCTTGAGTTAAGGCAGTTCGCTAAAGTAAAAGTGGAGGTTTCTCTGTACACAAGCAAAGAGAAAAAACCAATAATTTTATTTTCCACTCCCCATCAGCAAGCCTCCCAGGAAGCAGGGCTTCAGCACACGTAGAAGTTGCTCTGGAAGACAGAGTAGATAAAAAAAGCCCCCCGCTTCCTCCTCCTTCATTTAGCTTTTATATCTGAGCAGATGTCACATGGTGTGGAATACCCCTTTGGTCAGTTTGGGTCAGCTGGCCTACTGGTGTCCCCTCCCAAATCTTGCCCACCCCCAGCCCATGGATGGAGGGGCAGAATGTTTGAGAGACATCGGTGATGCTGTGCCAGCCCTGCTCAGCAGGAGTCGAAACACTGGTGTGTCATCACCTTTATAGCTAGCAATGCCAAGCACAGCACTGGGAGGGCTGCTGTGGGGAGAATTAACTCCACCCCAGCCAGACCCAATACACCCTCTTTCAAGAGTATGTGGAGTCACCAGTGAAAAGGAAGCTAAAGAGCTCTTCAGAAAACATATTGAGGTACACACTTCCCCACCCTTTTGTCTGAATTAAATTGAGGTCTAAACCCTGTCCTAAGCATGCTGTGCTGCAGTGCAATGGATCTTCTGTGGCAGTTTCTTTAACTTTTTTTCACTTCTAGACTTAAAGAATGCAGTTACATGTCTCAAAACACTGTTCCCATAAGATAAGACACCATAATGGAACTTGAGGTAAGCACAGATGCCACAGCAGGAAGGACCTAATCCTTGACCTAATGGAGGTAAAGGTTTGATTAACATCTGGACAAAATTCCCACCATAGCAGGCAGTGGGAAGTGGGAAAGAGGCAAGTGCTGATACACATGCCATCTCAAATCATGGGAACAGCATCTATGCCCTGTGGATATCCAGGACTTGGACTGTATAAAAGTGATACCTCCAGAAGAACGATTCAGGGACCCCCACCACAAAGAAGACCAGGGTGGGAGAAGGATCAGCATGGTGATGCAGGAATCCATGTGGTGGTGATATCTCTAGCTTAATCTCTCTCTCTCTCTTAATCTCTTTCCCTTCCCCCTCACCACTCTTCCTGTTTCTTTCTATCTCTAGACCTCACATTTACATTAAATAAAATCCTTTTATCCTGTTGGCTTTGGCATATGGTCTTGTTTGCACCTTAATTTGGGCAGAAGTATCTCTTATAATTGGATCATAATACAGCATTGGTTGCAACTGTCTATATATACTTATGTCTATGTGTATATATAATGTATATGCATGCATTAATAGATGTACATGTGAATATATAGATAGATAGTCTGTGCAGGACTTCAAACAGGAGGAAATATCAGAAGCAAAGCTGTTCTTTGCTATATTTCATTTCACTCTATTTCTTATTCCATTGTCTCCTATTTTCAAAGTATTACAGAATTTCTTTAGCAATGCATAACACCAATACAAAAGATATTAAGAGAGCAATTTTGAGAACAATAGACTCGTTCACCATATGTGAGTATATAAAAAATTATTTGGAAAGTACACAGATATCAGTAGATATAACACATTATATTTGAATCCTTCTATATTTAATTAAAAATAGAGACACCTAAACTGCCACCAATGTATTTGCAGAGTTAACTACTTGAGATGAATGGCTTCTTTCTGCATGAAGATGTTGTGATCATTTATACCCAATTCTTATTTTTAAGGTTATCTATGTCATCATAAGCAGTAAGAATATTTTTGCTTCAGTGAAAGCAGAGTCTCTAGGACACACTTAATACCATAATATTTATTTTGCTGAAGATTGGGGTCATAGAAATTCACTTTGCCACTAGGTTTACAAGGGATAATTTAAAGAAAGGTAATGTTACTTTATATATGTGCAAAATTGTAGTTTAAGTCCATTTCCCTCAAGAGAACTTTTTAGTGAATATTTTCAAAGTTGGCAGTAGTGATTCCATATAAGGGTAGATATTTGTTATATTAAACAGTTTATAACATGCTTATTTATTTTAAAGAAAATAGTCTCAAAGTTTGGTACTATTGACCAAAACAAAGTTAATATTCTGGGTTTGTATACGTACATAAGTAGTATGTTGTTAGCTTTGTATTTTATCTTGGTGTTAATTCTTACATTGATATTCATTAACAGGTCTCTAAGATATAGTCACAGCTAGGAGGATTCAAATAATCTCATTAACAATTTTTAATTTTGACTTTTATTTCTGCATTATTTAATAGAGATGGTTTTGAGCTGGGTTATTTATTTCTTTTTTGAATGTATCATTTATGTTCCAAGATAGATATTTCTTTTCTCTAGTAAGTTCTTTTCAAACCTAGTTAGCTGTAAGGGTTGTGTTGTTCATGACTGTTTGTCACATTAGATTCCCAGAATCTCATCAGAACCACGTCAAATTACATCAATCCAAACTCTGGGCTTCTGATAACAGAGTGCTATAGGAAGAGCATGGCTTGAAGGTTACTGTAAGACAAATAACTTCTCATGATCACAGGAGTACTATAAGAGATGCAACAATTTATTGAGGGTTCATGCAATATGATTTTTTGTTGTATCACAGTAACCTGAAATTTTCAGTAGCCTGTGCTTTACAAAACCTGTTCACAACACTGTACTACATTTTATAGGGGTATTTGTAATCCCTGCTAGGGGAATGATTCTCTTTCTACAAAGAAATACAGTAATGAGGTAGCAATATCTTTCATTCTGACCCCAGAAAAGACCCAAATACTAAAACAGGAAATTAAAAAATGCTCCCTGAAGTTAAATATATTACAAGATATTGCTGCCCTCACTATAAGACTAGGAAAGTAGCAAAATTGCATCCCCTGGCTGCACAAGCTCCACCAGCAAATCTGGCACAGAAGCCAATAAACCAGGCAGGCTTCCTTTCTGCTTCTGCATTATGTAGAACATGGCAAAAGACAGTCTATCACAAAAATGTACATTATTGAATGCTGCTGCTACTGTTACACTCAGCTGCTTCTAGAGCTTGAACAAGCCCAGGCACCGAGAGAATGAACCTTCCTCATTTCATCCCTGGACTAGTGAAGCAGAGAAACTAAGTCTGTCAGAACCTAAGAATTGGCCTGTTTCTAGAAGTGTGCTATGGATTTCTCTGGTAATGCTCCTATCTTTCAGAGAAAACTGCTAAATTTCTTTTTTTAGAATTTTGTGAATGACTGGAAAGGTCTGTCATAAGGTCTATCCACAACCCTAAGTTTTCTCACGAGGAAGCAAGAGCTTTGAAGGGACAAGTCTATTATTTTCCTCCTGTGCCTGCAAGGCTAGTTACTGTTGTGCCAGGTTTAACTTGCATAAATCCCTTAAATTATTTCATATCCTTTTGGGACTGAGATTAGAAAACTTTTCAGGCTGCAATTTTTTTCAAGGAAAAAACCCCAAACCAAGATATATTCCTGAAAGTTCTTCTGCAGTGAAGTGCAGCCACGTCCTGTCAGCAAGTAGATTCTATTTGCTAAAACTATTCATTAAGTGAGAATGACACCTTACCCAATGTGTGATCTTACTATTATTTTCCCATATATCTTGTCCTAGTGAACCTTCTCACCAATGATACAAAGCATAGTATATTACCTTTTTCATATTTAATTTCATTCACGTTTTTGAGTAAATTACATTTAACTGCTGTTGTAAATTTGAATCTGGGAACATGTTTAAAAGACACTTTATGGGTTCCCTAGCAGTGGCACTACTTAATTCTGAGAGCCAGAAGATTGCCTCCACTGAATTTAGTAATAATAGAAAGCTGAATTTCCCGTAGGTCAGTCTGAAATACTGGCCACCTGTACACCAAATCTCTGCTACTTTCTTCAAGTAACTCTCATTGGAGATTTTGTTCAAGCATTTGTCTGTTTATGGGGGGTCCTGCAAATATTGGTGGATTTAGCCCTCACAGTCAGAAGAAAGTCTAGATATACCCAAAGGCAAAAAAATATAGCATTTTTAAATGTTTTAAAGATCATGGAACTTTTATTCCAGTTGTGAATATAGTATAACAGAATAATATATTCAAAACTAATAGATATCAATCACATTGGATCCCCAGAAATATTTCTTTTGGACCAAATGCACACCTCCCTTGCATCAAAGGAACTTCTGTGGTGTTTGGCTTAGGCTCAGGGAGATGTGTGTATAAGGGTATTGGGAGTGAGATAGAACAATTTTGTATCATTCCTACTTTGGGCTCTGTCAGGTACAGCCTAGGTTTAACACATCTGTGTTTCCTATGCACTGTTGCTGTAAAGTCACCACTGCTGTAAAATATGACAGCAAGGTTCAACAAATTCTACCTTCTCAAAATATGTCTCTGAGGCTCTGTCTTTTCTGTGTATGTTTGGGTAACTCGTCTGAGTGAGACAGTACTCAAACTAGAAGATACAAAACAGTGTCACTAGTTCACTTACAGCTGTAAGACCTTCTGACACAGCTCACCGTCTTTATTGTTGCAACAATATGTTCCGCATTAGAAATTTCTTTGTGCTAAATCTAGGACAGTTCAAAAAATTTTCAATCCTGTTGGATACACATGGGAGTTGTAGGCATTAGGAGTCTAATAGAATTTGATAACTTTCTTCTGCATTGATATTTATTATAGCCGTTTTAAACTATGGTGAGATCAAAATTCAGCTTGTGTCCCTGGACAAGCCAACACACCATGTAAAAGAGACATATTTTCAAGGATGCATGCATCATAGCTAGAACCCACACCCAACCTGTAAGTTGAGCCATCTTTAAAACAAAGAAGAGACCTGAAACTGGACAGGTTGGTGGTATGGATCAAGTTTTTCAAGGTGTTTCTCACATGTTATGTGTTATGCAATGTTGCCATCAAGTATATTAAACTGATAGGATAGGGAAAATTAGTTTGTGAAACAAGCATGAGCATTTGGCTGTTCCTGCAGAAACTCCAGTGCTTTAGTGTTCACAGTGAGGTTTTTATCAGTTGGCTATTTGTTTTTATTGCAAACTGAAGTTGAGAGGGACACACTACAGTGAAATAACTATCTCTGAGTTGGCTGTGAGATAAGCAGAAATGCTTCATCTAGGGAATAGAATTTTCATTCTCCAGTATAAATTTCCATAGTTTGCTAAATAAATTATTAGCTACATTGGCAAACAGTTCCCAGGCTCTTCCACAGCTCAGTCCAGTACCAGGAAATTCATGAACTAGGAACTAGTGTTCTTCACACTACATTCCAGTGCCAAAATTCCTATTTATTTTACTGGGAACAGGAAGCCTTTTTCAGGCGACCTTTCTTGCTAGTAAGGAAAATATTTCTTCTAAGGTAAAAAATGTACTGTCCATATTTTTATGGTAACAACACTGAATAAATTGAATGTTGAAGTCCTTCAGTTTTGCCAAATTGTCATCTAAAGCAACAATAAGAATATAAGTCCACTTTGTTCTGCCAATTTCTGAAGGTATCATAGAGGTTAAATAACAAGTACCTAATGTTTCTGCTCTGGATGATGTTATAAAGGAAATTGGATAAACACAGGAATATAAATCAAGGAAAGGTGCTAGGAAATTATGCCATCAGTTAGAAAAATGTGCCATACTTATACCTGATATATCCTCTTACTTGCTGAAAGTAGAAAAGAGAAAAGCATTTAGTATCTTGAGTAATCCAGGCACTGATTAATTGCATCCCGTAATGCTTTCTAATGTATCTTCTAGAAAACCTTATAAATCATATGCAGGCCTTTTCTCTTTAAATGCTACTTTATCAATTCTCAATTGCTCAACTTTCAAAATAAAGGAAGAAAATTAGGGTCTGAGCAGCCGGGATTTATTTTCCTCTTCAGGGCCCAGATTCAATTCAGTATTTAGGCGCATGTACAGCCTGAAGCAGGTGCACAGTCCCATTAAAGACGTGTGCTTAAGTACCTTTGTGAATGATGACTATTTTTGGTCTTTCAAAACACTGTGACATTTGATGCATGTTAGAAAATCATCCCACTTGAAAAAGGTCACACAAAGAAACAAGGAAAGCAGTTGTTTTCATGAATATAATCATGGGCTTGAGCTTCAAACCTGTGATACAATGAGTTTTACACAGCTTCATATTTCACTGCTGGTGTCTGAGTGTGTGTCTTCTCTTACACATTTTTGTATGCAAATTGACTAGAAAGTTATAGTTGTTCACCTTAATAAGCCCGAAATCATGGGAAAGTTGTGAAACTTATAACCTGAAGAAGTCTGTTGTGATTGTTCCACCCTATATTTCAAACCTGGAAAATTATTCAAGCTTGGGTCTATTTCTAGCTTCTTGTGGGGAATATTTTGCAAAGCCTTTAGGTAAGAGCTACTACAATTTCCATCTCTTTAACCATAGATTCACACAGGGTTTTGAAACAGATTTGGAAATATATGGTGATGGTGGAGCGTGTTTAAACTTTGGTAGTAAGCATGGTGCAGCAAAATATTGATAATTACAGAGTTTTGCAAAAGCTGTCAATCTTGTTGAATAGAGAGGAAATTACTGCTTTTATTACGCATTCCTTTGGCCCACTTTTTAAAAGGATGTAGGAAATAAGGATGAGATGTTATGAAAAATAGCAAGAGATGAAGTCTTTATCTGAGTCAGGAAATC
Source organism: Sitta carolinensis (assembly GCA_032173965.1). Taxonomy (NCBI): domain Eukaryota; kingdom Metazoa; phylum Chordata; class Aves; order Passeriformes; family Sittidae; genus Sitta; species Sitta carolinensis. Next base: position 83,329,417 of record CM063284.1, read on the forward strand.
AAGTTCAGTGCACCAACTACCATTAGCCTCCTCTCCCACCTGCTAATGAAAGCACAATGTTATATCTTAGTCACTATTTGGGTCTGCTTTAAATTGCAATCAACCAGCAAGCTGTCCTTCTGAAATACACTAGTCAAAATTTATTCGGAAAATATTCCAATATTACATTTGATACATGGCTATTATAAGATAAAATTATATTATGATTTTATGTGGAGGTACCTTTTGATGTTCTCCTTAGTATCCTAACAAAAAAAAAATTGTTATGGAATTAGCCAGTCATAAGAGGAAACAAATTATTTGATCACTCAGTCCAGCTCATGTCAAGGGAAAAGGTTAATAAAAAGAATCCAACTGTCACTATAAATAGTCAAGAAGAATGAGAAGAAAAGTGTATACAAAGCAAGTCCATACGTATCATACAGTAGTTACTCTTTCCTAATTATAATGAAGACAATTTCAAAGATTTGTAGGATCTCTGTCTTAAAATTCTGCCCTCATTTTCTATATGTGCATGATTTTCCAACTTCAGAGATAAATCCTTTTTTCTTCAGGTATGATATGCTTTTCCTACCAGGTTAATTTTGGGGGCTTTGAAGACCATTAGGAAGTGGAGTTAAAGGTGCTTACCAGAGTATGACTTCAAATTGAACATTGTAGAGTATTTGTCATACTAACAAGAGCAGAACCACAAGGGTTGATTTCCTCCTGGGTCACTGCTTGTGGGACCAACCCATCACACCATGGTTATAGAGTTACTGGTACCTGTGTCAGTGTCACACACTCCCTATTATTTTTTCAAGCCTGTCAGTTGCCTCTCCTGATGCAAAGCCTTGGCAGTTTGCATAGTTTTAGTCACCACAGTGCAAAACCAGTGCAGTAAAACTAGTTTCCTTAGGATAAACGGCGTGCTTAAGCGCAAACAGGAAAGAGAGGAGAAAAGAAGGAAATGGGATTGTTCAGCATAGTTTAAAACTAAAGTGCAGCCTTTTTAAGCAATCTTTCCAAGCTAAACTTCCTTGTGAAGTAACACTGCTTTTCTGCTAAGCCATTGTTGAAAGGATTTACGTTTAACGGGAACAATGAATAATGCTCCTCGTTCTTCTCTCATTTTGTCAATGAGCTCATGTACTATGCAAGACATAAGTCTTATCAGAAAATGCTAGGGGATCAGGGGATTGCAGGGATGAAGTGACTGTCATGTTCTGATGAAATAGGAAGCCACAGAGACATGTTGAGCCAATAGACCTACTCAGGTTATCAAGACTGAAGGCTGTCTCAGCACACAGCATTGTTTCCAGCCTCCTTGCATCAAGGTTCACCACCTTGGTTAGAATGCTATTCTTAGGAATGAGGCTGAGGTCCGAAAGTGAGGTTGGAGAAGGAGAGGCTTAATCTTCTCTGTATTGAAATTTGATAGATCAAGTGCAGCGCTTCATAAATCACTAGATGAACTGTAGCCTGAGTCTCCTAGGCCTGAAGTTTCTGAGTTTCTAGACGCAGTTTCTTCAGGATGTTTTAGTTTGAGAAGACCTAGTTCTCACAAGCTTGACAATAAACATTACAAGTGTTGTTGTAACAAGAGTGATGTTTTAGATTCCTATCTATGGGACGGACGTTCTCTCTGTCTTTCAGTTTTGGCCAATGGGATGAAGAGTTCTGGCACTCTTCTGACCAATAAGATGACCTGTTCTAAAAGATAAATAAAAGGAGTCAGTTTTTGAATAAAGATTAGAGTCAGATGAATTTACCAAAAGAAGTTCGTGTCATTTGTCACTCGCCCACAGCGACAATGAACAACATAAAACACACAAGATACAAGAATTGCTTTTTTTCTTTTATGTCATGCTTTTCTCCAATAACTCTCTCCTGCTGAAATGTCTGCATATTTGAGAAGGTGAGGATTACAGGATACATGTGGTGACTGTTTTCTCAAAGGCTAGAGGTGATATCAGATAGGTCCTGTGAACAAGATATCATCTTCTAAAAACTGTCAAATTAGTACCATATGCCAGAAATAAATACACACAAAAATGTTAAGTAACAAAGAAAGCTGCTGTGTTTTTGTCTCCAATATATTGTTCCAGATACAATAGTAGTCAAAAGGACAGATTTCATTATTTTCCTGTTATTTCCCAACCAAGGACCACACACCTGACTGCAAGTAGTGTGCTGTACTCCCAGATGTATGGAATAGAACTTTTATTATATTTTCAAAGCCTTTTTTCTTTTATTCCTCAGGGACATTGCGGTCAACAGTTTTAGATTTCCACATCTGCCCATATTGGTGCTAACCCGTGACACTCTGTGACATAAGTCACACACAACTGGATGCACAGAGATCCATTGGCATTCTGGTAGAGTAGAAAAACTGACATTTTGAATGTCTCTGCCTTACATCTCATTTGATGGTTTCCAAGTAGTACCTTTCAGACAAATACCCTTGTCATAGCTGACATCCTGGACAGCATTTTTAACAGAGAGACAAAGGATTACAACTTCAGCAAGAGGCTGAACTTCAGACTCTCTCTTTTTTACCTGGCATAATCTATGAACACAAAATTCCACTTTAAAAAATCCAAATAAATTGAAGCAGTCTTTCCATGCAAATCTTCACATAGGGGAGATGGACTCATTGATCAGGGCAATAGAGAACCTTGTGATAACAGTAGCTCACAAGGCTTCCTTCTGTTTACAGTATCAGCACTCCTCTGCCCCACATCACAAAGTCAACCTCTCTCCTGCTGAGCATCAACACTGTGACTGATTTGTTGAACACAGCAGAAACAGAGGAAGTCAGGGAAACTAAACCCGAGGTGATAGGATGAGAAATGTCAATATGATCAGCACTATTCCCTTACAAAAGAACTAGAAGAATAATTAGCAATAAAAGTTAAGCCACCCTGGAAGGAAAATAAAGTTGTTGCGAACTAATGTTGAAAACCATCATATCTTTGACATAAAAATGATAAGATTTATGATGAAAAGTGCTTTTCAAAAAAATATTTAGGTTTCTGCAAACAGAAAAGCCTGAAAATCCCTCTCATAACAAATTAAAAATGTATACTGTAACTTGCACTTACTTATTAAATTCCTTCATGTATTTAAACCTCTTTCTGTTTATTTTATGTACAGATTTTTTCCTCTAAATTATAAATACATTCAATTATAATATCATAAGTACTGGAAAATATGTTATGCTTCACCTGAAATATTCACAATGTGCTCTGTTTGAAAAACTTGGGTTCCTGTGCTCACATGTTTAACCACAAGATCCACAATTGAAAACATCCTCGAGGGTATCAAAAACATTGCTACATTGAAAGAAATATTCTTCACTGAGTGTAAAGAATTTATTCAAACAAACATCAGACAGAAAATAAGACTACAAACTCAAGAGCTTTCTGATTTAGAAAATCAATAGAAAAAATCAGGTAAATGACACACCAAAACTATCAAGTGATAGCAGATGAAAATATGGATGAGATCCCAGAGAAAAGGTCACAGCAAGCCCATAAGAAATCTGAGCAATTACACAACTATAAGTGATACAGCAATCTTAACCACAAAGGGCTCATCTCTGGATTAGCATTTTTAAGAAATGTGTGTTATTAGAAAATTCTACCATCTCGAGGATCTAGATCATGCTAAGAGTATTAGAAAAAAATAATCTGAATGTGCAACTGCTGAGAAAAAGCACTACACTTTTAACAGAAAATGAAAATTTTCTGCAGAAAATACTGTAGAATCACAGAACAGTTTGGGCTCAAAAGGACCTTAAAGGTTGTAATTCAACCCCCTCTGCCGCTGGCAGGATTGCCTTCAACTAGAATATTGCATAAATCTATACTCATTTGAAATTGGAAAATGTATGCACTTAGTCATTTTATTTACATTTATTTCAAAAGACAGAATGAACCCTATAATACATGACAGGAGAGATGCTTTATGGCATATAAATGTTAGGTTACATAAAATAGTTAACAGTTATTTTTTGCAACCATAAGCTGCCTTACTTCTCAGACAGCAATCCGAAAGTTTAAAAGTCATAGATGTTACACCCATTGTGCAGGATGAGGAGCAACAAAGTAATCCCTCTGTTAAAATTTTCATTTAGTCCGAGAAGCTGTAGAGCTGAGACAGAAGTCCCATCCCACAAATGACTTCAGAGAAGACAACCTGATACTACCCCATGCAGTGGCAGCTTGCAGGTTGTCCTCAATATCAGCTCTTAAAGGCTGGATGCAGGAGAGTAATTGCCTTGGTTTGAATGATGGGTGTCTGCTAAGAAGGCAGAAGCCTCCCTTTGAATGGAGAATGCAAACCCCTTCCCTCCAAATTATTATAATTTTGAATTAAGAGGATCTCAGGCAAAGATATGGGAATAGTAATAACAGTTCTTTATTGGGAGAATTAAAATTAAAAAATAATAAAAATGTAATAATATAAGAACCAAATCCCACTGACAGATTCAGAATACAACATGACATCCTGTGGGTCAGGGTGTTGGTAGCAGTCTGATCAAATGGTGGCTGCAGTCCTCCTGGAGTGGCAGATGTGGTTCTGTTGGAGCAATGATCCTGTAGAAAGGTGCAGATTTTTTCTGAAGGTCCAGTGGTAGTGTAGATGAGCCTGGTCTTCCTCTAGGAATCCAGTAGGAAAGGCTGATCATCTGGGAATCCTCTGGGAATTGAGGCTCTCATCTCTCTCAAATGTCAGATTTTTATCCAAGTAGGAATACTTGGCTCCTCCCCTTGGATAAAGCATCTCCCAGTGGGATGATGCAAATTTATCAGTCATGAAATGAGGCTCGGTGGCCCATTAGCAGAAGATATCTCCCTGGGTGAGGATGGGTCATGGAAGAGACAAAGAATAGTGCCCCAGATGGTTTTTTCAAAGCTGCCCCATTAACAGAGGGTCACCACACCCCCACCCCCTGCCCCAGTTTCAACAGATGATGATAATAAAATACATGCTCTTGGTCACATCTTGCCCTGCAACCCAAGACAGTAAGTTACTGAAGCTGTCAGGATGATGTGGACCATGCAGAAGTCACAAGATCCAACCCAGAGAAGACCATGAGGATTCAGTAGAACACACAAGCTTTTCTCACCTCTAAGGAAAGTCACATCCAGAGTCTTTCAATCCCAACTGAGGAATTTCCGAGCAAACTTATATTGATAAACACCAAGAAGAACAAGGTTTAATTGGAAAGTCTGCATTCGTTGGTGCTCCAGTCCAAGAAAACTTTTGAAAGTCATCTCTGAGCTGTAGTGTTAAATATCTCCTAACACATACCTGGCCTATTCATAAAGCAGCTTTTCAACAGTTCTGGGTACTATCAGCTTTCCTAAATTGACACAATCCCCTAGCAGTAGTAGGACACAGAAGTAAATGTTAGCTTAGTGGAGTGCAAGTGTATATGCATAGAAACTAGATTAGATGTATAATTATCTTACTAGCTTACTTAGCTTTATCTGAAACATTCTTACAATCATAAGGATTATAGACAACCTTTGAAATTAAGCCTGACCATAGGTTTTGGGCCAACTTTTCCAGCAGTTCATTGTATATGAGCAACTTTGTAATCTTTGAATCGTGAATTGTTAAAACAAGGAGAAAATTCACAGATTTGTGTTACTGCATTTGTTAGACGTTTCATGCAAGCTATACCTATGAATTTTTTGTGTATCGTATTTCCACAAATGGCTATGCATGGTGTGATCCTCTGAATTTGATAGTTTGTTTATGCTCCTAATACACAGACTGAAATATCTTAAACAGGAGAACGAATGTTGCGGGAATTCTGGAATTGTTTGATAAGTTTTAGTGATAAGTATAGTATAGTTATTATTGTTATTTTAGTGTAGTTTTTTTTCTAGTCTCTGTAAAGGGGGCCCCCTGCTTTGGGAGACACCTGGTCAGACTCCTGATAAGAGTTCCCAAGACAACCCCGGCCTCTGCCGAGAGACCGTTTCCCATTGGTTTTCCCCGAGATAGGCTTCTGTCCACCCTAGCAATGTAGCTTTCCTCCCTCAGTCCATCAATCATCTTCAAGGTCCAGTGCAGTCCAAGACTTTCAGAGGTTGATGGATCCCCCAGAGACCCCTCCCCAACTTACTTTAAGTTGTCTTATTGGTTTGTATTCTGTATCCACCCCCCCCATCTTCCTTTGGATAAAAACCCCCTTGTAACCCAGGTTCGGGGTCTCTCTTGCCTGAGGCACCGGGCCTGGGGTCAGGGGCTTCCCCTGTAACCCCCGAATAAAACCTATGTTCCTGGATGTCTCTGAGAGTCCCCTCTTTGAAACCACAGCCGTGACAGCATAGGCTAAGGTGCTGCAGAGCCAAGTACCCACACACGAGACTGTCAAGGCGTATGAGAGCGAGTGGGCGGTCAAGCCGAACGCCAGGCTGACCAGAGATACGCACGACGACAGAATGTTGAATGACAAGTATCAGACAATGCAATTCTCTTCTTCAACACCAAATTAAATGGATGAAAAATTATTTGTGCAATTAACCTTGAAAAATTCTGGATTTAGCAGTTCAAAATCACTGCATGCTGTCTGCAACACCTTTTAAAAGAATTTTTAAAGAAATATTGAAGAACTCATGTCAAATATAATGTCCTTTGTCATAGAGCTTGTACAAATCAATGCTGCTGACTGAGGGTATCTAAGTAAGTGGAAGCACTTATGTGACTATTCAGATCTAGTAAACACAAGTTTCATTTCATTTTAGTCACATTTCATTCTTTTCAACCACTCCATTTTTTCACATCAAAGAAGAAGATGAATTAACTGTTTGACATATCTATCCCTGTTCTTTTTTGCAAGATTTGCAATCGCTTGGTCTGTACCTAGAATTATATATTTAATTGATGGTGTAAAAAGGGGCAGTTTTGGTATGTGTGTTGTCCTATTTAGCTCTGTTTACCCCAATGAGGAGAGAAGAGACAGGGATGAGACATGAATTCCAGTTCCTGCATGTGCACCGAAACATCCTCAAATAGGAAATCTCAGAAAATTCCACTGTCAGGAAGGAGTAGGGTATGCACAAGACTGAGGCATGCATTTGTCCAAGATTCTCCTTTGCCACTAGGTCACAAAACAATTTGGCAAATTCACTTACTAGGAAGGTGACCATCACTTTATCTGGTTTAGATAAATAACACAGATTGTATGATATAATCTTATGATGTAAGGAATGAAAAAGAGCCAAGATATCAAAAAAAAACCCCTATTCTCACCAGGTGGAAATGATGGGGAAAATTTCCTTAACTGTCCTAGCCAGAGTGTGAGTTTGCCCCTGTGATAGCTGAAGTTGCTGTTTTGCCAGCTTCTTAACCTCTCAGAGACATCTGAATCTCAATGCTGATGGAAACAAATCCACTTTGTAAAATTCTATTATATCACTTGGGTTAAAAGATGCTACATACATACAATTTTCTTAAACGTACTGTAAAATATGGGACAGCTTTGATTTACAACTAGTTAAGAGGTTTCAAATGTTGCATTTCATACAGTCACTTCAGCAATTTGGATGCTACAAAACTTACTAGTCCCTGAGCAATGCAAAGCCAGAGAGAGAGAAAATTATAGGCCTGTGATTTTTTCTTTCTTTCTGTTTTAGTTCACCAAAACCCACATTAAAAATAAAATGGCTTCTTCATTGGTCAGTCATTTGAGGGAAAAAAAGCAATTAAATGGCACATAGATTTTCAAATTTCCTTATTCCAGACTTAAGTGTATCCTCTCCACGATCCAACATTGAAATATTGTTATTTTACATCCACTTCTAGGTATGGCACAGTACTTTACAAAACCTGCTTGCACAGGATTATGCAAGGTGAAGCCCAGCAAATTAAGCTGACCTAATAATGCCTTTAAGAAAATAAAGTAGTGAGGGATTGAGATGCCATTTTAGGAATAGCTGTATTTAGGCTAAGCTAGAGACAGGCAGTTCAGGTAGCTTAAAAGTTGTGTTGAAAATTTGTTGGGACAAGTCTTTGAAACAATGCTGAGTACTACACTTAAGCCTTTCTCTCCTTCAGCAAGGTAAGTAACTGTATGGACTCTGCCTGGATTAACCATAAAGCCAGAAGGAAAACTGGCCTTATGGAAGAAAAATCCAGTAGAATTCCATCTCTGGCAGCACCCAACCTCAGACATTAAGGGATGAGTATAAAATTAAGCAAACTACATGCTGATATTCTCCCAGCCTCCAGAAATTTGCAGTTCATATTTTAGCCAAAGGTGGTATCTTTATATTTAATAGCTATCAGAGGACATTTTTCATGAATTTGAGCATTCAGTTTGAAGCCATATAAATATTACTAGCCACAGAATCCTGCAATATGCAGGTTAGTTAGCTAGTCCATGCAATAAATCTATGGGAAAAAAATGGACTTTTGATGAGAAGTTTTACTTCATGCAAATAAAATATAAAACCTCTTAAAATATAATAAATAAAATATATAAATTAATATTTATATTAATAAAATTAAATAAAATATAAAACCTTAGAAAATGTTTAAGGTCCATTTATAGGCAGAAAAGGTACTTCAAAATATGATTCCTTTAATTATGTTTTCTTAAATCAGTTTGGACGGTAGGAAAAAAATGGTAAACTTTGTATACATCACAAAGAATAAATAAAATATATTGTTCAGCTCAAACTGGCTAACAAGGATACTTCCATCTAAGGAATCCTTTCTTCGTGTCTCAAAGAATTTTCTTTCTTTTATTTGGGGCAATGTTTAGAGATAAGGAATATAGTGTTGAATTTTAAAAGGACAGTCACTATTAAAAAGTTTTCAGATTAATTTTAATTCTGTTGGTGGCTTTAACTGCAGAACTCTTTTTCCATGAAATATTGTATGGGAGCTTAAAAAAATCTAAAGCCATTTTGCATCTTTTGTTCTTTTTGTGATTGCACTGTGTTTGTATGACAAGGTTTTGTTAGTGGACTTAAGGCATTAGTGAGGGGGCTACAGAGTGCCTTCTGAGAGAAGGTGTCAGAAGCTTTCCCCATGTCCGATAGAGCAAATGCCAGACAGTTCCAAGGTGGACCCACCACTGGCCTGGGCCAAGCCCATCAGCAAAGGTGGTAGCTCCTCTGGGGTCATGTGTTTAAGAAGAGGGGGGGGGGGGGAAACACTGTGCAGCTGCATCCAGTGAGAGGACTGAAAATATGTGAGAGGAACAACTCTGCAGACAACAAGGTCAGTGAAGGAGGGAAGAACATGACCCTGGCACCAGAGCAGATTCTTCTGCAGCCCAAAGGGAGGACCATAGTGAGGCAGCTGTGTCCCTGCAGCCCAGGAAGGTCCATGGTGGAGCAGAGATCCACCTGCAGCATGGAGGGACCCGCACTGGAGAAGGTGGACGCCTGAAGAACAATGTGACTCCGTGGGAAGCCTGAGTTGAAGCAGACTCATGGCAGGATCTGTAGACCAGGGAGTAGCCGATGTTGGAGCAGGTTTGCTGGCAGGACTTGTGACCCCACAGGGGGCCTACATTGGGGCAGCCTGTTCCTGAAGACACCCCACCTGGAACACAGGAGGATGTGAGAAGTCGTCACACTGAGGAGGAAGACACATCAGAGACAACCTGTGATGAATCAACTGCAGCCCTCATCCACCATTCCCTTGTGCTGTTTGGGGGAAGGAGGGAGAGCAAATGAGAGTGAAACTGAGCCCAGGAAGAAGGTATGGCTGGTGGGAAGAGCTTTGTAAGATTTACTTTTATTTCTCATTATCTTTCTCTGAGTTGATTAATAATATAATAAATTAAACTAATCTCCCAAGTTGAGTGTTTTTGATCTGATGGTGCCTGGCAAGTGATCTCTCCCTGTCCTTAGCTTAACCCATGAGCCTTTTGTTATATTTTCTCTCCCCGCCAAACTGAGGAATGGAATGACAGAGTGGCTTTGGTGGGCACCTGGCATTCACACAGGGTCAACCCACCACAGTGATAAAACAAAATTTACTTTCCTTCAATAAAAGTGAAATATGATCTCCAGGGTATAAAGAACAGCTTCCAACTCATTTGCTTCTTAAGTGGTGCACCTCTGATCTCAGTTCAGTTGGAGTGCAGTCATAATTTATAGTCTTGTGATGGACACGTGTGTCTACATTTTTAGCTGCCAAGGTTGCTATGTTACCAGGTTTTGATACAGCTGCACTCGTGACAGCCTACTTCGGGGTATTTAATGCCACTGTACATAGACAGCTCAGATTATTAAAGGGAATATACTCTGTGTGTGCTATCAGTAATAATAGAAGTGTTAAGGTTGGAAAAGACTTGCAAGATCATCAAGTTCAACCTTTGACCGAACATCACGATTTCAACAAAACCATACCACTAAGTGCCACATCCAGTCTTTCTTGAACAGTTCCGGGTCTACCACTTCCCTGGAAAGCTTGTTCCAATGCCTAACCACCCTTTAAGTGAAGAAATTATTCCCAATGTCAAACCTGAACCTGTCCTAGCAGAGCTTAAGTCCATTTCTTCTTGTTCCATTGCTCATGTCTTTCTTGTATTGAGGGGCTTCGAACTGACATAGGAATGGAGATGCAGCCTCACTAGGGCCAAGTACAGGGGAAAAATCCCAGTCCTAACCCTGCTGGCCACGCTATTCCTGATGCAAGCTAGGATGCCACTGGCCTTCTTTGCCATCTGGCACATGCTGGCTCATGCTCAGCTGCTGTTGACCAGAACCCTCAGGCTCTTCTCCTGTGCCACCTTCTGGAAACCCTTTCCCTAACCTGTGATGCATCATGGGATTTTGTGACTGAAACCTTTTAAAGTCCTTAGCAAGAAAAACATATTTTAAAACTTGAAGTTAGATAGGAGAAAATGAAAAAGAAGCAAAGTCTCCATCTTCATAGTCAGAAATTCAAGTTTGAAATCATTAGTTGTGTTTTCTCTCCCATGAGAGAACAGAGTTATTATCAATAAACACAATGGTAAATTCAAGTAGTCATACAGTACCCTTCATCTGAAGACCCTGAGCAGTTAATAATCACTAATTAATTAAGCTTTGTAGCATTTCTGGAAGGGATATGCAACTTGAATAATACATTTCCCAGGGGACCCAAATTGTAGGCATTTTTTGTGACCCACAGGTTAACTGGAAAATTCTGGATCAAATATATCTCAAGACCTGAGATGTTAATATATTTTTAAACTCACCTCAGTGAAACAGTCCCACTATGACGTCTACTCCATGGAGGCTGGAGAATGTGTGGTTATAGCAACTGAAAAATAATGGAGAAGGCAGCGATGGGAATTTAGAATGAATTACACTTTACTCACATGCGCAAGATTTCATTTGGGGTTTGGTTATCAGGTGTGCTCTTCCAGATAATTTCTTATCAAGCAAAGCAGGCTTGTAAAAAATTGTACAGTGATTATACATGTCCCACTTTCATTAATGCCTTCCATAGACAGAAAGCATAACATAGCTACTTTATACCTAAGGGCCACAAGTTCTTCTACAGGTAGCATGTTTGCTGTATTAAAAGCCCAGGCTGGCATCGAGTCTGCTGTCACTCATATAATCAGTAATCTAGAACAACTTCGTTAAGGTCATTAAGTGGGTTCAGTCCAGCACATATGAAGTCTAGCCCAAACGTAAAGCAAATAACATAAAATAATAATGGCTTCTGTGTGAGAGACAGTGGCAGAAAAAATATGAAATTTTGGGGCCTTAATAGGCCCCATAGTGCCATTGAAGGCACTTTGTGATGACATTCAGCAGCTGGATTTTTTTCCTTTCAGATACATCTAAAGCACAAACATGCCTTTAAGGTTCCTCCAATCTTTCAATAAACCTAAATTCTACTGCTGTTTTCTAAAATATTTACTTATTATTTACAGTATTTTAAAGAGTGCACAGAGACATTACTTAAAATATTATGTATTGTTAGAATTTTAATTAGATGATTAGTTTATAGTATTGATATAGCTATAAATTTGAATCCCCTTCTCAGTACAGATAACAAAATGGAAAAATAAACCAAAATGGGAAACTGAAGGAGTGAACTGGATCCTTCTTAATCTAGAAATATGGCATTTAAATGGGATTTTCACAAAATAAAGAGAAGAGATAACATACCTCTCATTTAACATCTGCTTCTCACCAAACCTACTCACCTAAATGAAGTTTTCATTTCTGAGGAAGTGGTTGAAATTCCCATGGTAATTAGAAGTGAAAACCAACAAAAAAACTCCCAAAAACCAAAGAAACAAACAAAAATCCTGAAAGAAACAAACAAAAAAACCCCAAACCCACCACAGCAAACAAATTGACTAGTGTTGACTGTTTTTTACTTTATTATCTAATAGTCCACCTGTTTATAAGTTGGTGAGATAGACAATAACTGTTTGTTGTGTTTGATATATCTTCTTTTTTGCATTAATCCACCTATGATCTGTCTACCTTTTAGATTCATCTTGATATCTATAAGAAGAATTCTTTGTGCCTTCCTTTGACCTTTTTTGTAAGTGGAAGATGATGGTGTCATTCACACCTTCATCCCCTCTTTTGGATGCAAATAGATATTATCAGGTATGTTCAGCAGGTGTTGCGTAATGCTTATGGAAAGCTTTTGCATTTTATATCCTGCTTGGCAATTGTGAAAGACACGTTTGGAGCTTCAGATCAAATCTTATTTACTGCACAATCTGATGTCCTGAGACCACCAGAAGAGGCCCTCACAGGTACCGTAAACAAGTATTGCATAAGATTGCACGAGTTAAATGAAAATTCATTAGGTAAGAGATAACCATGTATTAGATAGGTGGGTTTATGTTAATTTCAATTTACAAATTCTCTTTCTTTGCTCTCTGGTATGTTTGATTTATGGAAAACTTCCACCTTGTACCTGTGCAGAATAAACAATGTCCCTTTCATAAACATGACTTTTTGTCCTGATTTAGAGGGTTCCCAAAATTTGGCAACAATCCTGTGATAAACTTAAGATTTGACATTTTTCTTCAATTTGTGCGCTGGCTACATGCACAGCTACATCAGTGTGCTTTGTGGAATCATTTCCCTGAAATTATCCTAATGCTAGCATACTTTCATATTAAGTCTTTGGTACAGAATTATTGCATGAATTCTAGTCAAGCTATTTCCTATTTCAAATGTAATTTTATTATTCTCAAATCTGATACCTTTCTGCATATCCAAAATCACACCAGCTTCTTGTCAAGTCTTCAATGTGCTCCTGTCCTCCTCTCTCTCTCTTAAACTAAGACCAGAAAAAGAAACCCATAGACATATACTTTGAAAAGGTCAAGTTCTGCTCTCAGCAGCAGCATATTTGAATATAGACTTAGACCCTAGTGGGTACTGTCTGTCAGACTATCCAATGACTAAAAATGGCAATAATTTCTCCCTCTCAGTAGTTACCAAGTTATAAAAACATAATTTTAGAACAAGAAAGGTGCTGCTAATAAGAAAAGTTTTGATTATAAGGCCATAAATATGATCTCATTAATCTAAATAATAAAAGTAGTAGAAAAATAGCCCTACTGAGTATACCAGCACTGATCATGGCTTGTGGCTAGTATAGCTTACCTTCTTTATGCATAGCCTGTGGCACTTTTGCATAACTAGAAATAAAAACACATAATTTTACCTACAATTTAATCTGAAGCAGAGCTCTTAAAGGCCACCACATCATGAAATGGCTCAGCTAAATTACCATCATCACAAATGTGTAGAGAAGATATTTGATCACTTGCTTTACATAAATATATTAACTGATGCATAAATAATTTTGTTCTCATTATTGTTAGTAGTTTGCAGTTTTGAATATGACTTTTTTTATTTACCTCTCCTTAGATTCTTCTTATCTTGCAGTATTGAGACAGATTTAGGCTTTGTTTATGCCTGTATTCTGTAGAAGCTTTTATTCTAAAAGAGTACATTTCAATAGGTCTCAGAGCATCACCAAAAAACAAAATCATAAACACCCTCTGCTAAAACAAAATTATACAATTCCTCAGTGCTCTTCCAATTAAGATCAAAATAAGCAAGAGAAGATAAACTTTGAGATCTTTTTTGTTTTTCACATGGTCTGGCATATATGCATGCAAACATTACAAAGTGTCAGCTAGGAAAAAAGTGTGAATACTCAAAAAAATCAATGCCTATTTTCATTAACGTCAACTAAAATAATACATGAAATCCATCTTCTGGAAGTTACTCACAACGAGTGAAAAGGGAACTTTCAGTTCAGTGAAAGAATTAATTCAGCAAAAGAATTAGTCATGTAATCTGAAACTTGTGGCTGTGAGATGAAACCAAGGAAAAGGAGGGATGCACAGAACTGATTCTTGATGGGTATAAATTAATGAAGTTCCTTTGCAGGAGACCAAAAGAGATGAATAAGAAAATCAGTGAGTTGATGACATACCGAGTTTACTATATGAGTTCTTTCCATGCAAAATATTGCTGTACTGCTTTGCATTCTTCTCTAAGTTTTAAAAGAAATATTTTAAAATACAGTTATGTTACTATCTTATTATTGTGACTTTGCCATTATTTGTGTTATGTACTACCAGCAAGCTCCAATTGTGCTAAAATATCACTGGTTTCACTTCGGGTTCATAAACTTTTGACTGTTTTTAATCATAGGAGCTGAAATGGAAAGTACTGCATGTGTTTTGAGAAAGGTGTTTAGGATATGAACAGAGCATGAAATAACGTGTTCTGCAAATCTAACTTAAACATCATTATATTTGATAGTTTACAGATTTTTTTACGTTCAGCAGAAACCAGCAGAAAAGGGCAGTAACTGGTCAGTGGCTTCATGTGAGGACAAGGGACCTTGAAGGAGTGAACTGAAACTAGACAGCCGATACAACAAAGAATAAACAGAGCAAAAGCTGAGTCCTGTCAACGGGAAATATATGCTTCTCTGCTCATCCAGTCCTTGCTATTGTGGTGTTGTCTCCTCTCACTTCTAATATTCTGACTGACAGCCTACAGAATCTTTTTCTGGGTATGTGATCACATTACTTTTGAGGTAGGCTGTTAGAAAAAGAAGACTGCACATTTTGAAAGGAGTTTCTTCAATTTTGTTCCTCATTCATGTAGATCAGGACCACTGGTAATATCAGAGCTGGTGATATGGATTCCTGACTATTTAATGTTTTGTATTTTCCTCTTATTGATTCATCTGCTTTGCAGACAGGATGCAGGAATTGTTCAATCTGCAGTCAGTAGGAGTAAGCATCAACCCAATATGGCTGACTGGGTACTCCTGTGCCACTGCACATCTACCCAGAAAATATGCACAAGAGCATGGTACTTGCTCTGCAATAGATCCTAAGGTACATTAAAAGGATTTTACAGGGTCTTTAAAAAGTAAAAAAGAAGTATCCCACGCATGATGTTTGTTTCCCAGTCTCAATAGTATATTGGTGCAGAAAGCTCAGAGGAAGAGGATGAATCCTGCTGCTTGAAGTTGTGTGCTTTGGGTATTACAAGGGAACACAGGGAGCTTCAGGCTTTAGAGTTTATGTGCGTATCCTGACATAATTTTAGGTTTTGCCAGAAAATTCACAGTGCTGCTCAGATTCTTCTGTGTATTCACCAATAAGAATATTTTTTTGTTTCTGTTTTCACCAAAACTAGAAGAGTGTCTGTAGGGTTGCCTGCAGATCCTGACAGGCTTCCTGTGTTTCAGACTTTGGACTGTACCTGGTGGCTCCACTATATATTAATGCTGGAAATTTAAGAGGAACGTGGCCTCAATATTTAAATGGTGTGATGCACCTATCTTATCTTCAAGTTAGGGGAGAGTTGAAGCACACCCAGTATCACCAGTATTGCACAACAGAGGAATTGTTTAAAAAAATAAAGAATATTCCTGAAATTGCCAGAAACACTTGTTCCCACTACTTAATAACTCATCTTAGTTTAGGAAAAACAGCAGGTTTTATCAAATTTTTTTGGCTTAAGAAAAACAGATAAAGATCATATTTAAAAATTTAAAATTGTGTGTACTGTGATGGTGTTACAAGCAATTGAAAGAAGGTTAATGGTGGCTTCTTAATATATCTGTTACTGTTGGTTTCAGAAAATCAGTTAAAGCCACTCAGACAGCTTTGGTCCCCATCTAGGTTTCCTATAAGTTCTCTGATCTTTAATTGAGACAACAAAAATTTGTGTTAGTTTCCAATGTGTTACTCATCTGAAGTCACAGAAAAATTACTTATTCAGAATAATGCACTTTGCTTTTGAAAATCAGTTCATTGAACCAGATGACCTGCTGCTGGTGAGAATAGATGGAAAAAATTCCATCTATTCCATGCATAGTATCTCAGGATTCAAAAACACATATAAGCTCGCTTATTTCTATTGCTTAAACAGATCCAAATATCTCCTATTCACAATAACATTTGAAATATGGAACATAAAATATAAAGCTTCAGATTTTGCCAGTTTTCATAATTTGATGTGAACTTCTATATTGCTTTCCTCACTGAAAATAGAAAATACTGCAATGATGTTCAATCCAGCATCACGTATTTGTCAACAATCCATGAAATCTTTCATTGACCTAAACAAAAGCAAATTATTAGTATAGGTATTCCTTAGGCATAGTAATATTAGCCTAAAATTGAATTGAGCCTGAAAAGCAATTGTACAGAAATAAAAAGAAGGAAAGAATTTATAATCATAATTATGAAACCATACCTCAGAAGATGATCAGTTCTCAAAGTGAGATGAAAATTGAAAAAAAGAAATAGATGAAAACTATAGTTGTTGCTTGCTTCCTTATTTATTTTAGAGTCCATATTAAATCTTACACAGAATTATTCTTTAAAGTATATCTGACAGTGAGAGGTAACATTTTTTTGGTTCCTTTTATAAACTACATTTGTGATAAAGGCTTGGCACAGCTGATATGAAGGAACACTGATAGGACCTTGGTACCTAGAAATAAATTCAGTCCTGTTGTATGGAGTAGCATATTTCCTGTGGGAGAAATAGCAATCTATTTTTAGTTCTGCTGTACTCTTAAGAAATGCACCTTTCCTCCCACGGTAAGAACTTATTGTACTTTCACAACTCAGTGGACTGTTAGTAAAACATTTTAAGCACAAAATCCAGCAAGATGCAGTCAAGTGTACTACAGACTTGAAAGTCACTCACTGAAAATTGCAAATGCTCTATTTGAGTTAGTTAAGTTCACTTCTTTCCTGATTAGTACAAATACTTCAGTACTTCCTTCTCCTTCATTGGTCAAATCTCTCAAGTGCAATATAAATCCCTTTCTAATTTATTTCTTTGTTTATGTTTCTTCGTCTTATGGTACTAAAAAAAAATAAAATAATTTACTCCAGTTCTTCTTATTTAACGAGTTGAGTTGCCAATGGCAATTTGTAGATAATACGCAGCTCAGCTAAGCTTCCAAAAATCATGTCAAACTGATGACATTTTTCCACTTTTAGGATTAATATTCAACTACAGAATAAATTAAGCAGTTACTATTGAAAAAAATCCCAATAACTTCTAAGACTTTTCATTGTATAACCTCCTTCTGAATTACTTAAAATGAGCATAGTAAATATTCAAAATGAAAACTTGTAATCATAGCATTATGTTGGCTTGTTGTTTATTTTGTAATGAATTTGTTGAACGTAGGTTCTTCATTGTGATGTTTACAACAATACAGTCTGTCAAAGTTTAATATTTCCTTAGCTGTTTGTTTGAAGAAGACAAGTGACTCCATATTTTGGAAGATGTGCTGTTGAAGCTGGCACAAGAATGAACTGGTGGATCATGGTGTTCACAGTTATCCATAGAACAGCCCAGTGAATGTCTGGGAACAGTAGGAATTCAGAGGTGTTCTGAGGTATGTAGACAGTGGCAGTGAGCAGGTTCTCAAAGGGGATCTTTCTAAACCTTACATGAAGGTAGATGTGTCTTTAATGGGACAGGCAAGAAAGAACGATATATACCCTTATAATGTGTAGAAAGCAGGTTCAAGGCCAAAGACAATTAGCAGAGTTACAACAGGCCAGTTACCCCAGAAATAATGAGTTGAAGAGACCTTTGGGTGAGTTATCAGCTACACTGTGTCAATTAACCTCAAGGGCAAGGAATGGTTTTGGACATGCTATTTGCTACTGTGAACATAGAAAAGGAGTTCACATCCTCAGTGATTCTTCTTTATGAAAACACTGGTTCAGAGCATATTACAGCAAAACCCAATTTTTCTTGCAGTTGAATTTGGTTGAAAGTCTTGAGGTGACCAGTTAGTCTCAACTCATGCAGTACCTATTCTTTATTTTGTGTGCTCAACTGTCCTTTTTTCTAGTGAGCAAGACTTAACATCACTACCTTATAAAATGAGAATGTAATTTATATGTTAGAAAGAAGGTTGAAACTTAATAGGAAAGTAAAGTAATAGGTAATGTTTTCAAAAATATGCTTTCCAGTGTAGAAGATCTATGTCTTACACAGCCTTATTGTTTTCTGGGATGAGTAGGGCACAATTTGGAACCAGACTCTGTTCTGTGGAGTAACCTAGTTTTCCTTTCATAAAGTGTGGCATGTCCCCCTCAACTGGTTAAAGGTAATGCTACACCTACTATGTATTTGAAGGTGATATGTGCTGTAAATATCAGGGGCTTGTACTCCAGGGTAAGAGTGAGATAGGAAAATAAGGCAAAAGAGGCTTCCAAGTTCAGTGAATAAATCATTCTCCTATATCTAGCAAACATGCTGATAGATTATCAAATTTGTTGTTGGCAACCATTAAATTAATTGTTCTTTTTTTTCATTTTAAAAAATTCTTCCTGTACTTTCGATTTTGGCAGTGTCATGTGAAAATAAGTATTGGATGGAAATTTCCTTGAATCGGTTTTTAATTAAAATCTTTTTCATGTCATCATGTTTCTTTGCATTTACACTATGAGGCAAGTAACAGAATTTCTAATTTTTGATTATTTTCTTACTATCTACTTTTTTTATAATCTACTTTTACCATGTCTGTTTTCTCTTTCTTCAGTGATCAGTCCTAATTGCTCAGTTTCTTTTTATATGCAAATACTTCCAGTCCACTTTTCATACTTTTCAATAACCTAGGAACTAACCAAAGTAGTGCCATATCCCTTTTGGGATAAGTGATCAGCAATGTGCACTCCAAATGACATAATATCATTAATTACAGAAACTCCTCATATAGCAATGTAATTGCCCTATTATTCTTCATGTAATGTAATCTGTTGTTAGGCTCTCAGCTACGGCTGCATTAAGGAATTTACTCCAATTTTCAGGTCTGCTGTTGGAGTTTCTTCCACAAATTTGGACCCCTCTGAGATGTTGGAAAAATGTGAAATTTCCTTTTCAATTTGAAATCAAATACTTATTCTGTTGATAAACTACTTGAATTAAGTATGTCCAAAGTTTCTTTCAATCTCTGAGACCTTTTCTGACTTAAATGACGTCATAGTATCTGCAAACTTCAGTAAGTAGAGACAGTCCTGTTTTAGTTCTTTTAAATCTATTGGTCAGCATTAAACAATAAAAGTTTGAGTGCAGTAAAGTCTTTGTTGTGTTCAGTTAGTTACTTTGGTTTGGGTTTTAACTGGTCATTTCATTGTGATCTTTGGCCTTTTCTTCATGACAATGTTTTCTTCATGACAATTCCTTATTTTATTTCATAGAATCACAGAACATCTCAAGCTGGAGAGGACCCATAAGGATCACTGCTCCTTTCTGAACTGCCATAAAACCATAAGATATGACCATGAGTGTCACCCAGACACTTCTTGAACTCTGACAGACCTGGTGCCATGACCATTTCACTGGTGAGCCTGTTCCAGTGGCTGACCACCCTCTCAGAGAAGAATCTTTTCCTACTGGCACATATGAGATTTTCCTTTGCAGAAGCCCTGCTGGGTTTATTCTACTTCATGATATCCTAGACACTTCAGTTTTTTCCCTTGGTAACCATAATTTCAACTAACATGCTAGGTACAGACATAGGCCTTAAATCTCCAAATACTCTTTTAAGAGTAAAATTCTTACTATGAATTAGATCAGATGGCTGATCTGACAATTCTGATTTAAAAAAAAAAAAAAAAAAAGCTCTAGGAGTATGCCAACATTTAGTTATTCCTAAGGAGTAGTATCGATGTTTTGGTTTTAGTTCACGGTAGAAGAAGACTAATTAAACTAGAGAGGGCTCTGTGTTTGTAATTTCACTAACTCATGTCCTGTTCTCTCTGGCATTTCTTGAAATAGACATGCCATGAGATTTCACCAACTGAAAAGCTTTTATGGTTTTATTTTTAAGAAAAGAAAGACAATACAAATAATTTTCTTGAAAGCTGTCAATACCTTTTTCCAATATAAGAAAAGATCACACCAAATAGCTATTGAGCTGAACAGCCAAGATCATGGTCAAAAAAAGATAGAAAGGTTAAGTATAAAAACAGGACAAGTAAGCAGTGATATTTTTTGAAAATACTCTGCAGCCTTCAAAAATTTGTGCTTAAGGATTTCTTCAGCTAGACACCTTAACTGTGTGTTTAATAACCCTCCATGGAATTTTCTGTGATATTGTTCAATCACTCTGAACTTGTCAACTTTTAACAAGCATATCATCCTTACTAGCTGATGATCAGGGGCTAAGATGGCCAATTCTGAACATTTTTGTTCAACCCTTCAGTAAATCCACATAAAAGCGATTAAGTTTTATTATTTTCCAACAGACATTCAAACCAATTTATTGATGCTAGAAATGTTTAAAACAAGAAATATAGCTGCTGCTTTTTTTTTTTTTTTTTTTTTTTTTTTTTTTTTTTTTTTTTCAGCACAGAAAAGACTATAAAATTTGCAGTGCAGTTCTATCTTGTAGGAAGCATTCATACAGCTGTTGTTAAGGTATATGTTGCTGCACTTGGCATCAGAGCAGAATCAGTCCATTAGACAACAAGGCCTCTGCAGAATAAAGGATATTATAAGTATGACCCTTGTGCAAATGGAAAAAGTGTAAAAGAGCTCAAAGTTAAACATTATCCTGTATTAACCTCCTGTATAATTTGATTGTGAAGAATTTTTCATGTTGTGGGCTCATATTGCTCTCAATTAGTATGTGAAATTTCTGTTGGCACTTCAAGTGATGTTAAGAATGCCCCCTTTGAGGTATCAAGACTATTTTTCATTTATGTAATGATGGCTTTGCTTGGCATCAAAGTTTTGTGAATCAAAATCTCTTCTGTCCTTGTCTGATAAGTAGACAATCAAATCAGATGGGTCTAGACTTTCTGAAACTGAGATGCATGAATTTCAGCAGGTTTGAGGACAATAACATGAGGAAAAAATACAGTATAAGAGGATAAAATACAGTATAAAAGGATAAAATATAGTATAAGTGAAGTAATACTTTAAGCGTATGTTTCTAAGATTTTCCTGCTTTTTGATTGAGGCAGAAATTAATAAAATCACATATTTAATAAAAAATAAAAGATCCTGACAAGTTCTAGAGATGTGCAACCAACATAATGAAATCATTTAATCTCTTTTTTTCCTTCTAGTTTGAAACCTTCGAATTGGAAAAGCTGATGTTTAAGAAATATTTCCATGTAAATTGCTTTAAGATATCTACGTGTAAAGATTTGTGGAAAGAATAATAGCAATTATCATTGCAGACAGCTCAAACTGAAGAGGACTCTGTGCTTCACAGCAGCAATTAAGGAAAGCAAACTTGGTAAGATGGATAATGAATAGGATATGAAGCACACAAGTATCCCATTGGAAATCAATGGAACACTCTCCTCAGAGTCAATCCAGAACAGGATAAAGAAATAAAGAGTGTTCAAAAGTGAGCAGTGAGAACTACAAGATGTGAGACATTCAGCAAACCATTCTATGAAGCAAAATTATGGCATCAAGATTGAGAAATTTGGCAAGCTGATTCATAGAAGGTACCCATTAACACACATATCAGAGAGAATCAGAGTTTAAATTGAAGGGATCTTTGGAAATCAGTCCAGTCACCTACTCAAGCAGGGCCAGCTCGAGCAGGTTTTCCAGAACCATGTCTGTTTACATTATAAGTATCTCCACAGAGACTCCAGGTAATCTGTTACAGTGTTTGACAACCCTCAGTGTAAAAAAGAGGGGTGTGCCTATACATATGGAGATATATAGATATAGGTAGACAGATACAGATATGGGTACAGTCATATAGATACATACACATGTATTTACCTTCATCCTGCAATCCCATGTGAATAGGAGTGGCATACATGGGCAGGTAAGATGAAAAGAAATTTACGTAAGAATTCCTAGTTACTGAGTCTTTGTTTCTTCCTGTCAGTGATAGCAAAGACCTAACCAGATGCTGTAGATTTCCTAAGAATTCATTTTCAAGCTCCAGTATCTATAAAAAGGTATGAATAGTCACAGATGTGCACTAAATATTTGAAAATAACATTGCTTGTTCAACTCATTCTCAAAAGATAACTGACATCAGAAGCTTAATAGAACACTAGGTATTGTTGATATTATTCTCATTTTAAATGGACATTGAAATTGATAAAAGAATATGTCTTTCAGAATCAGATTTGGAATTTGACTATTAATTTTGAAGATATTTTTGAGAAATACCTACAAAGATAGAAATAATGTAACCTTAAATCATATTTCTCTGTACTGATTATTGAAGGATTTCTGAATCTTCTGCTAATATATCAGCTAAGCTTTCATATCAGAGATTTCTCACTGGATTGTGAAAATGTTGTCTCTGATCTCTTGTAGTCATTCTTGGTGTATTGGGTTTGCATGGCCAAGCTTTGATAGCAGCAGGGGCTAAGGGCCTCTGTGTAGCTAGAGTCAACCCACTACACTTGGGAAAGAGCAAACATAATTGGATCTTTCCAGATTTCTTTTTCAATATTTTATTATTTTGCTTGATTTCTGTCTGTACACAGTAATTAAAAAAATTATCGTTATAAATTTTGTATAGTGTGAGAAATACCTCATGGCCATCTAGCAGCACATTTTATCAGTAAATGACATAGGATGGTCAAAAAAATAATAAAGTGAAATGATACTTTTTTTTTTTTTTTTTTTTTTTTTTTTTTTTTTTTTTTTTTTTTTTTCCCAGAATATTCAAACCCTAGACTTTACAAATTCCTTTCCCTTTTAGGTTTAGCTTTTGCCTGTATTAAAGTTTTCTCACCCAAAATTAATCACTGCAGCCTCTTCTCTTATTCCCACATTCTATACTGATCCCAGAGACATGAATATTTAAAAAAAACCCCATCAAACACTTTGTTTGCAGTGCAGAAAAATAAGAAAGTATCCTGAGGCATTTCTCATATATTAATTACAGGTTTGGTTGATTTCCAGGAACAACTCTTTTAGAAACCTGCCCATGGAAAATGAAACTGATCAAAGAATTTGTATTAAAATATTGCCTATTAAAAAAAAAAAAATCTTAACAATTTGTTTCAGCCAGAAATTAAAATAGTGGATACAGGGATTTAGATATAAGAGTCATCAAGAAAAAAAGAAGGAAATGAGAAAGTCAAATACTCAAAGTATCTTTAATGACATAGCAGGAGATACACAGATATAAAACACATATGCATAGACAGGCACAAACATTCACATGCACACACAAACACGTATTTTTCCACTTGTATTCTCTGGTCTTGTTTATTATCAGCAGCAAAGGTAATACAACACATTGTGTACTAACCTATTTTCTGGTCCAGAACTGTTCCATGCGGTTTGTTAACATAATAATATTTTACAAAGCCCCAAATTTTTATATCTGTCTCAGATTTTCATTGTGCTGTTTGAGTCTGATTTCAAAAGAAACCTGAATACTTTTATCTATAGCTGGAGAAAAGGCACAGAATTCTAAAGGCAGATGACAAGAAGACTTTTATCAGTTAAACATAGGGCTCTTGTCCCACTGTATCACCGTATTTAAGGAGGACATGCCAAATCCACTGAGTTACCAGTTGGTACTTGGGTGATAGGGATGATAGCAAATATCTAGAAGAGATTTAGCTCCATAGTTATCAGGAATTTCTAGCAAAATGTTGAATCAACAACTTGTCCCTAATGTAATGATCAGTTTAACTAGGATCAGGTTATTCCTTTAAAGGGTTGCCCATTCAACAACCACTAAGATGCACGGCTGTTGGTTTCAGCACTGTAGGATGAATACCATTCTTGTAAGGTCTTTGTTGAGCAGTCCATGAGACCTCTGGTGACAGAAAGAGAATGACCACGAGGACAGTGGGTTACCATAGACAGTTCTGCTACAGTGACATGACTGTATATTTCAGGGTAATGCAGCCAGCCTATAGGTGTTTATTCTCTGTAACTTGCAAAGATTGTAAGAGAAATACTGTTCCCAACAGTTCTATTTCTTTTTTTTTTTTTTTTCCTAAGTTATTAAGAATGGCATACTTTTAATCACTTTATAGAAGTAAAAAGTTTTTTTTGAGGAAGGATAAAAAGGCTTTTTGGTAATTAGTGTTTGCAAACTTCTAAGAAGTCTCCTAAATTTCAGTCACTGGGTTCAAAATAATATGAAAAATTCTTTGTTCCAGAACTTCTGTGAATGTCCCTAAGTACACACTGCCTTTGATCAAATGATCAAGGTAATTTTGATGCCTTTATTCAAGAGGAGTGTTATTGCACAACATAAATAGTCCTACAGAGATCCCAATAAAAGTACTTGTGGTTTGCAGTAGTATTCAATGCGAACAACAGTCTACTACTAACTAATAATGAGAAAAGAGGGTCCACTTCAATTTTAATTAAATCAATAGGAGTGTTTTCATTTGCTTCACTAAATAAGTGCTTTTCCTTTTTTACAAGATTTCTAATAGTCCATTTTAAAATATGTTTCTCCCTAGTGAGATCAAAATGAATCCTTTACTGTGGCAACCAAGAAAGATTTTCAATGCAGTTGCAGTCATTGTGCTGTTTTACAGAGTGTAGCATTTACAATGTTTGGTCATTTGTGTATGCCTGAAATAATGAGACAGACTCACAAGGTGACATGCAAATAGAAAAGAACGCTTTCCAAAGCTAAGGAACAGACAATAATATGGTCTGCTCATCTGAATAAAAAGCATCACTGCTCTTACCCAAGAGAAAATAGGGAGGGGAAATTTTTTGCATTGACTAAGTAATGTAAAGGATGTAGCACTGCCAGCCTCTAAAGAGTCCTTAAAACCGGATCGGCCTTGTAACTTGTCATAGCTACAAACTATTCAAGTACATAATGGTTTTTCTAACAAGTGAAAAAACCTTAGAACAGACTCATTAGTTGAATGCAACTACTCAAACAGAACCTTTGCCTAGCAGAATCATCTCTTTAAAATGTAAATGTTTGATCACTTATGAGTTTACCAGTTCAGAAAAGCAAAATAAAACCCCAAGCATTTCTAATAAAGATCTACATTATCTGAAAATTATTGAGATGTATATTGCTCTGAAGAAAAGAAATGGATAGTTTGGGTATATGCTAATACTCATGCCATTGTAGTTCATATACACTCCTGCCACCAATTGTTTACATTGTGTTTTCATACAACACTGAGAGCCAGGCTTGAAGAGGAACCTTTTTATTGCATTTAGATCAGTGCCTTGAATTCTAGTCGAGGCCCCTGCAAAACTGTTACAAGATGGAAGTATAAAGTTCCTAGAAAGTTTAAGGACGTTTTTTAGTATATTCCATGAATACCAAGTTTAAAACCTGTCTGCCGACTTTATTTTGATAATCTATTTTAAGAACAGGGGGTTTTAATTATATAGGACTGAATTATTCAAAGATACAGCCTATAAAATGTGAATGCACTGATTGGACTCAGTTGAATGAGATTACTGAGAATAGTAACTATAAATGCCTGCAGGAAAAGCAACAACAACAACAATGACATTTCCTTAATGTACTTTGCAACAAATATGCTTTTTCATTAAGTGTGCCTAAAAGCAAGGTCCTGGTCACATACTTCCCTTGAGCATTCTAACAAGAAAGGCCAATAGAGGTAAACCTGCAAAGCAGACAGAGATAGATCACCTTTTTCTCAGGATAGCACAGGTGATATCAGCAGTTCAGTGATGGAATTCTAGGACTTTAGATCATTTATAAAATTCTTTTGTGAAACCTGAATGGAATCTCAGGTGAATAATAAACACTCCTCTCTGTTTTCTGTAAAAGCACAGCTAACCAAATTTAAAGTTAACATCTGTATATTTATATGAACTGAAGGGGTGCAGCACAGAAATATGGTCCAAACTATATAAGTATGTGTGCAGTATTATTTTAAATAACATTAAGACATCTAAAATAAATTTTCAAAGCTTTGTTGAATTTGATGCAACTCAAACTATGTCTCCTACAAGACAGTGGATAAGCACAACTCAAGTTAAGGCAATCATGTTTGATAATTTTTCATGGGAATAGTATACCAACTCTTCACAAGTAGGTATTACAGTGCTTATAAAAAAGCACTCACTTTCCTTTGATGGATTACCACTGGCTCTTTCTTTTCCACCTCTCCTTTTAGTTATATTTGCTAGGTCTTTAAGCCTGGAAGAGCCAACTATCTGCAGCCCCAGGGAGCTGTTATGTATTACTGCAATTTAGTGGTGGAGACTGCCATTTCGTTTCTTCAAAACCACTAAATGTTTGGACTTCTGCTGTTGTTGGTTGTTTTTTCTTGGTTCTTGCCTCTTTAAATGCTGTTAACTACTTTTGTCTTGATGTAGTTGCTTGAATGTTTTGGAAAAGGATTAATTCTTCATTTAGGTGGTTGAGGCCTTTGGTAGTCCTGTGTGTTTGGAATGAGTTTGAAGAAGTTTCCCCCAAGCCTTGCTTTGCCTCTGCTACCATGGAGGTAGCGGGAACTCCTGACCTGTGGTTGTAATGCTGTTTTTCTCAGGGCAGTTGGATATTTGCTCTTTATTTTTTTACATATATAATTTACCTCCAGTTAAAGGAAATTCTGTGTTAGCTCATGATCCTGCCTGTGGAGGGGCTGTATTTCACTAATATAAGGCTGATAGTGTTTGGTTTTGTTACTTTACAAATACCCTGTAATATGTACAATATGAGCAGTCAGAAGGACATAGAAAAAGAAAGTAGCAACACGGACAGTAACAAGTACACATATGCCCTGTATTTTTCCCATGTGCTAAATGAGCAGAAAAAGGCTACTTTATAAATCTTCTGGTAACAGACTCTATAACTAGGATGTGGGTTTTTTATGAATTCCAGTGTAACTTTCTTTTTGAAATGAGTATGAATCTTGATTATCAAGACACATATAACCTGGAATTTTATTTGGCAGAATTATAATTACTATCCTAGGACAGGTCCAGTTACAGTCTTTTAGGATTGAGGATTATATATTTATTAAGCCATTAAAAATAATTAGAAAATGTCAGAAGAATTGACTTAAATTCCACAGTCAGTTTAATATGGCATACGTTTGTGCTTCTGCTGCTACTCTTGCCTTTATGCTGGAGCTAAAGCTCATGTGGCTTCAGGGTGAGCTGATTAAAATGGTGTAAGGTGAAAGCTAAGCAGGGGGCTGTTGTCAAGGGTGAATGTGGCTCCTGAAGAAGATTGCAGAAGAAGATTTTGATTCCTGAAGAAGTGTAGCAGCATGAATACCAGCCCTGGCACTTGGGAACATGGAGAAGACTCTGCAGGACACAGCGGCTGTGACTGCTCCTTTAGGCACCAGTCTCTGTCAGACTTAAAGCATTGAACCCACTGCTTCCATGGTTTGTGCTGTGTTATGCACTGATTCCCCTGCCTCACGGATGTGACTAAGCTTCTTTGTACTGATCCATGTAAACATGAAAACAAACAACACTTAGCCAAGAAGCAATTTCTCCAGCAGAGAAATAAAATGTAAATCTTGATGTAGCACACTGTGTTTCCAAAACCCGAAGGCTAATTTTGCTTGTGACCTAGCAGGAAGGGTTTTATGCAATTTCATTAGTTTGAGTGACTTCTAACTGTGTCAGTTTTGTCTCATGATAAACTAAATATAAAATTTAACAGCCCCCAAAAAAGGGAGGGTCTGAAGAAGTGCAGCTATCACTACTGTGAAACTTCATGACAAAAATGAAGATTGTATGTTCTTATGTATTTGGAAATCTGTCTTGAGATAACACTGTCTCTGCCCACTATGCTTATTCTTCTAAAAATGAGAATAACTGAATTTTATTTCTAAATTCTTTATAAATTACAAACATTCTTCCTTTGAAAAGCATTTTGGGGGGTTGAATATCTATTCCTTCTCTAAATCATAATACCATTCCTCTCCCCAGTTTTTGAGCTGTTTTGGTCCCATCACTTTAGAAAACATATTCCAAGCACCTTACAGTAGTATAAAACTCCATGTATTCATTATATACATTAAAATGTACTTGCTTTCTCTTCTATTTTGGTGCTACAAAAGAACCCTGTCTGTTCACTATGCATGAAAATCCCTGGTGAGCTAAATTTTTCCAGTTATAATGCTGTGTTTGAGTGATTTATGGTCTATGATGCATGGATGGAAACACACACACAAGATTTAATAGGCTGTTTCAAAAACCCAAACAACAAAAGAAAGCCTCATCATGGATTGCATGTGCTACATGTCATGGTCAGTATCTAATCTTATGCCTACAAGACTCATTACCTTATGACAGTAACCGATGGCAACACAACATATCCTGACACCCAGAAGTAAATCTGTAGATTTCTGTGGCCAGTTTTGTACCCAGATATTTATTTTCATTTTAAATCTGGCAGGAAGAACATACTTCTTTCAGTGTTTACAGTGGAGGTGCGGTCAGCATTAACTTTTTAAGCTAAATTTTGTATGTGGTCATAGAGGGTGAAAAGTGCATAGCTTTCTTCTAGTCCATGGTCTCCCAGCTCACTCTTACTGGCATTACAGGATCTGCTGATGGCTCTAGCATAAAAACTCAGATCTCTTTTAGCATTCTGTGTGTTGCTTTTGTTAGCTGTGGGACAGATTCTATAGAATCATAGAATCATTTAGGTTGGAAAATGCCTCTTAGACAATGGACTCTAACCATTATTTTCATTATTGTTTCTACTAAACCACAGAGGTAACGTTTTAATTGTATTTTCATAATTTTAATTCTTTATTTACCACACATTTTACCATTTTTAATGTTCCTGATTTTCTTTATATACACAGATAATTCACTTTCTCATAGTCAATGAAATCATAGCATGAAACCAATGACAGTAAATGATTTTTCCACTTATTTTGTAGAAATGGTGAAATGAGATATATGGTTTTGGATTCAAAAGTTAGCATGCTATACTGTCTCTATTTCACTGCACATCTTTCTTCTTTTTGATACAGGCACACTAAAAAGTAGGGCAAATAGCATAGTAAATGCACACAGAATTATTGATATTTAAAAAGTGTGAGGCTGGATCAAAATCTTAATTTAACAAATCTTAATTATCAATCAATTTTAATCAATGATTCTTCCACAAAAGCATATATAATTATCTATACCTACACTTTATTTCTATGTCAATTTGCAGACACCTTGAGTCCAGTAGAAATCATCTGCTGAAATGTACTCAGAGCATGAATGAAGCTAAATAGAGAGTTTTTGTATCCACCATATGAACTGAAACTCTAGAAGTGTACTGATTGCAAGATGGTCATTGGTATTTCATTGATGATGCTATTAGGACAAGAGCTCAGAGCAGAATCCACTTCCACACACCATCCTCATTTGAAACATTACAGATTGGGAAATGAAATGAAGTGCCCATAGCTGAACCTTGATTTGATCTCATACTGATGATATGCATTTTTTGCTGTATTTGAATACAGCCATCAAATTGTTCTGTATAGATGGAAATTGTACAAGCATGGGAAAGAATTATCTGTTTAATTCCAGACTATGAACATGATCAATATTAATTTAATGGAAAACTATGCTCTCATGCAAATGTTCTCTAAGGAATTTAGGAGAGCCTCTGTACAAACATCCAAGATTCCGAATTGGGTCCTTTGCTTCAGAATTATAGACAGAATATATGACTATAATTAAAATTTGCTTTTTCAACAATAAAAAAATTCCTTCCCCTCTACATGCTTGAGATAGAGATTTTGTATTCAGAAAAACAAGACTTTTAAAACACCTCTATAACAGATGTTGCTGTTAACCAAGAATCCCAAGGATCCATGCATTATGAAATAATCACCTGGAATGGATATAAACAGGGCAAGGGAATTCCACTGCAGAATCGTAAATATCTCATTCTGCATAGAGCAACTGTTTGTTACTGCTACCTATATATAACAATGGCTGTAACAGGGAAAGAAAACAAAAGTAAACCAAATTAGCCAGAAACACCTGGTCTATGAGAAAAAAATGTCAGAGTTAAAATAAGTAAAACAGAGCTACAGGCAGG
The DNA here is from genome assembly GCA_032173965.1 of Sitta carolinensis. Lineage (NCBI taxonomy): Eukaryota > Metazoa > Chordata > Aves > Passeriformes > Sittidae > Sitta > Sitta carolinensis. The sequence goes on from CM063284.1 coordinate 83,359,891, forward strand.
TTAAGAAACCTTCCAACAAGACAGACATGACAAGTCTCAGTTCTGAGTTCTTGCAAACTTGTTACAAAGTATGGCAATACTCTATCCCATCACACCTGTGAAGGAATCATATTAGTGGGTAAAATTTAACAGTGAGACAGGAGAACCTGTAAGGACCACAGGATCCTTAGTAATTAAAATAAACGGGGTTTAATATGAAATTTTACTTCTTGAAAATGGTAAATGTGGAGTCTTAAGTTGATGGGTATAATTTTGACCCTACAGTTATGGTTACAGTGGATTAACTTCTTCCTTCAAGTCATGATGTTTCTTAACTCTCTCTGGATATGACTGAAGGATTTTGTGTTTTACATTAGCACTGCTAAAATATTTGAGGTGAAACAGAAATCAGTCCCATCTGTATTTTAGGGTGTAACAAAATGAATATATTTCACTTCTCTACACTTGACCTTGTTTATAGTTTTATATGTCTCAAAGAGAGGCTGGCCTTTTTGGAACCAAAGAGCATGAGGAAAGTCTAAAGGAGATCAAAAGAGGATCTGAACAGCAATGCTGATTCAATCTCATTTACCTTTGTAAACTCACAGGCTCCTCATGATCTTGTGAGCCTTCCTCTTATTCTGTGACATATGATTCAAAAATGCGTGACATATCTAAAAGGGAGCTCCACCTCCATACAGTGTCTTCTTGGAAGGGACAGTGGTAAAATTTCCTGTGACTTACCTTGACCTGTAGTTTCAGGTTCAGACTCTTCATGGCTGTCAACAAGGAACAATGTTACATAAAAGCTATAAGACGTGAGCTGGTCTCTTCCACCTTTCATTCCTGTGGGCGTTAGTCCAAGAGCATTAGCTTCCAACAGAAAGCTCTCTCCTACATTTTGTCACATCTGAAGCTGCCAGCAGAGTGCTGTTGTTTAGATGTTCTGTGGTCTGCTGAACTCTTCTAGAGAAATAATTGCAGATCTTACTTGAGTTTTCTTAATAAACAGATAGATCTTGGCTTCCATCTCTCACTGTTCATTTTCAGATTGTTTTTTAAACCTTTCCCATCCCTTCCGTTTTTATATCAACTCTCTCCAAATATTTGTGGTCTACTGCTATAGCAGTGGCACCAATTCTTGAGGTTTTCTCTTTGCTAGGAGTATATATGAGATAAAAGTCCATATCCAGGTTGCAGCTGTAGTCTTGAGCTCCATAGCAAAACATGCTGTGTCTTGGGGTTTAAGCAGGAGGCCCACTCTTTCACCTGTTGCATTGTCCTCCCGTGCTGTGAAGCTTCTGGGGCACTGTCTCTGCCCCTCCTGGCTCTGGGTCTCCACAAGCTGGGAGAAGGTCTGGTTAGCAGATCTGTCATGCACCAACCAAACGAGGCTGACTCCAGAAGCCTAAAACAAAACAGAGAAAGCTGAAAGGATATTTCAAAAGGAAGTCATACCTCTAAATTAACTGAAATTCAGACCTAGATATAATACCTAAACTCATATGATACACAAAATCAGTCTACAGTCTTTCTGCAACAAAATATCCATGCCAAGTGTTGTAATTCAAGTCTCACAGATAATTTGCTCTTCCAGTAGTTCAAGAGACATTGGCTTTATTTCAGTCCTGTAAATGGAACTGTAGTACCTTTAACCCCATGATAAATGTATGAGTTCTTCTGCCATGCATTATGAGACTAATTTATCTCTTTGGTATGGGGTTCACTCATCCTTTTTTAACAAGAAGCTACATGGTTTGAAATAGGGAACACCTTGCTGATCTCTTATGCAAAATGAAAGTACATAGAAGTTAGAAAGACAGGACAGACTACCCAGGAGCAATATAAGAAGTTGCCTGGATATTGTATACCTTGACTTTACGAAAGCCATGGTCTTTCATAAGTTCCCTATAGTCCAACTGATGAATTCTTCTCTTGATAAGTGGGCAATAAGGTGGATGAAAAATTGGCTGAACCATCAGGCTCAAACAGTGTTCATTAACAGCCAAAAATTCAGCTGTTGCCCTGTAACAAGTGGCATCCCTCAGGGACAAACACTGAGGCCAGTATTGTTTAATGTCTTTATTAAAAACCTGTGAAATTTGGTAAGCCTGCAAATGACACTAAAATGAGGGATGGAGGGAGGAGAAGAGGGGGGAGAAGAGGGGGAGCAGGGGGTCTGCCATGCTGGGCAGGGTGCTCCATAATGGCCCATTTGGCTTAGTCAAAATAGTCCAAAGTCCTTAATTTTTAATTTCCTAAAGCATTTTGGCTGAGTCATGATTTTTCAAAAGCAGTTCTCTGAGAAAGGAAAATGTGAGGATTTTATGGAGAACAGCAAAATGGGAAAACAGCACAGCAGTTTGGTAAAAGCTGACTCTAAAATAAGCAACAGAGAAGTTGATCCAGTTGTAATCCCCAAGGAGCTGTAATAACAAGTACTGATTTGGCTGGAGGGGAAAAGAAACTATCCTCTTCCTTCTCTTCCCTCGCATACATCTTTTACTATCCTTTCTCTACCTGATGATGAAGGGGAGGATGTAGGAGAGAAATAGTAATAAAACCTCTCTAATCCTGAATTTCAGTGTAATTGCCTCACTTGCATGCCATTCCTTCTTATTTTTATTAGTATCTTCTTAGAAGATTATCTTAGATTTAAAAGCTTCAGAATCTCAGCAGAAAAACCTGTGGAAAGATGTTTCTATAAACTTTCTTTTAAGTTAAGTTAAGCCCTATTTGGTGTGAGAAGACAACCTGTTTGGCTAAATTTATAGTTTTATGTATGATGTCAGCTTTTCTTGGTTCTAGTTAAAGGTATTTATTTGTGTTATTTTTTTTAAATTGCAGAAGAAACTTTTTTTAAACTTTTCCTTTAAAATTGAAGCTTTAAACCAGAAGAAAATATAGATGTTTTGATCTTGGGACTATGTATCCATCACTGAACCAGGAAGGGAGTGCCAATTCAATTGCAGGATACTTATGCAGAAATGAAATTTTACCATTTGCATCAATTTTATTACATTAATTACTTTCAGTTAATTATTATTTACTCTTGGAATTTAGCACTCAGCTGAAGGCTCAGAAGGCAGCCTCTGAAGAACTGCTGCCTCTACTCTACTTATTTGGTGGTTGCCTATGTTTAATACAATCAGCTGGTAGCATATGCTGTGGCAAAAACAGCAGTAAAGGATTCATGACATGTATTCGGGAAAAATTTCCAGCATACTTAATGTCAGCAAAGTGGTGTATTTTGGGATCAGCATAGTCCCTGGGTATAGACAACAAGGTCAACAAGTGATTAGGAAGGTAAGTGAGCAAGATCCGTGAGGAAAAATTTCTAGATGAGAAAAGGATATATCTATAGGGGAAGGGAAGTTACAGAGACCCTCTGAAGTGAGGACAGTCTTTGATTTAGGTGTGGAGATTATAACTTGAGAAATATCAGCCAAAAAGAGATTGCAAACAAAACCCTAAAGGACAGGCAGCATGGGGTGATTGCATGTTGTAGGCAGCAGATATAGTTAGCATCCTCCTCTCCAGATGCTAGAGCCTGCAGGTGGACACATCCCTCCCAGGACCATTTCAGAGGTGGCTGCAGCAGCACGACACTCAGCAGGTGGATTGAATGCAATGAGCTGCTGGACTCACTAACAGACCTGCTTCTCACAAACCTGCACAAAACACTACACAGTAAGAAATTACAGAGCTCTTGGAGGGAGTAACTCCAAAGCTGTGCAGCTGCTTTAATATTGTCTTTAGAGATGGCACAGTGTGTTGCAAGGCAGGTTTCAGTTTAGTGTGCGTAAGTACTCAGAGAATGTTAAACAACTTACAACAGATAGAATCTGGCAATATTCAATTGCAGTCCACTTAATTCAGTGAGTGGAATACCTTTTTCCTTATGTGAACATGTTTTGTGACAGAATATGCTCATATTTCTGTGGTGACTGAGCTTGATAATTCTTTCATGTCAGGTATCATCATGTATTAACATTTCAGAGATATGTACTCCATCAACCTAAGTCCTTTTCTGACAACTAGTGCCTGCAGTGTCATGAAAAGTAGTGTCAGCGTCGTTGCCAAAGCTGCTGCAGCTTGGAAGCTTCCACATAACACCTGTGTGTGTCTGAATGATACTGCTTCTGTCTGAATACCTTTCCAAGTGCCAGGAGCTGCTGCCACATTCCCAGCAGCACACAGCTAACTTGTGGGGAGTTACTGCTGCAAGCTGCAATCTGGAGTGAGTATTTCCAGTAGAGCTGACCCACTCTGAAGTTGATAATTCATTGTTTCATAGGATGAGATTCCCTCTTCAGTGCTATCTTCAGTTCAAGAAGTAGGAAGATGTTGTGATACTGAAAGTGCTGAGCTTAGGTTGGAAGCACTTTCTGCATATGCATTCAAAAAGGAATGAACCACTTTTTTTAGGCACAGTGATGTCATCCTGCAAAACAAACTGAGGAAGAGCAAAAGACCTGGAATAGACACAATATGAAGGAAGTTAAAGCAGGCAGGACACTGGAAAACTGGAGCAGTATGGACAATGTCAGGCCACTGGGAGTTAAACTGAAGAGCGTGAGAAGGAAGAAGAAGGGAAGGATGCTCAAATACTACTTAGACAGATGGAGAGTGTAAGTCAGCAGGGAATATTCGTGGGAAATGAAAACCGCTTGCATGAGAAATAAGAGAGCAGGGATGTCATGTAAAATATGTTAGTCACCATCCCATTTCCACAGATCTCTTATCATTCTATTTTTCTAAGGATTTAGCCAAACCTGTAAGGACATTAAACATAGAAAAGTTCTTAGGATTTCCTAACACTGAGCTCAGAGAATAGAAAAGTCAGTGTCGACAGTAGCAGTACTTCTCACATTCTCCAACATACCATTTTATCTATTCTCCCTCCAACACCCCAGGCTTCAAACCTGCTTCAACAGTATCATAATGGGTAGCATTATATCAAAACAAGGTATACATAAAGATTTCAGCCTTTTGGGTTTTGTGGATTCTTCTGTTATCTTTCTTTAACAAGCCTCTCCTTATTTCTTGAAAATGTCATTCTAGCCAAAGATCTATAATTAAAGAGCAAAACTGTCCAAATAATTAGAAGTCTTCTCTTGCCCTGAGCATAGCTCTGGGCATAGAAATGGAGTTTAAGGCAAACTGCACAGCAGTAGGAGTAATTGAATTATTTAAAATGAATGTCTACTTTCTAAACCTTGTTCAGTAGGAAAAAACCAGCAAGATCAGGAACAATGGAAAAATGATAGGGGATTTTCCTTAGGAAAGTAATCAAAGCAAAAAGTTACAAAAATCTTCTCTAAAGTGCAGTGAAACAGTGGGATGTTTTTAAAGCCAGTGACTGTCAGGCCCCTAGGCCTTCTGGCCTTGATTATGCAATGTCTGCACAGGCAGGACTGGCGGCCAGCAATGGCTTTCATATGCATTTCCTACAGAATATGCTACAGTAAAATACACATTAGGCCTTTTTCATTCAGAACATATTGCCAATGGTAAAAATCCTTGAGTCCCTTCTCACTTTTTGACAATGGAAGGAAAGTGTTTTGTCTAATTAGGTGCATCTCATCCAAGATTCCTGCTTGCAAATCTCCCATCTCTGATAATGAGGTGTTCCTGCTCCCTCTGCAGGGGCTAAGCAGGCTGCAGTCATAAAACAGACAGCTTTTGCATGCCTGAGAACCAGGTGAAAACACAACTCTGACCAAACTTGTCCTCTCTTTAGTGCCACAAGTAAAAATCTGCTCAGTTTAAAGTTTGGGACAAATATTATTTGGTTATTTGGACCCTTTTATTTTTTTTATCTCACTTTCTTGCTGGTTGTTTTTTGTGTTCTTTTCAGTTGTTTTTTTTTTTTTTTTTTTTTTTTTTTTTTTTTTTTTTTTTTTTTTTTTTTTCTTGTGCTGATTGCATTTTCTTCTTCTTGAGGCTGATTTTCAGGTTACAGGATGGTGTGGCATCTTTAGGGACCAGCAACTTACCCTTTTTTTTACTGGTGGTACATCAGTCCAATTAATGGTGCTTGGTAGGAAGGAGACAGCTAAATGTGACAGAAGACAAGTTATGGGTAAGCATGCCTGTGCTAGCTGCAGCAAAAGCTCCTGATAGCAAACTTTGAATAAAACTCTTCCTACTGTGCTATCAAAGTTCTGGACTGCACCCGTGCATTTCAATAGAGTTTCTTTCCTTTAATGAAGCTGCTCCTCACTTATTTACCTTAAAACACTTATGTGGCTGTCACCCAAGTGTTTTGAAATAGAGATAACAGCTAGTCCCCTTTCTTCTTCCTTGGAGACGGGAGAAATGGCGTGATTAATTTATTGCAGGGTTTTGTTTGCTTTATGTTTGTATGGATGACTGGGCACAATGTGCTGGAGACTGGGTGGGAATAAATTATCAAAGGAAAGCTGTAGCAGAGCTGAAAAAAGGGAAATCTGTGGATGCTTATTTCACCTGAGGGTGCTTGCCATAACCTGAAGTCCTTCTCCTAGGGAGTTCTGTTACTAATAGGATGCATTTCAGCATTTGCTAAGAATTTTAAATTTTCAGGCTGTCTGCCTTCATATCTGTATTTTGCCACCCATCACATACATTTTATTAGTTTGTATTCTACCTCATGGCCATCATGACAATTTTTTTGTAACTTGAATTCTTTGAGCAAACAATAATGTACATACTCTTAGACATTTTGTGAAACTAGACCTACAATAACACGTGAATATAGTGTTTCTAGAATACAGGATAAAAAAGTATACTTTCTTGCAACTTAGCTGCAACAATTGAAAGAAGCTGTTGAAAAGGAAGTGTAGGCTCCCATGAGAGGTTCTGGCCAGGGCAGGGTTAAGTTTTGCAGTAGCTGGGGAGGGGGTGGCAGGGAGGGGAGGAGGGGAGAGCAGTGGGAGGAGGGGAGAGAAAGGACTCTCTTCTGTCAAGGAGGGGTTGCTTGCATGGTGCTGGTCCCAAACCAGAGGGAGCTGTTGGGATAATGTGGTTGTGGTTGGGTGTTGTCTGTGGTCCGGGGTTTCCATGGTGAGCACTCATAATTCTTTTCTTGTACCCTCTGTCATTGGTATTGTGGCTGTCACTGTTCCTTTTCTTATCTCATTGCTGTTTCCAGTAAATTGTTCTTGTATCAATCTTCACCTTTTGTGCCCCCAGTTCTCCTCTCTAGCCCACTGCAGGGGTGGGGGAGGAGGAGGCAGGGAGTGAGAAAGTGGCGTGTGGTTTGCAGTAGTTTCAGAGGGAATGCTAAATTAAGAAGTACAATTCCTAAACCACGACACCATCTCCTAAGGGAAATTTTATCTGGAAAAGGGCAATTTGAAACTGATGGTGTTCCACAATTATTTGTCTCCAAAGTGGTGGGGTTTTATCAATAAATTCAGTGAAAACTTCAGCCTCGCCTTTGAAGGAAGTATCTTCATCCAAACCTAATAAATCCCTTTCCAGTGGTGAATAGACCATAATGATGAGGTTTAGATTGGACATTAGGAAAAATTTCTTCACTGAAAGGGTTGTCTGAAAATTGGAACAGGCTGCCAGGGAAGTGGTGGTGTCAGACATGCAGATGTAGCAGCAGGGTATGTGGTTTAGTGGTAGACTTGGTATTGCTGGATTAACAGCTGGACTCAGAGATCTTGAAGGTCTTTTCCAGCATAAACCTGTGATCCTTCTAGGGTGAAGAAAAATGTAAACTGGCCAGAGAGGCCTTTCCTTATCACTCTGAAGTGTGGTGATGGGAAAGAGGTAGGAAGCATCAGGACAAACCACACACTACTGCAAGGCGGCCTTACCTGTACACAGAAAATTATCTAAATTCTCAGTCTTTGCATTCCTGATGCCTCTTTGGAGAATCACATGCATATACAGATATCAGCCCACTGCACACAAGTGACATGAGACACAAAAAACCTAATGTGGCACCAGGTTGAGCCTGGAAGCAACTCTGATATAAACACTGGTGTAAACTAATGCCTTTGTCTCTTGGGGTTTTATAACACTTTAATTTCCTGAACTGCATTCACCTGAATGTCTGCACACACATTTCACTGGTATATGATTTTAATTGTTTCAATATTCTCCTAAAAGCTGAAGTAGGTAACTGCTCAGTGAACTCTCTTACCTGCTTTCCAAGATAGCAAAGATGACTGATTAGTATGAAATTAAATTGTGCATCCATATTAAACTTCGAGACTTCATAGACTCATAGACTGGCTTATCTCCATATAACTCTTCAAATTAGATTGTGATTTCCTTTGGCTAAAAAAAAAAAAAATAGTAATAATTTTATAATTTATATGAAGATCTGGAGATACCAGATAAGGACAGAAGATTTTCAGGAGCAAAGGGTTAGGTCCTTCTGAAAGGTTAAACTTTGATATCTGGATAGTTAAACACTAAACAGTTCTGAAAATTTCAGGCCATATTTGTATGGCCATATGTCGTAGTTTGGAAAAAATGAATTTTTCTGAACTTCAGTGGTCAAACCAATGAGTGCTCAGGTTTAAAGACTGGCACCTGGTGTGGCCACTGAGGACAAGGATCCGCCTCTGAGAACACAAGGGGTTAAAAGCAGAGGGCTCCCCGGAAAGCTCTCTCTTGGTTCCGGTCCCTGAGGACGGAGGGATCTCCCCTGCCCAGCGGCTGGCTGGGCGGGGGAGGGGAAGCCATGCGGCCTGGGCGAGGTAGGCTGGAACCTTGGGCAGAGAGGGGGAGAGGAAAAATCCTGCAGGATGGAAGGGTGGAGAGAGTACAAGAACCTGGAGAGGCGTCAGACAGCCTTCTTTTCCCTTCCCCCCCCCCCTTCCCCCCCCGGAGAGAGAGACTGAGAAAACGTGTCTGTGATCTCCGTCACCTTGAAATTTGATATCAACAACTAAACAGCACGGCCGAAGGAGTATGGGGGGGGTGGCGCGAGAAGAGTGCCCAGCAGCAAAGATACCGTGAGAGTTCTGGGAAACAAAGCCCAAGATTTTAACCCTTTTCGTAAATGATGAAAACTTTATAAATGCTAATCCTCCTAAATTTGAAGAAGAAAGATAGAAAGAATTAAACAAAGATGATGAAAGTTTGTGCAAGTAAAAGATTGTCAGAGAATGCTGAAAAAAATCCTAGGTGGGAGGAGATGATGGAGTGGCTTTGGCTGGACTCTTTTGTATAACCATAGACGGACTCATTTTTTTTTTCCTGTAACACAGAAGCTGTATCTGGGGAGAGGCATTGGCTTGGAGCCAAGAGTGGACAGTAGTGTGAACAGAGATAGAGGAAGAGCTCTGTTCTCAAGGCCCCTCGGCCCCAGGGGGTAATATTGGGGGGGACTAGTGTCCCAAAATTTGAGAAGCTGTCGTTTCCTGGAACTAACCAAAGCATCTTTAAAAAAGAGAAACCCTAGAAGCAGCTCTGGTCCATGCACAGTGGTGAGAGCACTGGACATGGAGGAAGAGGCCACGATGTGGTGCAAGAAGGACTCCTATCTCTCCTCAACGAACTGAGTATTGACTATCGGAAGGGTAGTAATGGACTAAAGATTAATTATCTAAAAGGTAGTAACGTGATGGGGAATTTTTAGTTTGTTTTGTTAGGTTGAGAACTGGTGAGGGTGGGGGAGGAAGAGTGTTTCTTTTTAAAGTTTCCATGTTCTTCTGTATGTGTCTTCTTTACCTATTATTAGTAATAAAGTTTTTTTCTTTTGCTTTCTAAATTAGAAACTGTTTTGCTCTGTTTTTAGTCACATCTCACAACAAATACCAGGGACAATATATCGTTATAGGGGCACTGGCCTTGTGCCAACGTCAAACCTTTGACACCATAACATTAGGGTATTATCATTTTTGTCTATGGTTTATAAGTGGGTTGGAGAAAATTATTCTGGGACACAAAATATTCTGTTTTCCACAGTTAGACTTTTTGGACACCAGAGGCATAGCCCAAAATTCAGGATGTTCATTAAAACAGCCATGTAAATTTTCAGTAAATTTTGCTCTCTCAAAAGACAGGAGATCAGCATTGACCATGCATTCAAACCCCTTTGTAGAAAACCTAGACTTTTATTTGTGATACATTTATTCTTCCCTTGAGGAGTCAAAGGAGACCTATAGGTCTTTTGCGGAAATGGCTGACTTTATAAATTATTGAGGCATAACTGCAATAATTAGCTGGCTTTTGTCATCATCATACTCCATATATAGCAGAGCAACTAATATCTTACTGTTTTTCTGGGCTTTTGTCTCCTCAGTAGATTATATCTGTATGATTGGTTTTGATCACTTTGTAATGAATATTGTATCGCAGTCTGCTAAATAGACTAGTATCAACATGCTACTACTTCTTTAGGATTAAAATGTATGTGAGAAGTTTTAAAAGACATTCACACTGAGTGGAAAAATCCAGTGTTTTCCAAACAATTGGATTCTGTTGATCAGGACAGTCTTTGATTGTATGTGATATTACTGAACATAGTAAGTCCACGTAAAGCTGTTTCAGCTCTAAATTGGCTGACAAAGACAATTCATCATTGTCTCCATCCTGAGGTGCATGCATCCATTATGTGCTTCAGGGGATGGTAGTAAGTATTTCAATCCTGCTTTACAGATAAAAAGCCTCAACAATGAGAGCTGAACGTGTTTATCAGACATTGCAGCACAGGACAAGTGAAGCAAGAAATGAAGCTATAGGACACTCTGATGTCCTAACCATTAGATGTATATAGCTTTCCTAGAAATCTGGATAAGGATGCATCTGCATTTTATCTAATTGTCCAGACTCAACTTTTGAGAACTTTTGGCTGCAAAATTAATCCAGTTTATTTCAGCATGCTAATAGCTGCAAGTGTCTCGAATGTAGCTTACTACATCCACCCTCCTGGCTTTTCTCCATTGCTCTCTCTGTGTAAGTAGTATTAGTTTGAGCTGCCTTATAAAAACTCTTATAAAATCTCTTTTGTGGCAAATGATGCTAGGTTTGCATGTTGCAGGGCTACTGCTGCAAAGAGATTGTGCTAGACTTGTAGCATTCCAGAGGTGTGCTTTCCCAGCCACGGTGCTTCAATGAGCCACAGGAAACTGCCTTGGGCAACCTGTTGGCTATCTTGGAGGCTCTGAGGTATGGTAAAGAGTAGAGAGCCAAATGTCAGATATCATGCCCTGTAGATCCCTGATGCATTAAACAAATGAAGGTGTGGCCCATGAAACATTAGTCAATCGGTGCTGAACTGAGCCAGCATCTTCTGTACCTGGTTTTTTGTGCTCTTTTAGACCTGAGCAGACATGGAAACACAAACCACTGAGCCTTTTGTCGCTCTTTCAACACAGAAGGCCTGTGAAATGATTCAAAATGCTGCAGTCAAAATCTTGAAAGCATTACACACATAGGGCATTGCTCTGCTTAACACATTTCAAACTACAGTAGCTGCTAATAAGATAAAAGGCAGTAACAAATCAAAGAATATTGTCTCCAACAATCATGCATGACTTACCATGGCAAACATATCCTTGCTGAGTAAGGAGAGTGTTCAGCGTCCGTTTCAGGCCTCCTGCTGCAGCCTTTCATCCTTTTTATTTTATCTCATTTATCAAAATAACAGCCCTTTATCAGTGCTGATTGCAGAGATTTTGACTCCTTGCCTGCTGGGTACCCCCTCTGCTCCATAGGAGTTTCCTAATTGAATATTACCCCTGTGAAAAGAAAAGCTTTGAATAAGAAGAGGAAAAAAATTATTAACGGTCTTGAAACCACCCCTGAATTTTCCACAAAGTCACACACACAAACTCCCTTTCTCTCCCCAAAGTGAAGAATATTCTTCTTTCATTGAGCAGCATTGGCTCTTTTTCTGAAGCTAATCACATTTATCATATGCTGAAAATTGTAAATTAACTGCAGTAAGAACCTAACTTTAAGAGGAGGGGTTGGCTAGAAAGATATTAATTCAAAGTAAGTTATAAAAGTTGTCTGGTTTGGTTAGATTCACTGGTGCCTCATTTCTCACCATTTTGTGAGTCAAAACCAAGGAATCATTCGCTGACTGCATTGAGACCTGGCATTAACAATTTCTGCCCATGTCTTGGTGGATTGTGTAGGACTTTGAATTCATCAAAAGATGATTTGTAAACTCTCTTTTCACACACTATTATTCCTGCTAAAGCAGCAGCAGGCTGCATGCTCAGGTTCACTTGAGAAAGGACCAAAATCTTGTATTTCAGCTCTCAATGTGCATGGGAAATGATAGTTTGGCTTGAGACAAATGAAAGACTTTGTCTGCCAAGTTCTTACTCTGACTGTGATGGCTACTGAGAAAACTCATGTTTCCTACTCTCTCATCAGAAGTCACCGCTAAGGTGTTTTTGTTGCATCCCTTAGAGAATGAAGCACAAAAAGCCACAGCTTCAAAGTCAGCTATTGAAAGTGGAACCTGCCTGGCTCGTCTGTGAAAAAAAATGAGAAAAAAAAGAGAAGCATGTCAATGACGCTGCTGAATGAGGCTACTGTGTATACCTGGCTTCTTCAAAGCATGGCACACTTTCCTAGAAAACAGAGGGTCTGGCGTGTTGCTCCCTGGGATTCCTCAGCTAAGTGCTTCCTGAGTTTCAAAATGCTCCCTACCTCTCTGCACACAAACCAACCAAATAAATAAATAAATAAATAAATAGAAAAAGGGTGGTGAGGACATAAAAAAAACCAAGGGAATTTGAGCTGACAAATAACCATGGGAAGGACTTAAAACAGCTGAAGAGAAACTCTTCTTTCTACATCCCTATTCTTCAGTGTCTATACCATCACAGATTTATTTTTTATTCTGTTTCAGAGAGACTTTGTTCTTCCGATGCTTGTGAAAATAGCCTTGCAAAGTTATTCCTTGAAATCTTTCAATGCATCAGCTCACCATATTGAGAAAACCTGAGGTTTTCCCACTCTCCAATTTAGGCCTGTTATATCCCATTAAGGTAGGGCAGTCTCCACATTCTGTTCCTGCTGTCTCACCTCCAGGATTATACAGCCTTTAGAACCTTTTTCCATGTAATTTCCCCACTTTAAGAAGAAAATGGTGAATCCATTTCCCTGTTATCCAGCTACATGTGAGGCAAGAAGACTGCAGGAGGGAGGTATCTCTCCTTCTGAGAGTGAGATAAAGGGCACCTACTCCTCAGTACCCACCTTCAAAAATCACCTGTTCTCCTATCAGGTGACCTACAGTTGAATTTCAGCTTTGCAGCAAAATGATCTTGAGACGAATGGATAGTTAACTGAAATCTGATACTCCCAGTAGGTTAATTAACAAGAGCTTAACTACATTCTAATTCCTTGAACAAGATGGCTGAAAAAAGGTGGATTTCAGCAAGTTTCCCTATGTGTGTACATTTTCCTGCAAAGTCAGAGCTGGCACAACAAAGAGGAAAGACATACTTGGACCAGCAGCAGATATGGCTCAGGTGTTTTTAAGCTGTTAGGCAACATGGGGTTCTAGCTGCAGAACAGATTCAACCATCACCTGAGCAGGAAGAGGATGGGTTGGGCGGGATGGCCAAGGTTGGGTGGTTCCTATGGCAGCAGGCCAAGAACTGCTCAGGACAACCAGGCTTGGGGTAACTCTGGAGCAGGTGAGCCTTTTATTGTCTCTTGACAGCATAAGGGCAGGAGACAGGTTGTGATTGCTGCTGGGAGGCACTGGAGTGAAGCTGCCATCTTATACCCCATCCTGCCTCTACCCCTTACATGAGCAAAGCAGCAATGGCTCTGGTTTTGTAGGGTGGATGAGAGTCACAGAAAAGAAGGTCCTGCATGTTTAGCTGCTCCTGAGAGCTTGCTGCCAGTTCTGAATGTGTTTGGAAGCAGCCCTGGTTGCAGGCAAGAAAAAGTAAATAATTTTTTGTAAATGAAGTGGTTTGATACCACTAGGCTTAGCAAATAAACGTGGGACCAGAGCTTCAAATTCCCACAGGTGCTCTTCTGGATGGCATGCCTCTTCTTGTGAGGGCCTGCCAGGTGTGTGGAAGAGCAGAGTAAATGCACTTTGCACTGTGTAATCAAGTAGGTTGAGTACAGAGGAAAGATAAAAGGCCGTAGCAGAAGGACACGTAGCGCTGCGCCGCTGCATTTCTTCTGGCAGTTCACAAGTTCCCAGTAAGTGCAGAATGAGGGAGCGAGCTATTAATAGTTCTGCTCATCACGGCTGCACAGTGAAACAGCATAATCCCAGCACAAGGGAATATGGGAGCCATGAACTCTAAAGCAAAAAACTTCAGGCACAGAAGACAGCCTCAAAATTGTAATAATTATCAAAGGAGGGAAAGAATATTTTTAATATAGGTTATGAAACTACAAGAGAATGCCTCTGCATTAAATAAAATTTAAATGGAGCCTTGCACCTGAGCCGGAGAGACAAGTGTCCCAGCTCACTCTCACATTCTATAAATGTTTTTCTGAACTGATCAGTTAAAGCCTTTTCTATACAGTTGCCTAATAAATAGTATATGTCCTGGAACATGGTCATCTCATTTTAATAGATATCCAGGTCCTCCCTAGGGTTCTCATATTCTTCTACAGCTATGAACTACTTCTGAAAGCTTTTAGAAAATGTTGTCAGAAGAGTACAGGCCTGAATTTCTATCAAAAGAAAATTACAGAAATGCATTCAGTTTGACAGCATCCTCGGACGGTAATATTGAGTGAAGACTGTGATTTTATCCAGTGATAAAATAGTATGTCTTAGTTATTTGTACATGCCAAACACTTACATAAACACATATCTAATTTTAGTGCATAAAGTGTATTCACAGTTTTCTAAAATTACCAATGTTACAATCATGACTCTCAGGCAAAAATAAGAAAATCTTATTAGTGTGTTCCCATAAAGGAAAACAGTACATTTTGGAATAACAGTAGCCCTTAAGTCCATGGAGATAATATAGTTAGAACATGATATCTGTGAAAAATTCATAATATTTGTGTGAGAGTATTATGAGGTATTTATGAAGAAACCTTCTCTGTTAAATGTTTATACCTTGATTAAATCCTATAAAAAATGCTAAGCACACTTCCAGGCATACTTCTATTACCTTTTATAACAATTGGATCGCTTGTATTCAGAAGGTGTGCAAATGGCCTTAGCTGGGTCATCCTTCCAGCTGGTATTTTTGACAAATATAGTGCCATGGGCCATTCCTCTTGTCAGAACACATTTATTTTACTATCTAGATGATTATGACCATTTTTTTTCCTTATGTATTCTACCTTGATGATATTCTGAATTCTCAGACTGTCAGCAAAAACTTGCAATGCAATTACTGTAAATATAATATAGTGTATCTTATTCTCAGATTTCCCAGAATTTTAAAGTTATTAAGTTTGTATCAAAACTGCAAGAGAAAACAAATTGATTATGGCCATCCTACAGTGGTGGAGCCAGCACTGATATTGTGTCTAAGTACTGTTATAAATATTAAAAACATGTACAATAAACTATGCAAATGCTCATACACGCATTTTAAGAAAGATAGAAATATAAGGTACTTATTTCAGTATTTTCCATTAATTTGGAATAACAATTCCAATTTATAGGAAAGGCTTTCGTTTTAATTCAAGGTGTGGAACAAAAAGAAAAAGCAATTTATACATTAAAAATAGGGCTTGAATGTGAGCCTCACTCTCTCAAATGTCTTATTAATCAACCTCCAGTTCCATTTCTATTACTGCTTTAATATGAACAGTCACTGGGAAAATTAAATAAGCAGCTATTTGAAACAATGTCCCCTCATCCTAGCTTACTAACTTTTCAGATTGAGAGGTTTAATAATTCATTTCTAGCAGCTCTCATTTGTTTTGCTTTTTGTTAGTTTTCTATTAAGGGTTTACAAAAATAATTCTTTTTATTTTTATTTCTTATTTTAATTCACTCTCTTTTCAAGTGCATAAACAATGGAGTTTGAAAAATAGCCTGACTATATTCTTTGGTGACTCTGTGGTACAAAGTGCAAACTGTCTTGTTTAAGGTTTATCAGGAGAACACAGGATTATGAAAGAATGAAAATTAAGATAAACCAGAAGCAGGATCTTTCTGAGTCACCATGCTCCTCTAGAAATACCTTATTTGCAAAGAACAGGAAAAGATATGTAGCATAAGTAATGACTAACAAATTCACCTAAAGATTGTGTCAATAACTTCATTAATAATGGAATTAATACTCTGTAACTTTTTTCCTAGTTGTACAAATTATTATCAAATAACTAATGAATACTTCTATAATAAAAAATAGTCAGGATCAACCAAATATGCTTGCACAAAAACTGATGTGACATAACCAACAGGTAGATTCCTGTTAGCAGAGTTGTTGTAGATGTCAGTATGGGAAATGCTCTTCTTGGGCAACTCTAGTTCAAAAGGTCTAAAAACCAGATCTTAAAATCAGATTAGGATGAGTTTGGCCTCTATCTGACAAACATACCACAGCATATATTTAAACGTTGTCATTTTATAGCTATTTTATCAGTTTGCTACAGGCAGTATAAGAATATGGGGGAAAGAAAGATTCTGTAATTATTAGAACAAAATAAAAGCTTAAAAATAATGGTTCCTGAGTGTCTGGAGCTCTATTTCCATTTAACCATTATTGCAAAGCATAAAGTTTGCAACAGCATTACTAAAAGAGAGCTACATTTCTAGGGGAGTCCAGTCCATGGTCTCTACTAGCCATAAAATATTTCCCCAGTCAAGAAGAATTCTTTTGAAAGTGCCATGGGCTTTTCCATATAAATGTTACTGCGGGCCTTAAACTTCTTAAATATCTAGCACTGTTTGGTGTTAAAGGAGCTCAGTGAAGACTGTACAGGGCAGCACCTCTGAGGGTAGGGAATGGTGCTTGTGTCTGCCAGCATCTGCCAGCTGCCACCTCTCTGTGTGCCATGGCACTGCCTTGTGGGCATGGCCCCCTCAAACCAGCAGCAGGAGAGGGGCTGGCAGCGTTTGGAGATGAGCAGGGCATCTGGCAAATCCCTTCTATTTTCTTTTGATCGCATAGTATGTTTTCCCCACAGGAGCACACAAGCACTAAATATGCACCCAGTAAAAAAAAAAATTTAAATAAGTTCTCATGAACTGTAGTTGTATTAATCCCCACAGCTTACATGAATATCAGTCCCTCTCACATTTTACGTTACCTTTGCTTATTAAAAAAAAAAAAAAATATTAAGAAAGGTGAAGGAAAGAAAAGCCACGAAATAAAGTGATGTGCTGTTAAACTTCAGCAAATCCCTCTGGGTGGGGCTTGTTACTCTCTGATGTTAGCCAACAAGGAAAGAGGAACAACAGAGCTGCTTTAAGTAGTCAAAATATTTGCCTAGAACTCCAGAAAAACTGGGTCTCCAAAGAGAAGGCAATCACAGCATTCTCTGACACTGGAAAGGGAAATACTTAGCTTAAAAAAATAAAAACTTTAATTTGCCTGAGATTTCTACCCACAATTCCTCCATGAGAGTTGGGTATATACAAGATGTGCAAAACAAAGATCCCATGATTGGCAGGAAATACACTCCCAGCAGTACCTCCTGCACTCCAGCCTCGTTCTTCTATCCCTAGATGAGAAATCACATGAAGCCAATGCCTCTGTGCAATAACATGGAATACCATGCAACACCATTGTCTTTTTGTGCCAATATTCAAGGACGATCTTCCCTAACTGGCTACTAAAGAATGAAGAAACAATGACTTCTGGACTAGCCTAGGGACTGGAGACAGTTTGGCCTCGAGACACCTGAGATCTAGAGGGCAGACTATTGTGGTCCTGGAGAACATATAGAGCCCAGATGAATGCACTGATTAACACCCTAAAGGTAAGAAAGCAAAGCTTTTTCCTCTGCCTTTCACCAGTAGCTCTCTATGGACCTCTCTTTATGTGCTTGATTTCATGCAATTCCTACCCACACACGGGACACACCATGGCTGTGCATCTGCTTTATTCTGATGCAATGAGCTTTGTAGAGCAAGTCTCCTTTCCTGAGTAGCTGTGCAGGAACTACCTGTTGGTGGAGACATGATAGTAGACATCATCAGACAAGGCAAAAGGGAAATGATATGGCAAGTAGATGTTTACTTACTGAAACACAAACTGCAGAGTAGGAAGAAGGAGTTAATGGCTGCTTAAGTTTTTCTTGTAAGTGGTGTTGTTTACTTTTCATATAACTAGTTCCTGTGTTTCTGCAAGTTGAAACTTCATATTCCATAACAGACATCTCCTTGATATTGTAGACACTAATCAGAAATTAATTTCAAAGGAAAAACAAGATGCAGAGAGCTAAAATTGTGAAATCCTATTTTTTTCCTAAAATATTAATCAACAAGGTACAGCATTTGAGTATAAATTTTTCAATTTACTTTTTCTACCAGAATAGGCTAAAACACACATTCCCCTTTGGAGCTATTTAAAGTACAACACACAAGAAAGGCAAAACTGAAATCAAGTCACAATTAAATCTGAAATTGGATATGAGTAGTAATGCAAGACCAGCTACTGAAGTTTATGCAAGCCCCTTTGTTCCAAAGACACATGCCTGACAGTCTCTGAGGCTGTAAAATAAAGCTGGAAAGAAGGCTGTGTTATTGACTTTTCAAATTGAGTGCTGTGAGAACAGAGATAATTTTCTCACATTTGACAAAACAGACACAATAGAGAAAGATACCGTATAGCAAAATTTTTGTGTTCATGTTCTCAGGGTACATGGCAGCTGGTCAGTCACAGATGGATGCTCTGGGCTGGCAGGTCAGCCATGACAGCTGTTGCTTTAGACCTTGGCTTGCTTCCCTGGTTCACAACATCATCAGGATAAAATCTTCTTCCTTCCCTCATTCCTTGCCGGCTAGGCCCAAGTGAGGGGGTTGTTCTCTGCTATGGTATTGGTGCAGTGTGGTGCAGCTCACTTCCAGTTCCAGAGCAGTGAAAAGAGAGGGAACAAAGTGGGGTTGTTTGAAAAAGGACATGCAGCCCTGGGATTGTAGAGCAAGAGCTAGTGCAGCTCAGAACACCCAAGCTGCACAGCCCAAGAGCTGAGGCTTTTGTGCAAAGATCAGAATTACCCAACTCTGCTAGCCTTAGGCACTGCATCCTGCAGCAACTCATCACCTTGGTTTTGCTCTGTAGCATTGAGTGTGCATCTATAAAGCACCTGAGCCTCTAAATAAATAAAGTGTGATATATTTGGAGTTACCAGTTAGACCTATTTTTTGTCATTCACTTAAAGGTCTTGATAATACCACAGCCCTTGAAAATTAATAGCTTATTGTGTTTGAATTTGTCTCCTCTTTGTGTTCCTTCTGTCAATAGTCATTAGAGACTATCTAATGACTACTGATTACTGCTATACGTATGGCAGTATCATGAGCTCTAAGCAGGTTCTTCCAGGCGATCTAGCAGATCAGTGGCCTCAATTAACACTGGTATCTTTTTTATTACACACAATTGCTACTCAGAATCAACCATTTGTTCATGAAATTTCAATCACAAAATGAAGAAACAAGATAAATATAACTGATAGCTCTGTGTTCCTCACCAGATCGCCCCAGAGACAATTATGGACCAAGCATCCATAAATGTCCTATTCTTCTGCAGTTTTTGAACACTTGCAAAATCCCTGTCCTGATGTCACCTGGCAGGACCAGCTAAATAATCAGAATTTTAAAGTCTCAACTTAGACCTCCCTTAGTCCATTGTACTCACCTTTGCAGCGAGACATTCTGCGCTGTGGGATGTCTGATGTGAAGCCATTACTAGAAATATCGGGTACCTGTGTTTCCTAGGTAGAAAGCCCCATGAGGGGAAACTTTCTCCCTTGGATACAGAGATAAGATTCCTTATTGCCTGGGGATCACTAGAGTGATAACCTGTAGAAGGGGAGAGGTAAAGCAGGGACAGCTAAAGGAACACTGCTCAAGGTATAGGACATGGCTTCAAGTTACACTTGGAGGTTTAGATTAGATAGTAGGAAAAATTTGTCTCATGAAAGGGTGGTCATGCACTGGAATAGTGTTCTAAATGCCTGTGGATGTGACACTTGGGGACAGGGTTTAGTGGTAAACACAGTGGTGCTGGGTTAATAGCTGTACTCAATGATCTAAGAGGTCTTTTCCAAACTTAATGATTCTGCGATTCTATGATTCATGCATTGAACACTGCTGAACATAGTCAGAAAATATACATGTGTGCTCTGAGCTTGCAGCTGCTGAGACAGAAATTCTTTATTCTAACTTCTTGCAGATTCTCTGAGAGCACATGCTGAAGAACCAGAGGAGATCAATTGTCTCTAGGAAATTTAAACCAACTTCTGGATTTTAGTGAAATCGTGGGAATTATTAGTGAATTAGGAATGTACTGAAAGACATTTGCTAACAAACGTTTTGTAAAGGGGTAAATGTAACTATACTGTGCTTTCTTTCACCACCTAAAATGTCATATACTTCACTGTTCTTGTAATAGATGGTGGAATATAGGTAAAATCACAGTCAATTTTTTCTACGACAGTTTGCATAGATGCCAATCTACATACATAATGCAGCTACAACATGGCTAGTTTTGAATAGACTAATTTTTAAGTCTTGTGTTTGTTTGGAATTGGGACAAATTTATTCATTTGCATTATTTAAGACTTTCTCCTGCCCAGAAGTACTCATTAGAGTAAGAATGTTTAGCATGTTTAAAGAAATAAAACATCTTAATAATGAATTCTTAAAATTGTGTGTATACATGTCTCTAATGCATGTATTCATAATATGTATGAATATTTATGTATGTAGAAATCTCTATTATATGTGCAGATTTCTATATTAAAAGAGACATATATATATATAAATATACACAATGTTAAAGATTAATTATTATTTTTCCTTTCCTCATATCAAAAAGACTCTGCTTTTCACAGCACTTTTTGTTTACTGTACACAGAATTTTGCATGTACAGAAATGGATGTTTTCTGATTTCCTTGTGCACAATGTTTGCTGTGATGGGAGCCAGGAGCTAAGCAGTGTTTTTTTCTGCTCCTCTAGTCCAAGTCCCCAAGCCACACAAGGATATCCTTGGCACCCTCCCTCTCCTAATATCTAGGAGATGTCTGAGTCTGCTTGGTTTTGTAGTCTATCACAGGCAGACTAAAAATATAAAGACAAACTGGGATTCCTGGAAGAGCAAATCTGATAACCTTGCTGTGATGGCAGCAGAGGAGAGATTTATGCCTCTGCCACACATTGCAGCCAGGCTGTCCTGCAGGTGCTGGGAGAGGGAGATGCAGTCTGTACCAAAGCTGTGTGAACTACACCATGGAGCAGTGCTAATGGAGGAAACACAGCTTCCTGTCTGCCCTCTGCCCAACACAGAAAGAAAAGGTAAAAACAGCTTCTCCCTTAGTGACTTCTGAATCTTGGTGACAAGAAAATAATTTGTCAGTGCTTCCATTCAACAAACCTTTGGCTAGACATCAGGACAGCAATTTTTGTGTGGATTTGTGTGTCAAATTTGGGGGGTTTTGATGTAAAAGAAATCTAGATGTAATTCTCTATAAGGGAACAAGACTACACAGGATTGATATCTATTTCAGAAAGGAAGATGATTTGAAAGTGAATAAACATAAAGAAATTTCTTCAGTGTATATGTTCCTCTATGGCAGATTGTGCAACCAGGCTGCATGTAAAACTTTTGAGCCTGTTGAGGTTGTGCTTTTTTTCCGGTTTTATTTTAAGTAACATCCATAGAAATCTTGTCAAACACGACTTTGGTGCCAACTCATATGCTGCATACGGCCTGAAGCACTGGGCTGTTTGGGGTTTTTTGGGGGCACAGGGAGAAGAACAACAATGTTTTGGTTCACACACACATCCCCAAGTCCTTGCATTTCACTGAGTTTTCAGGAAATGAGCATATGGCTTTGGAGCATCCACCTCTGAGTCTTGGGCTGGTGTCAGCTGTAATGAGAGGAGCGCACAAAACACAGGCAAGTCATACATGTGTCTAGCACAGGAAAGGTACCTTCAAAGAAAGCTGAAGGAGTCAGATATTTCATTGGGGAAGGCAGCACTTGGGTTTGGGTATTAAACACTGTCATCATCTTTTTGGAAGCTATGTGCTTTCAAACCATGCTGCAGAGGGGCTGTATTGATCTGTTGTGCACCATTAGCAAGCAATTTTCACAAAATCCTAATTCTCGGGTCAAAAATTGGTCTTCTGCAGAAACAAAACTGTCCACCTTTATGAGGGTAGGGCTGCAAGCCATGCTTTGTCACTGATGCTGCTCAAAATGAGGTTTTTGTTGGTTTTTTTACCAAAAGGAAATACTTTCTCTTCCACCTTTTGGTCACCAGTGGCTGAAATTGTGATATTTTTGACTTGAGAACACAAGAAGTATAGATAAATTATTGAAACTCTAGGCATTTTCTACTTGATAGCCAAAAATTCTAGCAAATAAAGATAACGGTATTATTTAGTGTCTCTATGCACTGAAAGATGGGCAGCTTTGCTGTTTGCTGTGACAGGTACATATCAGGCCATAAATTAAAAATCCCTACCCTTGCTGTTGCATACTTTATTAAGAGAGCAGAAGCCTGCAAATAATAAGAAATCATAAAACTATTGTCTAGTTGGTTAACTTTGGTAATTATTTAATTTCTTCTTTTCTTCTGAACTTCCTGACTGAGGACCTATCACAAACATCAGGGAAACAAACATTTGCCCAGAGACTTCTAAGGTTATCAGAAGCAGGAAGCACTATATTGTAAAATCCATTGTTGCTAAATTAAAGCTCAGTAAAGGATATATCCCACTATTATGCAAATTTTTAGTCCGAGTATTGGAGGAAAATAGTATTTTGTTAGTCTGCTTCAGGACTTGCTGGTGAATGGCTTGCTGTTCCATGCATGGTATCTGCACAATTTCTACCCAATGAACTCCCAAGGTGGGCACCTGAAATGAGAATGTAAGTGAATGAAGTCAAGCACCCAGCACCAGCGAGGCAGTAAAAGACAGCTGCAGTTCTGAAGAGTACAAACCAAGATCAATGACATTTCAAAAGCATCCTGAAATTGTTTACTACCAGTAAAGCACAAATGCCTTTGACTGGGTATAAAGCTAGTCTATTAGATGTCTGTTCTTGTTCCAATGCCTTTTAAATGAACCAGCTTTAAATACACCACTTTATATGCTGCACTTTTGTTTCCTTTTATGTAATGGATTATTCAGACCACTTTCTTTTGGATAGAGTTTGTCAGTCTCATGGAAGTTATTTGATTTTGCAAACACATAGCAAGACATGTGCCTTTTATACTGAACATTAATGCGGATACATGCACTCTACCTAATTCAAGGAGACACCATTCTGTTAGAGCTCCCATGTTAATCCACAGCTTTGCTTTGACCCCTGTACACAAAATCAAACGGAAAAAAGGTATGAAGATCTTCTAATGTCCCTGCCAATAGCAACAGGGGAACAATTCTGACCATGCCCAGCAGACAGCAGTAATGGAGTTGTTCTTTGAGTATTTCATGCAAACTTAAATTTGGAAAAGATAATTGTAGGACCTGAGAGACAGGTATCAAAGATTACAGATTTTTAGAGTGAATCTGTTTTACGTGGGACAAACCCAGGGAGATGACTGGAGTTTAAACATTTACAGTGCTCTCTGAGTTGTGCAGCCTCCAAGGCAGAGAGAAATGCACAAGTATTCATGCCCTATTTTAATGTCCTGATCTCACTTACAGAGCCCTGTTGTTCTGCCTACTTGTGGACAGCAGGATGAAGCTCACTATGATTTTTAACTCCCCATAGGGATTTTCTGGTCAGGAAGAGGAAAAAATCAAAGCTACTGCAGTGCGTTATATAACTTCTGCTTTTTTTTTTTTTTTTTTTTTCAGTTCAGATGAGAAAGTGTTGATCCTCCCCTTTTTCACAGCCTGGCTTCCCAGCTGTACAAAGTTCTACCATGTTAACCTGATCCTTTCTCTCTGTTACATCATTCTCTCACTTTAGCCAGTTTGTCACAAGTGGACTTCATTCATTTTAAATGAATTGACTGCTTTCAATTTTAACCAGACTGAGGTTGTGATTGTGTGTTTATCTGTGGTATGAATGGGGGAAAACTCTTCTTGCTGGAGAGAGATGAGAGGAGATTATTTAGCCTGAACTGTCTCCACTCGCAGGACTGAGACTTCCTTAGGTAAGCTTGCAGACCTGTGGAATACACCTGTCTTTACCCATCTGCTTTTTTTTCTCTGTCATTTTAATATTGCACCCCCAACTATCTATCTAGGTTGGACATTGCTATCCTGAGATGTATTTAATTTTCTGCTGTGAACAGAACAGGTAAAGATCTGTTTCTTTGTTCATTGCAGGCACAAGGCAGTATGTTTTCAAACAGTTTCACTATTTGTAGCTGAGAGATTTTCATCAACACAGCTGCTTTCTATGTAGCTACAAACGTTTGGAAACCTAAGGCTTATCCACAGCAGTCAGTCACTTGTAAAAGGTCCTTCCTGGCCCATTAACAAAGCTGTCATATATGGCTTCCCTTCAATTAAATATTGCTAGCAATTTAGTCTTGGTACATTTCAGACAAATATGGAAAAATCTTTTTAAACTGCATAACAGATCAACATGCCTACATGGCTCTCCCCCTCCTTCTACTGGCTGGATGAAGCTGAGGTACACAAAATGTGAACATTGTTCAGCTTTTAGTGCTATTTGGGTTCCTAGTGGCTTTATTAGCAATATAATTAGGGATGACAGTTAATGTCAGTGATGGTTTATGTGAAAGGTGGTTTATTTAATTTTAATTACTATGAGGAAATCTCCAACCTCTTTCACAACAGTTTATCAATAGGGTTTTTTCATCTGTTTGAATCAACTCTTGAAAAATTAAGAGGTCTGTAAAAGTTTTCCTGTACAGTATCAAGCATAAGCAATTAAATAAATAAACAGTTTTCCAATTGAATGGTTTTCATCCTGAGAAGAATTTCACTCCATGCTGCCTACCTCCTTTGGCAGGTACTGCTGAAGATCACACATCTCTCTGGAACACTTGCATGTAAGTGAGATTCTTTCACTTTTATGGCTGCCTTTTTTCATTAGTTGTTTAATAAGTACTTGCGGCTAATGAGCTCTAAGCATTTTGTTTATTGCTTGGAAGAAAAGATAATGTGCTGTCTATCAATCAGAGTGCAGCTTTGAAGACTTCTTTTCATTTCTTTAAGAACACATTTCAGGCTCAGAAGAAATTCTGAGAATCAGCAAATTCTGACAAGTATGAATGATTCACTTATACTGTATTTTTCTACTGTGTGATACTCATTTTTCCTGATGCTCAATTTTACTGCCAAAGTTGTCTTTGAAACAAGCTACTATCTGGATGAACAAAATACATTGTGTTGCAAATTTACATGAATGGATCAGTTTACTTCTAATGTTGATTTCTTCTATGTGGTTTGCTTCATTATTTTCACTTAAGCATTTTTGGTAGTGAATTGATACATAATTTAATGACAGAAAAATAATAACAAGCTTTCTTCTATCACATAGAGAATTTAATTATCATCATATCTAATCCATAGGGATGGGATCCTCTTCTCACACATACTCTTAGGAGCATCAGCCATAGTAGTATTGCACAACATAAGCATAAGGAAAATGCAGTTCTAGCAACATTTAAATTTAAGAAAAGATAATTTTAAGCAAGTTATTTACTAGAGACTTGTCTGTAAAATCTGGTCCCGGCATTTTGCTTAGGAACATTTTCAGGCCAGTGGTGCTTGACAGAAGTCCTGTTTGCCAATGTATTTCCAAG
Source organism: Sitta carolinensis (assembly GCA_032173965.1). Lineage (NCBI taxonomy): Eukaryota > Metazoa > Chordata > Aves > Passeriformes > Sittidae > Sitta > Sitta carolinensis. Next base: position 83,385,690 of record CM063284.1, read on the forward strand.
TGTTGTTATAACCAGACCGTGTAGTTCTACACCTGTCTTCCCTCAGCAAAGAAACTAGTCTTTTTAAAGGGAGAGATCTCCACTGCCACGGTCAACAGATTTTATTCCTTCATGCACTTCCCATGTGGCTTTGAGTTGTGCTGAATGAATGAGTACTATAACACTAGGTCTTCATTCAGATTCTAAGCGCTGGCTGGGGGTAAATCCAGCTCTGCAGATGTTTTCTTTTGGCAGGGCACGTATTGGCAGGAACAGAACTTTGTTTATTGGAAATGTTTCTTCCACCTCTCAGTTCTGACTTGTTTGTTTGAGGAACACTGTCCTGAAATATAAAATGTCCTTATTTTATTGCCAAGTGCCTGAGCCATGGGTAGTCTTTACAACTGTTTTAAAACCCCTCACATTTGTGTTCTTTTGGCTTGCTCTGCATTGGATACATCAGCATCACTGTAAACTAAGGAAGGGGGGGGGAAAACAGCCAAACCAAAATAAACAAAAACCTCTTCAAAAAACCTCAACATGCTCCAGGTAAATACAATGGAGCAAATGAATAAATACTTGTTAAGCACTAGTTTGTATTGGGGAGTCACAGAAATGTTAAGCAGAGGCCATGAGTACATAATAAAATATGAGTATATCTAATAAGGCATAATGGCAATGTTGGTCTATTTAGCAGCTGTTACACAGCAAGGAAGCCGTAAGAAATTCCTAAGAATCAAAGTAACTGGTAACAAATTCTTTTTGAGTTTAGGAATCCTGCTTATTCTGTAAAATCAAATTTTATTTAGTGATGCTGAAAAGCACCCGTAAAGTAGAAGACTTTTCAGCAAGAGAGGACGAATAGTACAGCTTCAAGAATGTATTGATTACTGCAGCAACGAGAGACATTGTGCCAGTGAAACCGTGATATGTTCATTCTTCTGAATCCAAATAATGGGATTGTGTGTTCTGCCTCTGTGAGAGGTGTTTGAGCCCATGTAACGTTCACTATCTGGTCTGAATCATCTTCAAACAGGTATGGCATAAATAAACAGTTTCCCTATGCTGTACACAGAGAATTAAAGGTAGGCTAGATTAAGTGTCTTGCTCAAGGGCATAGAGGAAGACCAAATCCAACCATCATTCTTGTCAACTGATGCAGCATTTATCAGGTTGCTGATTAAGTGGAGGGTCCTACATTCTATTATTGGTGATGCTGGTCTGACAAGGAGTCCTGGTAAGGTGGCATACAAATGAACCCTGGTAATTTACGTACCATTAGAAGCATAAGACAGAAGGAAGAAAATCAATGCTTTGTTTTATAGTAAAGAAAAAATCAATGAGGAAAGAAATGGTGTTTCCTAGGATCTCAGAAAATGTTTTGGGCTATGGGGAATAGTTAGAGGGAATTAAAACTATTTAATACAAGTTGTCAGTGTCCTTTTAGAGAATGATGATCTAGAGATATCATTTTGTAACAAAAACTGAGTAAAATCCAGAAGTTCAAAGTTGTGAAAAGGAAGAAATATCAAGAAGATACTTCTGTTGTTTTGTTTTTTTTTTAAAAAAATTTTAAATTAAACTGGCAGCCAGCTGCATTGAATCTATGAAAACTGAAGAAAATGTGTTAAAAATAAAATTTAAAAACAACCATGTGCAGCAAATGAGAGACTACATGTAATCGCAAAATCCACAAAACAGGTTTAACTAAGAGAACTGCCAGAGGTCCATTTCTAGTTATGTTTTTCTGTCTCTTACATGTAGCATATAAAGGATTGCTAGGGGAAAAATGTAAAGATAGGCCAAAAATGGAATAAAGTTTTCATGGTGTTGACTCTTGCTCTTGGCAGTCTGCAGTTTAGAGACACCCTGAACCAGAGGTTGCATCAGGACCATCATATTTAATAGTCTCTGACATTACTTTTACAATTTTTAACTGTTCTTTAAAGACAATACCCTGATTAAAAAAAAAAAAAAAAAAAACAAACAAAAAAACCCACAAAAGTAAAAAAAAAAAAAAAAAACAACAAACAAACCCAGAAAACCACCCTTTAAATATGTATAATATTAAAAATCAGTGAGGTTTTTTTGCTTTAAACTTGTTTACTTTCCACTGGGCACCCTTACTTTTGAAATGCTGAAAAATTGGTCCCCTAACTCCTTCCTCAGTTAGTTTTGCAGTTCACAGAATCACAGAATCACATAACAACCTGAGCTGAAAGGGACCCACAAGGATCATCAAGTCCAGCTCCTGGCCCTGCACAGGATACGCCAAGAGTGACACCATGTGCCTGAGTGTGTTGTCTAAATGCTTCTTGAACTCTGGCAGGCTTGGTGCTGTGACCACTTCCCTGGGCAGCCTGTTCCAGTGCCCAGGACCCTTTGGGTGAAAAACCTTATCTAATATCCAACCTAAACCTGCCATGACACAACTTCAGGCCATTCCCTCAGGTCCTGTCACTGGGCACCCAGAGAAGAGATCAGTGTCTGCTCCTCCTCTTCACCTCACAAGGTAGATTGCAATGAGGTCTCCCCTCAGTCTCCTCCAGGCTGAACACACCAAGTGACCTCAGCCACTCCTCATATAGATTCTTCTCTAGGCCCTTCACCATCTTCATAGTCCTCCTTTAGACATTCTCCAATAGTTTAACATCTTTTTTATATTTTGACACCCAAAATTGCCCCTAGCACTGGAGGTGAGGCTGCCCCAGCTCAGAGCAGAGCAGGACAATCCCCTCCCTTGCCCAGCTGACCATGCTGTGCCTGATGCCCCCAGGACAGGGTTGTCCCTCCTGGCTGCCAGGGCACTTCTGGCTCATGGTCAACTTGCCATCCACCAGAACCCCTCAGGTCCCTTTCCATGGCACTGTTTTCCCGTATTTCATTCCTCAGCCTGTACATTCATCCAGGGTTGTGCCATGTTAGGTGTAGTATCCACACTTAGCCTTATTAAATATGGTTGCTGATTGCCCAGCCCTCTGATTTGTCTTGGTTATCCAACAGATTAATGTTTCCCCTTGCTCCCTGTGCCCAAAAGTTATTTCTGTGTTAAACTGTTGTGGCCTTTGCTATTTATTTTATCTGAAATATAAATAATTCAATAACTCTAAAAATAATTTTGCTCTTATGTTTATCTTTATAGGTACTTTTGTACCATAATGACATTTGAGGTATGAATTCATGCTGTCATAATGATGGTCTCTCTTTGTTTTCTCTTTCTTCCTAACAGTTCCTAATATTTCTCTTGTTTTTCCTTTTTTACTGTCAGAGAGATTTTTAGAGTAGATTGTAGAGTAGAGTAGAGTGCCTCAGGAGCTTTTCTTAAGTGATAGTATACCCCAAGTTGAGTCCATCAGTTGTTTGTCCTTTGTTTTAATGTTGCTTGTCACAGTATACGAAATTTTGTCACTCGTTTTTTCACCTCTTCTCCAGATCTCTCATACCATGGTGAAAAAGAGAAATTAGTTTGCCCTAGGGAATGCTTCCATTCCTGTCTGTCTATGTTGTTCCCTGCCTTTTAGCTGATACCCTGTACAGAAGCAGATCTTTCTCCTGTACCACACTTTATTTGCTAGCACCTTTTCGTAAAGAATTTTGTCTAAGCTTTTATGGAAAACTGCAGTTTAGTCTACTTCACAAGCTGGATCGTTCTTCACCATATTTCCATGGACTTTTTAATTTAGAATTTTAAGAAATTTGTGAGGCATGGTTTATTCCTCATTAGAACATACCTGTATATACATCCATATATGCATTAAGACATCACATAACTTAAATGTTGGCAATACCAAAATTACTGATCCATAAATACTTTTGGATGCCTTTTAAAAAATACATACCTGGCATTCTAAAATATCTTCTATTTCTCTGACAGCAAGACCAACATAACTAGTATACTGAATACAGTAGTTAACTTCTAGCAATTTCACATTTAAATTCTTTTGGAATTCATGGAACTCCGTTGGAAATCTTAGAACTCTGTTCTGAATTAATTCATATTAAGAATTCTCTATATTTGTTTCAAAGGCTGTTTTGCTCATGCTTCAGTTTGGGCCCTAATTTCATAAATGAGCACCCTGCAAAGAAAGATTCTAGCACAGATATCTACCTAAGGTCATTTTCCCCATCACCCTAACTAGTGCCATTGTATCTCATTTTCTCTTTGGCATTTTAATAGTTTTCTTTTTAATAATGTTTTGAAAAATGTCCTTGAGATTTGAATTGTTTTCTCAAGTGTTCCTCAAAAATCCTTTTTTTTTTTTTTCCTGTTCTGTTCTAGGTTTACATTTAACATGATTGCTTTGTATTTTCATATTTTGTAACACCTCTGTGTATGTATATTATATAAATATATTTTGTTAATATATCCTTATAAAACATTCTGTATTGCAAAGAATTTATTTTTTATTTTTTTGAAGTTCTGTATGTATACCATCAGTTTCATATTCTCTCCATTTGAACACAATTTCAGACATTGAAGAATCTACTAATTCTGTTAACTTCCTTTATTTTGCTATTAAAAGTATGTAATCTTTTTCTTGTCCTTGTAGTAATTTCTTCTTGAGGGGTAATCTTGACTTAGTTTGGCCCATCAAAAAAGGGTCTCTAAACAGTTATCCTGACAGGAAAAAGTACTTTACCCTTTCCTGTCTCATAGCTTTTTTATGTAATTTTATTTTTTGAACCTAAATGTTACATAGGAAATACTTTGGTTTTTTAACTATGGTAGCAGGGTGGATCATTGTCAGACACACATTTACCATACACATTTGGGATTACATTTTGCCTTTGTAAATTCTTATTGTTCTAATAGTCTAACACAATGCCATTGTAATGCAAAAAATTTAAGTCTCTCCATCACTTTTTAAAAATTTTATCCAAATAATTACCAATGAGGAGTTCTACTACTATCAAATATTCTATACTTACAGTATATGTAATCGTTTTCAGTAGTATGCAGTCTTCATCGTTGTCCTGGTTGAGTGGTCAATTATACCTTACATAGCTTATTTCATATATCTTGATTGCATATAGGTATGGAATTTTAATATGCAATGATTCTGTATTCAAAGTCTCCTGACTCTTTAATGTTTTAACTGTATTCTTTTGCTCCATTCCACTTTGGGTTTTTTCCCTTTCCTATATTTAGGAAAACCAGTCCTAAAAGGCATACAATTTTTCTTGGACATCTATCATAATATCTCCAGATTTAGCTAGGCCAAAGTTGGTCAGAAGCACTAGTCTAGCTCTCAAAAATGGTTAGAAAAATTGCAAAATGTGTGAATCTACACATCTAGGTAACCAAGGGCAACCACCAAACCATGACCGAAACTCAAGGAGTAGATTTATCTGGTTACCTCACTAACAGTATGCCACAGACACACAGGGACATGGGCTCTGACTTAGTTCATTCCACGGAGGTGGGGGGTTCACTGCCTGCTCACCAGAACAAAAGTATGTCTGAGATTGTGTTGTGTGCTATTTCTCCACAGGATGGGAATTCTTCCTCTAAAAACAGGCAACACAAGGCATAATAAATGGAGTTTTCCCATACTGACATTTTTAGCATTCCCAGCTGCAAGGTCACTTCGAATGAAACCATTCTCTCATCACTGACAAACCATTCAGTTTGCACCCTTTTCTCCCAGCACAATGATAGACATTACTACATGGCCAAACACTGTAAGCCTGTCTGAGGCAATCCTAAAATCATTGATCATGGAAAATATGACAAGACCGTATATTGAAGAAAATTGGAGGTGAAGTACTGCATTTTGCCAGAAATTGCATTGCAACCAGAAGTGTCCCACCACTCTGAACATAAGATTAACTTCAGAGGAACTAGGTACTTCTGAGGAAAAAAAGTTCAGAACATGCAGAATTATTCTTGGACCACTTAACTGATTTTCTGAAGGAGATGAGATGCACAACTCCTGGACAGTGCATTAACAACTTGCAAAACTAGCTGTTATGTGCTGGATTAAAACTCCAAACTCGGGTATTTTCCCTCTGAAAAGCAACAGCAATTAGCAACAAGGGGAGAGTAGATCCAGCACACTTAACAGTTGTCTAAGCGAGTTTGTTTCCTGAACCTGCTTCCATCTGCAAGATCTTTTGACAATCAATTTCACTGTTCGGTATGGAATGTATGGTCAAAATATGTGTTCATTTGCTTCCTTCTAGTTCTGATATTATGACAAAATCGAATCATCATTCTGTATTCAACTTCTTTATGTCTCTCCTGACTATCATGTTTTCATAGTCATGTCTTAACAAGTTGAGGAGTCTCAGTATGTACGTTTCCTTGTTGGTTGAGCAGATGGTTCCTCCTTGTCACATTTTTCTGTTTCTTTCCTCAGTCAAACATATTCATTAGGAGATGATGGGAATCAAAACTGTGTGTATGGCAGTTCTGTATACTTTTCAAAAGGATGCCTAATGTCTTAGTCCCTGTTTGATTAGCATCAACATGATATTGCCTTAGATCTATCGATTATAACTCCAAAATCTCTTTCCTGAATGGGAGTAGCTGCTTTACAGCTCGTCGTTAGGGACTGCCTGGATTTTTTTTCCCCCTCATTACTTTCCTTTACTAAAACAGAATTTATTCTGTTTTTTCATTGGTTATCTTTTTTATTTTAAGAAATCCTCTGCAATGGTTTTCAATCAGCTTCTCTTTTTACCCTTCACACCATTTTCTTCTTATCTAATCACTTTCTACATCCCTTTTGAATGCACTAGTGAAGATATCCCAGCATAAATATCTATTTCTTTTCATTTTGGAAACTAATGTTTTGTTCATGCTTTTTTGTTTTTTGTTTTTTGTCTTATGCTTTAGTCCATTATTAGTTCATGAGAATGCCTTCCTTTCTGCCTATATCAGTTGGGAAAAGACTTTTAAAATCTTTTGGGAAAGACTTTTAAAGTCTTCACCCCTCCAGATTAGTGTCATTAGCTGGATTGTATTCATTACACCCTTCTCAGTTTCCTCAAACAATGCCAAGAGATTCTGGGGAATAAATACCCTGCTTGACTCTCCATAGTGTATTATTTTTCTTATATGCCTATTATTTTTATTCCTCTGTATTGGTTTAGCCAGTAAATTATTCAGATTTTCTTCTACAGATTTTCACATCATGTCAGGCTTTTCTGGTAAGTGACATCTCTGAGACTCCATGAAACCCTTAGAGTTAGCATTACAATCTCCTGATATGAAGGCTGATGTGAGAAATTGCACATTGCTGTTAAAGCTCAGTATTAGGCTAAAACTCTTGGCTGAATCCTGAGAAACTATTCCTATCTCAACTTTGTTCTGAAACAAAGATTTCTTTGAGATACAACCTCTGATGTGCCCCTGTAAAAAAAGATTCTTTTACAGTGAACAGACACAAAAAATTAAATTAGCTTCTCTGTTATGGCCTCATTTCCTCCAAGAGCTTCTGATGTAGTTTGTTTCAATAGATGCGTAGGCTTCTATTTCCACTGAAAAACTAAAATATATTATTCTCCAGTGAGAGGAATCGAGGAATAGAATATACTGGGGGGTTACTCTGTTACGATCAGTACCAAGAACATGCATGCACTCTTGGGTTGTACCTACATTGGGACACTGTGCAGGAGAAGGGTGTATGGCATAAAATGGGAAAGATGGGAAGTTTCATTCTATTCTTACTTTATACACACACAGGAGTAAATCTGGCAAAGCAGTTGAATAAAATCAGTATTGCAGCTAAGTCCAGACACTCAGAGAAGGAGAAAAAGTCTATCTTGAGCAAGAAACTGAGGAAATTCTTTTCTGCCAGAAATGAAAGCCCTGCAATAGAGTTCTGCACTCTGCTGGATGAAGACTTTTTAATGTGATGTTTTGTCAAACGGTTCTGATTGATTGAGTCAGACTGAATACAGCTATGGAATTGTAGCTGCTTCACTGGGATTTTCATCAGAAGGTATTTGGGTGGCACTAAAATAACTTTCACTCAGGGGTTGTGGCAATTGCACAGGATGAAGGAAATCTTTATGTTTACCCTTTACTGCCCATGCAAGTTGCAAGTGAGTCAGTCCCATTGGGTGAATTTTGATTTATGAAATTCTCTCTCCACACTTAAGTAAATAATCCTTGATAGGGAGAGAGAATGTTGATATCTATAAATCATAGATGTGGGTCTGGACAATATGAAAATGCAGCACTGAGAGTGTTACTGAATTGTGGCTTTTGAGAATGAAAACCAGATATTCTCGAATGCTATGTAACTCTTCACCATCAAACAAAAATTTAATATGAATTATTTAATTTGATCACAATCCAAGTTCCTACTTCTTAAAAAGAATTGAAAATCACTTTACTTTTATACATCAGTGATCCAGAAACATCACAGAAATTTTTCTAGGATGTATTTTCTCTCCTGAACACATCTTTCCATATTCTGCCTTTCACGGTGTGATGGTCTCAAAGAAAACTTTAAATAGAGACAGTAAACCAGAAGACTGGGGTAGTTCATTAAACTTTCTAACCATACTTTTATTTGAATTTACATACATGTCAAAAATCAAAAGATTTTGAAAATAGCCCAACCCTCCCAGTTAAACCTGCTCTCTGGTCCTCTGCTGTCTTCTTGCTTCCCTGCCTTCCTCTCAGGCAGGCCACTTGCTGCATTGCCAGAGCAATTCTACAGGCTGAGTTGAGACCTCTTTTATTTTCCTGTCCAGTGAGGCTTTATTGTGCGGGGAGGGAAAAGATCTGAGGAAGGCACAGGGTTTTTTGTTTTGGTTTTTGTGGGGCTTGTGGGATTTGGTTTAGTTTTAACATTTAAAATACACTATTTTGGGATAACATTTTCAAGTCTATTTTCCAAATTCCTCTTATATGGCTAGACGTAAAATAATTAATTATTTCTTTATTCTAGTTCTATTCTGAGTACAAAAAGTCCAAGTTGTGATGCTCCAGCTTTGCCTATATTACTGCTTCTTTCCTACCCTGGCAGTATCAGAACAACTGACAAAATATGGTATGTATATGTGCTGAGAGATTTGACCTGAGGCTTGTCATCAGGTTCCTGCAGTCATGATATAACTGACTGGCTTTGACAGCCCTTTCTATCAATTGTGTCAATTAACCCTGGGGATTGAGGGTTCCCCAAACCAGCACAACACTCAATTTCCACCACCACCACCCCCCAAGACAAGAACTTAATGGATAATCTGAAGCAGGTTTCTTCCCAAATCACCTACTGAAACCTCTGTTTAAGATGAAGAAGGATTGGGGGACCCATGTGCCACAGATCAACAAGCAAATAACAAAACATTTCTAACAATTCAAGAGCCCTTGATTGTCCAGATGCCAGCTAGCAAGTGAACAGAGTAACGCCTATCCAGGAATTTTCTTCTATTTTGTGGTGTGTTCAGCAATCTTGATTTGCTAAGAATAAGGGCAAAAAGTTATTCTTTAATTTGAACCCAACTTCCTGGCAAATTAATCTCTGTCAGGTACATATCATAACAGAGTAACTTTCTCTTGAATAAACTGAGCACTGCAGCACAAAAAAAACCAGAGAAATTAAATTACAGATGTGATCTGTGCAAGGCAGACACTAAAAAGCAATGTAAACACCCAACTTGGAAACCAAATATATGAACTAAGGCAGCAAAGGAAGCTGTGAACATTTTTGCACTAAATCTTGCCTCTATCAAAAGTCTCAGTCAACATATAAAAGAAATCCCACTAGTACCAAAGGAACAGCCTAGATACAGATCCAGTGAACTACTACTGGATTATTTGCCTCTGGTTCAGGGATTTTTCTTCCATCTACAAATCACTGTGGATTTGTTTAACAGCAGGAACTGTTTGTTTAAAACCTCAGGTGTGCTTGGTATTTTCTTTTTCCAAAATCAGTTATAACCTCTATCTTTCTAAAGCATTGGATATAGAAGGCTGCTTTTCCTCCATTTATCACATTCTGTCCTGTTTAATCAAAAAAGTAGAAAAGTTCTGGGAACCTGCTCTTATGTTTACCTCTTACTTAAGGCTTGGCTTGAAAAAAAAATTGTTTTAAAATAAACTCAGGCAAAAACTTTTGAGGAGAGTTGAGAGTTTGTGCCATAATCAACCATCTCACTTCTGTTTAAAGCACAGAAGGGTTTTTCAACAGGCTTTCAGCCAAAGATAGCTAGCTCTTATTAATAACATATTTGTACTCTGGGAGAAATCCAGCCTAAGGGTCTGAGCTATAGAGGCACCGGTCACCTGCAGCTCTCATCAACTTCAATGGGAAGTAGATGTCTCTGTAGATCAGAATTTACTGGAACAGAATTTCAGCCTCGGGATAAAATGAGACTTTTTAAAGAAATTTAATTTACAGAGAGAAATATGACTGCTTGGGGTGGTTGCAAGCTGGTATTTAAGGATCTCTCCAAAGGCCTGAGCTAGAGTTTGATGGAGTAACGGCAAGAACATCTCCTTTTGTGGCTTCAACTCATACCGGTTGTTATTCTCCTTAATTAAAAAAAAAAAAAAAAACAACCAACCAAACAACCCATCAAATAAACTCCAAAACAAAACACCCTCACAACTAGAAGTGATTGATTCCAAAAGATACAGGAGGAAAATGAAAACTCCAATGGACTGTCAGGCATAATAGGAATAGTAGGACAGCTTGAAAACTCAGGAATAACCTAGGCTCCTAGTTTCTTGAATGATCTTTATGTAGCAGTTACTGGTGTAAGACAAAAATTACATTTTTGAATGAAATATATAGAATTTATTCCAATAGTAAAAGAAAATTGTATATGTGCACACAAATACCTGTTCTTGACTTTACCAGGGAAAAGGAACTTAGTGAAACTTGTAAGAAAAGAAAGGCAAATGATGACATGAAGCAAAAGGAACCTAAGTTTTAGAAATCAAACAGCTAGCAAAACAAAATTCATTTCAATGTCAACACCTAGATTACTTTGTCAGCAGATAGCTATTTTGGGGACAATGATGATGGGGGCTCAACAGTTGTTAGAAACTGAGTTAAAAAACAAGGCATGCTAAGGACTAGATTTTCAGAAGTACTGGACATTCATTTGTTGCTTCTGTAAAACTAATTGCCACATTACTTCTGATTACTCAAGAGGGTATGGACATATTGCTTTCTACTATTTATATCTTGAGTGTTTTTTCTGTCATGTGCAAAGTTATACAACTTGACTACATGCAAAATTAGCATATGATATCAGTTAAGCTACTATTAAGCAAAAATGTTTGGAAATATTTTTTACATGGTGTTTTGAGACCGTTTTCAAAGATAGGAACGGCAAAATTATTTTTAGCCTAAAGAGAAATAAAAGAAAACTGTGATATTTGATTGTTTTCTTTTCTCTGGGACAGATTTCCCTGCCCATAGCAAGGGTATTGGAACTAGATGATCTTTAAGGTCCCTTCCAACCGATGCCATTCTATGATTCCATGATTCTTCAGAGCAGGCTACTGCCCAATGGGTTGAAGATCTCTGACAATCAGGCTCCTTGTTTTTGTAGCTATTTGCTTGGCCTAGCTAGCCAAATCCTTCCTGAGTCTTGAAGGTACCAGATGCATTGATCTTCCTCTTCTTCTGTTAGTGCTACTGCTTAGACAGAAGCTGAGGTATAGCTTTGTATGGAGTTACTGCATTGGGTTATCAGCCTGAATCTGCTTTAGAAATCAGTAATTGTGTTAAATCCGCATTAATTTCAGTAATGGGCAAAGGAAGGATGCATTTTGAAAGCCTTTATAGGCAAGGGTTTAGCACTGTGAGGATTACCAAGTTAGGGGTGGTTGATTCAGGAAAAACAATTCATGGCTGATTTAATATCCTTATATTTCTCGAAAAATCTTTTTACCCCTAAAGCAAGATACTTTTTTTTTTTTTTCCAGATTTTTTTGTCAGTTCTTTGTCTATAGCTTCTGCTCTAAAACCAAGCTGAAGAATGCCAAAGTAGGGACTAACAAATTGGAGCACAAGGCCTGTTCACACGAAAATCTATTTGGGTCAAGGTTACAGAATACTTTCTGACTAGGGTTAGAAATACTAGAAGAAACATAAAATCACAGAATTACTAAGTTTGGAAAAGACCTCTAGGATCACATGTTGAATCCAATCTGTCTTCAAACTCTGAGCAGAGCTGCAGATGGGCATTAATGCTTACCTTTTCCTACTGAAGTTGGTTGCCTTGACAGCAGGGATGACTGAGCCTTGGTCAGTCTTTCTCCAGGAAACTATTTAAAGCAGATCAGTATTAAGTGAGCAACTAATTGCCAGTAGCCAGGTGTTTAGGGAAGGTAGAACTATGGGGTTAAATATCCTCAGGTGGGGGAGGGAAGAAACTTGTGGTTCTATCTTGTTTGTGGTCCCTGATCCACTGTCACTAGTGTCACAGGGGCAGGAATTTTGTGAGCATCTAGGCTGCCAGTTTCTTCACTGATTTGGGAAGGACCTAATCTCAAAAGTCAATTACTTACCAAATCTTGTCTGTAATAACTCTCAAGCAGTACTGTGAGTAGGAAGGGACATTGTGTTGTTCCCTGTTACCTTCTTCCAACAAACAGTAAACTCAACCAGCATGACAAGCTTGCACTCATTATTGAAATTACGGAATACCTCCATTTATTTCATATTAAACTTAGTACCACGGTGCTAGAGTACCCTGCTCACTACACTTGACCTAAGGACATCAGTACATCAAGGGCTGGTGGTAACATGCAAACAAAGCACCAAGATTTTGGCACAAATGAGCTAAATGTTTGTACATATATAAAGGATGTCATACACCAGCTATGCAGCAGTGCAGTCAATACTCTACTAGGAAAGAGAGGAAACATGGAGGTTAAAGGTGAAAAGAGAAGGTGAGAGAGAAGCAGGAGTTTTACATAAACTTCTCAGCCCACACCTGCTGTATGACTTCAGGCCAAACATTTCTCTCCTTTTATGTCTTTCTTGGCCACTGAGGGATGTACAGTTCTAGGGATCCAAATTTGTTACACATTTGTGCAGTGCCTAGATATGGAAAATCAGTTTGCATCTGGAGCATCTCAGTCCTTACTGCAAACGCAGCAATTAATAAGCCTTCTGTTTGTTTCCTAATTCAAGTTCTATCCCAAAGATACTACTCTGATCTTTTTGCTCTGCTCTGTCAGCTTGAAGCCTAAATCATGAATTTTGAGCCATATAAATTTTTTCATTAGAGAGAAAACTGTATCACTAGCCTCTGTGATTTCAGAAGGTCCTGAATGTAATCATCTCCAGTAATTAGATCTAAGGACAGAGCACTTGGGAATCTGCAATTCATGAAATTTTCAATATGTTACAAACTGTAATTTACCCAGCTTTTAAAATGTTGACATTATCAAAGGTATATGAATTAATTTAAAGGCCTCATTGGGCCTTTAATTTAAGAAGAACAACAAAATAATCCATTGCTCACCTGGTGCCATATCACAGGCACTTGCTAAGGGACAAAGGGACTTCTGTAGTAATGTAGGGAAGAGAAATAACAGGAAAACAAAAGCATTGGAACACAGTAATTAGCAGAATTTTCATATAGATTGGTAACTAAATCCATTAACTCCAGCATCCTAGGTGCAAACTCCACGTGCCTCATGTGGCCTGGTCACCTCCATGGGCATCATCTCCTGTGAAGTCACTGGTGGGTATAACAAGGCACAACTTTGGGGACAATCAGTGTCATGTTCTTTGCTATTAATTCATCTCTTTTTGTGAAACTTGGAGAAAGCAATTCCTTCATCAAGTTTGATTGATCTTAAACAGCAGGTTCGAAAAGTAAGGAAGGCAGTAGGACCTGATGTGTATGCGCTATGTATGAAGGGTCATTGTAAAAGCTTCAATTTTTACAAACTGGATAGTAATAATGAGAAACAAAAAGAGGGCAAATAGGAACAGTTTGAAGATGTCTTCTGGAAAGCATATCTCTGAGGCCTTTGTATCTAGGGGTTTATGCTCAGTAAGTTTTGGAGAATATCACTTATCATGATGGTTCTCCAAGTCTGCAGACTGTTAAGATTTTGGAATTTTTTTTATTTTTTTTTTAAATTACAGGATCAAGTGCTTGGAGGTTATACTCTAATCCTATAAACAATGAGGAGAAGGGAGACATTTGCACAGATATTGTGAATTCCTTACCTTTCCATCTTTTGATATAGGAAACAATTTCATTATTTTTAAGGATTTGTCTTGGTAGGAGACAAGAGTTTATAACTAACAACCATATTATAAATGGTTTTACTCTAACAATATTAACAGAGTATTTAAATAACCACAATGTGTTTAAACATATTTTTACTTCATATACATGCATGTTTCAGAAAATATCTATGTTGTTTTTCAAATAGTTCAACAGAAAACAAATACTAAACAGTAAAATTCATATTACTGAAATTCCAAAGAAAGTTAGAGAATGGAAATAAACACTAGTGTGAGTTTAACAGTGCTAAATCAATTTTGCCAATAATAGTTTTTATTTTTCCCTATCTTCCTGTAAGGTTCATAAGCTGGGGTTTTGTTTTGGTGTTTTTTTCAATTCCATCTGTTCATTAAGTTTAGGTCAATGTTTAATACAATAAAAGTCAAGAAATCCTGAGAGGACTAGAGAGAGAGCAAAGCTGGGTTTTTGATTTTAGGACGCTGGTTTTTCTCCAATATTACTAAAGAGCAATGCAAGAATGAGCTCTATTGACTTAAAATGTGGAACAACAGAGGAAACAAATTTTTTATATTAAAAATAAATATTTTATATTATTTATATTTTTTGCAATAGTTGATATTGCCTTTATTAAAGAACTTTACTGTGAACAAAAACGTATCTAGAAAAAATATTACAAATAAACCAAGAATTTAATCATAAATAACAAAGGGAAAAGTAATAATGATCTGTAATTTTAACTGAATTTCAGGTTCTCTGTGAAGAGACCTAAACACAAGTCTAAGAAACACTTTGTTCACTTTTCCAAAACAATGACAATGTAAAACCTAAAAATATTGGTAATGCATCCTTTGGCTTTGCAAAATGGAAAAACAAGGTAACGTATTAAGACTTGCTTATACAAAAATTGTGTATTTAAGTGTTTCATGTTATTTTGTGCATGTTCATGTGTATGTACATGCAAAAATGTTTTATCTCTCTTTGAGTAAAAAGACACAAATATGAAAAAAATCTTCTGAGCTATGACTAACATCAATTTACCCTAGGCTACTGAAACTATGGTGAAAATAGGGGCATCAAAATTCACTTAACAATGTTTCTTATGTCCTGTAACTACAAGCACAAAGCACTGCAGTTTGAAAAGAAAATTTTTTTTTCCTCAGAATGAGCCCATATGCACAGGTCCTGAATTGAATCCTCCTCGCTCTCCAAAAGTATCACTATGCAACTTTAAATATTATTTAACTGTTATGATTAAGACAGTAATAACTCTTTTCTGAAGTTTATATTGCCAAGATCTCTATTAGATATGCAACCATAACATAAAAATAGAAAAATTATTAAAAGTAGTGAAAGTTGTAGATATCTCATACAAAAAGTCAACCTCTACTTCCCTCTAAAGGGAAATACATGCATCAAAATCTCTGCAGAACTTGCAGGGCAAAGAAATTGATATTTTCAAAGAGATTTTCAGGTTTTTAAACAAAACCAGTCTTCTTTCTAATGTTTGGAAAAAGTTTCACTATAGATACCTTTAATTAGGATATTTTAAATTAAATTAAGTATTTTATTTCTACTTGTCATGGTTTAACTCTGGTTATAATCTTAGCCCCACACAGTTGCTTCTTCACTCACTGGTGGGGTGGTGGTGAGAATTGGAAGAGTTAAAGTGATAAAATTCACAAGTTGAGATAAAGACAGTTTAATAGGTAAAGCAAAAGCAGCACACATAAGCAAAGCAAAACAAGGAATTCATTCACCCCTTCCCATGGGTGGGCAGGCAGGTGTTCAGCCATACCCATGGAAGCATGGCTCCTTCACATGTAATTGTGACTTGGAAGGACAAACACCATCCCTACAGACTTTTTCTTCATCACTCTTCGTTATTCTTCCCCCAGCTTTACACCCTAGCATGATGCCATATATTATGGTATGGGGTTAATTGGGATCAGCTGGTCTGGCTGTGTCCCCCTCCCAGCTTTCTGTGAACCCCCAGCCTCTTTCCTGGTGGGGTGGGGAAAGAACTAGAAAACGTCTTGGCTCTGCACAGGCACTGCTCAGCTACAACAAAAACTTCCCTGAATTATCAACACTGTGTCCAGTACAAATCAAAACCACCTACTCTGAAGCAAGTCACTCCACCCCAGTCACAACCAGCACAACATTACATTCATATTTTGCTTAATAATGAGACAAATCATAAACTAAAGGGGAATTCCTAGAATATAAACCAGTAGCAGCAAAAATCTTGTTTAAATGGTGTTTTCTAAACCTATGATATCTAAAGTTCAGATCTCCCCTTGGTCACAGAGGTTTGGTTTTCTTTTGTATTACAAGTGATAAGCAAAACTTAAACCAAGAATTCATTATTATTTATTTCCCAGCTTGCAAACTATGATTTACAGAAGTGTAACTATGATTTACAGAAGTGTAAGAGAGTACTGAAGATCCTAAACTCTAAATGACAGAGGGGGGGTGTTAAGTTTTCATGAACACAAAGCAGAAAAAATAATATTATAATATATTGATATTTGTAAAAAACTAAATAATTTAAAAACAATGAAGAAAACTGTAAGTACGAATTGTGCAATACTGTCTAATACTTCTTTGATAATTACTTATCAAAACTAAAGAGGCATCAGAAAAGTGAAAAAAGAATGAACAGGAATGTGTCTTGAGTATCCTTTGACAAGTAGCATAAAGAAAAAAAGAAATAAAATTGAAAAGATGAAAGCTAACCTACTTTAAAAGTAGTTATGGAAGCTTGATTTTCTTTATTTGTTTCTAAGAGTTGTTTAAATTGCTTATTTATAATTGAGCTTTTCAAATACACATGATTTGTTAGAGTAATATGTACTTCAGTTTTGTCTCTCTCTTTCTGTCTTCAGACCTACTGCTATTTAAAGACTTTATTTTATATGGCTGGGCTAATGCTATTGCACAAATTGCCACCTTTTGAAGGCTGTGATTTCAACCTGCCTGAACAACTGCCACTTTAGCGCCACAATAAAAAATACCTTTCATATAACAACTCTTTTCCTTTCAGGAGGAATAATGAAACAAAGCAAAATAAAAAGGCACAACCATTCCCTTCCCCAGAGGAGTCATGCTTTGGGGACATCTCCCCTCTCACCTTCCAGAGTTTCAGAGCTGTGCACCGACATGGGCACTGCAGCACACAGCTGCTGCGGCACTGCTCCCCCCAAGCACGCCTTGCCCTCCCCCTGGGCTCTGCAGGTGTCTGTCACCACAGCCTACCTCACCATTGTGTGGGGGTTTCCAACACACAACAAACACACACACACACACAACACACACACACACACCACACACACACACACAAACACACACACACACACACACTCCCCACTTGCACTGGGGCTCCTCTTCTGCTCCCCTGCCCTGTCCAGCTTTCCAGGGTCACGTAGAGCTTCCTCCTCTTTTCTCTCCCTGTCTCCTCACTGGAGGCAGAGGACACTTCCTTCAATAAAACGATCCCTGAACGGGAACATGTGAAGGGATTGGCTGTTTCAGGTAATTCCCTGGAGTGCGGGGTTGCATGTCTACACTGGGGTATGTGCATTTCCAAGACTTTATCCATGTATTATGCTAAAAGCAGTTGTCTTCAGTACTCTCCGATGTCCAGACCATGTCTGCCTAGCTGCAAGGTTCTTCTGGGTTTATGCTGTAATTACCCAGTCAGAGAAGCAGTTTTAACTTGGCAAAAGATACTACATTTCAATTCTTGTTGTTCATAAACAAAAGTCACTCTTTAAAAAATATTCATCAAAATTTCAGTCCCCCTGATCTACAGGAGTAGATGTCCAATTAAATATTTTGACTAATAGCCAGCTATCTTTAGAATGGATGTCCACTCTCACTGTCTTGAGTCTGATCTAATGGAGATGGTCAGCTTAAGTTATTCCTCGTCAAAACAATTTTTATTTCAACTACTGAGTTCCCTTTTGTTTTCCATTCAACCCCTAGAAAATTAGGCTAATTCTTAGTAAAACTAAGCTAATGCAGCAAGAACTGTTTTGTGCAGATGACAGCTATTATTTAGCTAATACAAAGTTTTCATCACGCAGATAAGACCCAGAGGAAGGGAAAGTCTTGAATGGGATGCAGAATTTGATCCTCATTCAGATACAGAGTTGTCCTTGCTACTGTTAACTGGGGGGGAACAAAGTAGGGGAACTTGTAGCTATATTTTTATGATGAGTTTGTTTTATGAACAAACAGGATTTCAGTCTCCAGGACTTTACATGTTACAGCATAAGTATACAATCTCTCACTTAAAATATTGTTAGAAGCTGCCTTCAGACTACAGATTTTTTGTTATTCTCTCTCCTAGCTCCGGCTTAACTTCACTTAAGAAAACACCAAACATTTCTTACCTATCTGCTATTTAACCATTTGGACTATAATATATTGTAATTTGATTCTATGACATTAATGGTGCAAGAGTCCTAATGTCAGATACAATTCATCACTTAATATATCTACAAATCTGAATAAACAGGGACTGAAGTCCAATGAGAAATCCTTTAGAAAAATAAATGAGTGTGTTTACTTCTTACTTTGCCCAGTAGGCTAGGATGAGCTGCAGTTAGTTGCTATGAAAGTGCTCTGAGGCTTTGCCCTTCTTGCTACAGAGCAGAGTTTTGTACCATCAGCTCCAGCTGATGAACTGTGTGCTATGTAACCAGCAGTGGGAGAGACAAAGCTCCTTCAAAGAGAGCCCTGGATGCCGAAGATCTCAGATTTTGTTCCAAAGTTTCACCTGGGAACACATGAAAATGTCAGAACCATAAATTGGCTTCTCTCTGCTCTTTATCACAGACATAGTATTGCCTTCCCAAGGCCTTATTTTCTTCTGCCTTGCTCGAGCCACAAGCAGCTGCTGCTGAACAGCAATGCTCTCAGGCTTTTAAACTTAAAGGTAAGTCCATCATTCAAGCTGTTCTTCTACAATTTGCAATGGGGTGTACTGGTTGCTCACCCCAAGCCCGGGTTTAAACTATACAAGGCATAAAATGTTTTAGACACCGGAAAGATTAAATTCTTTACTCAGAGGTAATGAGATGGTAATTTGAAAGGAAGTACTTAATTATTATTAGTCAGATAAGGAGAAAAGTCTATCTTAAATCCTTAGAAATTTAGAAACTCATTAGAAACCCCCTAGAAATATGGAATTTCATTTTATTAGAGCATCCTATGGAAAAACTTGACTTCTTCATATCCTTCAAAACTTAAGTTTTGTATTTTAACATTTCAGAGAATTAAAGCATTATTTAGCTAGTGAACATCTGACTGGAAGATATTAGGTGGTTTCAAGAGAAATATTTTTGAAAATTAGACAGGAACCTATACTTTTTAATAGCAACAACCCAGAGCCAAAAGAGTTTAGCACCTGCATCCTCCTGGGGAGGAATTTAAGCATCCGGGTTCTCACAAATAACAGGAGCTCATGAAGGTACTTAACAGTGAAACATTAGTATCCAGCAGATTTTCATTTCTCTCTTGAGTACTGTTGCAGCGCTACCATTTCAATGGGGGGAAAGAAAACACAAAACCCAAAACAAAAATTATACCTAGCCTAAAAATTTCAGACACAGTGCCAAATACATTGGGAAATCCAGCCCTAGTCATGAGTAGGGCACAGCGGATATTACAGTGCTACTGCGGCAGAGGGTTAGTACAGCTGGGACTGCCCTGGAACATCTGTAAAGCAAAAAAAAGAAAAGAAGATTATACTGGTATTTCATCTAATGCAGCTTAAAAATAAATAACTACGTAAATAAATAACATTTTGGGCTCCAAGCTCTTGCTTAGATCCTGAACAAAAGTACCTCTAGCTTTTCTTGTGCGTTTCTGTCCCAACACTCCTTCGACAGTCATTTCATAACACAACATTCAGTCCTTTGTGTTTTTTGTATCAAAAAACTATAAAGGAGAAAAATGCAACTATATTTAACTGCAGAACTGCCCATCAGCCATGCAAAAGCGTGAGTATTTCAACTGGTAAACCACGTACCACTTCGCTGCTAGAGCGGGCTGGCAGGGGAGAGCTAAGGCACAGGACAGCGTGATGCTGCGGCGCGGGCAGCCACAGACGGACACAGCCCGCCCGTCCCGACCGGACGCTGCTCAGCCGCCCCTGCCCGCGCCCGGGGCGGGTCGGCCCCCGGGTCCGCAGGTGTGCGCGGCTGTGCCCGCCCGGCCCGGGCAGCGGGGCGCGTCCCTCGGCGCGGGGAGAGCGCCCATCGCCGCACCGGCCCACAGCGCGCAGCTCGCGTCTCGAACCGACGCCCCTAACACCGCCAAAAGTTTCAGCCGCCGGCGTGCGGGGCCGAACCCCAAGGCGCTCGCCTTGTCCCGCAATCCCTCCCGACAGCCTCTGGCCGTCCCCGGAGCGCGGCCGCGGCGGAGCCCTGCGGCAGGAGCGGGCTGCCCGCGCCCCGCACACCCTCCGGCGGCGGCAGGGGCGGGCAGGGCTGCTGCGCGGCCGCCCCCCGGCGGGCACCGAGTCCCCTCCCCGCGCCGCGCCCTGCGCCCGGCCCGCACCCGCGGCGCGGAGAGCAGCAGGGAGCGCCCCGTCCTGCCCCGCCGCCCCCGGGGACGGTGGCGCCCGCCCGCCATGTGAGAGCAGCGGGGCCCGTGGCGGAGCCCGTCCCCGGGGCGGCGGGGCCGCACCGGCTGCGGCCGCCGCGCCGCGCTGCGGGCTCGGCAGGTCTGCGGAGGCGAGCGGGCAGCAACAAGCCGCCGCCGGCCGGCCGGCCGCGGCCCCGCCATGGGAGCCGGGCGCGGGGCGAGGCTCGCCGCCCCGAGCCGCCGCCGGGGCTGAGCGCGGCGCCAGCGCAGGTACGGAGGGAGGGAGGCGAGGAGGCGTCGCGCCGGGCGACGGGGGAGCCGGCCGGCTCGGGGAAGGGGCTGGCCTGGACCCCTCCCAGCTCCACCGGGAGGGGGTCGGGCGGTGCTGGCCCGGCTCTCCGGAAAGTTTGGGGCGGGCGGTGCGGAGCCCGGCTCCCCCGCGGCGGCCGGGCCGGACCTGGAAGCGCTGCTGCCTGGCGGGCGGAGCGCGGTGCCCCGCGATGCCATCGCCGAGGGCTGGGGAGGCGTGCGGGTAGAAAGAGACGCTTTAAAATGGCTTTGGGGAGCGGTACCGCGGAGGTGGGGTCCTGCCGGGAGGCTGCAGCGGCATTGCTTGTCGTGACCTGAGTAGTGTACGTATTTTGGTTTGGGTTGTTCTTTTTTTGTTGTTGTTTTTTTCGATTTGGCGTGCAATTTGTCAGGGAGAGGAGCCGGGAGCGCTACCGAACTCCTGGAAGATGTGGGTTAAATGAACCTCAGCTGCAGAAACTCGGAGAGGCTCTGTCTTGTCTTTCGAACACGGGCGAGGTGGTGTGTGCCGTTTGGGCTGTTCGGAAGGGAGGTAGTTTGTCTCTGCTCTCTAGTGTGCTTGATATTAGTTGTCTAGAACAGAAACGTGTTCGCTGGTAGGCATTTAAACAAAACCCAAACCAGCGTACTTCAGACTGGATAAGAGGTTAATGAAAATCATCTTGCGTCCAGACAGTGAATAGCACTCAACTGGGTAATTTCTATTCCGGACCCTGCTGGATTTTGGGAAGCTCCATTTAATTCACCGGGCGACCGTCCTCTTCACATGTTGTCATTTGAAAGTTAAAAATAACCCCCCAAGCGCTCTGAGTTTTGCCTGCACTTGCCTTTGCAAACGCTGACTCCCCGGAGCTCTGCGTGGTGCTCTCTCGGAGCCGAAGACGCCCCGTCCGTGTCCAGAGCCCGGCTATTTATAAGGCTTGGCAGAGCGGGGGAGGAGGAGGAGGAGGGATGCAGCAGCAGGCTGTTTGTCTTTTGCATAAACTACCGAGGCAGGTTGCATATTGTTTGAGATGTTGCATCGGTGGAGGCGAGGCGGGGTGGGGGGGGGGGGGGGGGGGGGGGGGGGTGGTGGAGAAGCGCAGAAACTGAAGTATTCCTAATCCTTCTTTTCCTAGGGACTGTGGCTTTATGAAGCGCTTCCCTCCGATGTGAATGCAGTGTCCCCTGTGGGATGCAGTAGGTGATGCCCAGCTCTACTGCAATGGCAATTGGAGCTCTCTCTAGTTCTCTTCTCGTAACCTGCTGCCTCATGGTTGCCCTCTGTAGCTCCACCGTACCCGTACAAAAACTGGCCAAGGCTCAAGACAAACAGGAGATAAAGGCGAGCCAGGAAAAGAGGGATCACACGTCTACAAGGGACAGCCAGACAGGACCAGGGAAAATGAATGAGATAGGCAGGAGCGGGAGGGAGGAGGGTAGCAGGGACTGGAAGAGCAAAGGAAACAGGAACTACTCGAACAAGGAGTCTTGGACTAAGCAAAAGCAGGCTTGGAACAGCCAGGGTACAAGCAGCAAATCTGGGAGCATTCAAGTGCAAGAGCAAAGGGATGCTGCTCCTGAGGAACCTCAGGTGGCTGAAGATTCCTCTCTCCCGGCATCTGTTGCGAGCGTCACTCCCGAGCCTCCGGAGGAGTACGCCTATCCGGACTACCGCGGGAAAGGTTGCGTAGACGAGAGCGGCTTCGTCTATGCCATCGGGGAGAAGTTCGCACCGGGCCCCTCCGCCTGCCCCTGCCTCTGCACTGAGGAGGGCCCGCTATGTATCCAGCCCGAGTGCCCCAGGCTCCACCCTCGCTGCATCCATGTGGACACCACGCAGTGCTGCCCGCAGTGCAAGGAGAGGAAGAACTACTGCGAGTTCCGAGGGAAAACCTACCAGACCCTAGAGGAGTTCATGGTAAGGAATGAAGCCAAAAGTAATTTTGTGGATTCTTCTCTTGTTTATAGAAGTATTATGATCTTTAACTGCTTTCTCGGAGGGTGTTCTGGGTCTCCCCCTCCTCTTTTCATTTTTGTGTTAATATTACTTCTGCAGTCCTGTAAAATATTCCCCTTAAACATGACCTTTCTTGCTCTATGGTACTCTAACATTTTTAAATGAGGGTGCTGATCTTTATTAATTCCTTTGGTATTTACAGTAAAAAAATGCTACTTGGAAGGATGCTACTCAGTGGTGGTGTGGATTTTGTGAAAATTACCAGCAATACTTTTGTTTCCTTATTTAACTATTAACTGTTAAACTTCTGCCTTTCAGGGATCAAGCAGGGGTTTGTGGTCTCACTTCTATTCCTAGTAAGCAGTCCATGATGATCCCTTCTTTTTTAATAGTAATTCTTTTTCCTTTTTAACGATTTAAAGTGGTGCTGCCAAGGTTGCATAATGTTTGCTTTCTGTGAATGACTACAGGCCTTCTTTTAATAATAGCATGGTTTGCAGTCTAGGTTGCAGTGATACCTGAAGAAAGGACTTTGGAAGCTTCATCTTCAGGGATATCTTAGACCCTAGAAGACTAGGATCTTTTTAGCATTGCTGTGCAAGGTCGTTATCATTGAAAATGCAAGATGCTACAGTGCCCTCAAAAGTTTTGGAGTTGGGGCCAGTTTTCTGGTTGTTTACCTTGTCTTTTTCCATTTAGTATTTCATTGTGGTTGAGACCTAGGAGCAGGAAGTAAGAATGGCTCGTGAATTTTCTTGTGAATGACTCTTTGATACAGGCTGTTCCAAAACCCATTTCTGAATATACCAGAGAGTTTCATGCTGAATATATTGAGGGGAATATGAAATATAATTCAAGGTTCTGGAAACTAAGCCCTTGTCAGGATGGAGAAAAAGAAAATGTATTTTTGAAGGCTGAAAGTAAGGTGCTACCTTTGCTCTCCCGTATTTGCATGTTCCTGAAAACTTAACTTTGGTTCATGATGTCTTTCCATGTTCTTCAATTTAAGGGAAAATCAAAAACAGAACAGAACTACTTTCTCCATAATAAGTAAGAGTGTTATCAGTTGCTCTCCTTAGGCAGTAATGTGCAGGGCACTGTTGAATTGCAAGGTATGGCAGAAAATATTATCCTCCATTTTTCCATGTCACCCTCAAGGCTTGCATTCAGTTTCAGGGTGGCAGTTTTCTACTTAAGAGGGAGCAGCTACCTTAGCAGCAGCTAGTTGGTGTGACCTTTTCAGAGATGGCTTGTGAGATCCTTTCTTTCCCAGCAAACTTAATTCTTGAGGGTTGGCTAAAAGATGAAGCTTTTCCATAGGTCAGCATTTTAAAGTCTTCTCCCTGCTTTTCATTCACACTCTTATGCAGCGTTCTATTTCTTAGTCTTTTTCTGTAGTGGTGTTGTATTAATAGCTACAAAGCAAGCCTAAAATACTGTGTTAAATGTGTAGTGAGTGTAGAACCTTGATGTTGCTTGGTACATTTGAGTATGGCTGACAGCCATACTGTCATACTGTAAAAATGGGGTGTTGAACAGTGACATTTACAGAAATATTCTGAAAAGATTTTGGGTCTCAGCTTTCTTTTTAACTCCAGATTTTAGCCCTTGTCTTCATATTTTCCTCTAATGAAACATTGGTTCCCTTACTGCATTGTTTTACCCAGCTTTGGAAACACAATTGAGAAGGGATGTCTGCTCAAGACACACAAGGAAAGTTATTGAAAAAGTTAGGCAGTGGAGCTGCCACCTGATTATTTTTCTGAGAGAACCTTGTTTTTTAGTTGAGATTTGATGTTGGTTCCAATATTGTGAGCACAAGCTGTAAATGCAGCTGTTTGTCCAGGCCACTGCAATTAGTGGAGCTGTCTGGCAACACAAGGTGCAGATGTTGTCGGGTTCCTGCTGCTCACTGGAAGCAATTGCAAAATGCAAGCAACTGTGGGAACCAGGACATCCTTCTGACTGTCCTGGGAAGATTTATAAGGCACAAGAATTTAGATAGAATGATAATTAATATGTCACAGGGTGAAAAAGTAGAATTTTGGGATTTTAGAATGTGAGATCAGGGAGCAAAGATGGAGGAAATGGGGTGTGTCCCTGAGCTTCTTCTTCGTCCTCTTGTTCTTCATCTTCTGTGGTGGTGTGGCACATTTTGGTTGGCCTAGAATAAAAGTGCACTGTACAACATAGTGGATAGATATTGGAGGATTGTTATAAATAAAGCATTTGTAATTTTCAGTACAAAAGATAGTGCCCTCCCAAGGGCAGACAGATGAAGGAGAGGAGAGCACAGCCCGAGGGGGAGAGAGCACAGTGAGGAGTTCAGCACAGCCTGGCCTGCAGAGAAGACCATGGCAGGCCAGGGAACAAATATGAGATAAGCAAAGAATAAACAAATTCCTGAACATGAGAAAACAGACGACTCGACCTCTTCTTCAGACACAGGGCTGGGGGAAAACAGAAAGCCTTCACAGAGACAGAGACAAGTTAAGTTAGGTGAAAGCCAAGCTCACAGAGCTCTCAGAAACCCAGGAAGGCCCAGACAAGAAAAACAAAACAGCAAGAAAGAAAACATATATATTTTATATTAAAAAAAAAAAAAAACAAACAAACTGACAAGCAACTGCACAGTTTCAAAAGTAGTTTTGTGAGGTTAAAGTTGATGGTCTTAGAGAGGTTACTAATATGCTATCTCTTAAGGTCAGGGAAGGAGTTATAAATGGATATTGATGTGATTTTTCTCTGCATCTGTACCTACTATTTGTGGCAAAGAGTACCAGACATCACTGAAGGAAGAAAAAGGTGACCTCCTAACATTTAAGTGACATTTTTTGCACAAACATTTACATATAGAAGCATGCATGTTTGTGACTTTATATAAAATTCCTATATGGCTTGTCATGGCAAAAAATTTCCCTGACTGGAGCCAGAAGCTGAGTGTACCAGGGAATTTGAGGTTTGATGTGTTTCTTCTTTGATTTGCAGTCTGTCCTTCAGGCTTTGTTTGTGTGCACATGTATGCATGCAATTCTGTGTTTTCAAAAAGGACCTAGATGTCAGCACAAAACACAGCTTCTGTGTAGGGAAAGGATGAGGTCTCATAAAGTTGTTTCCATCAGCACCACTCTGGTCATCTGTGAGTATTGTGAGGCAGAATAGCACTGTGGTCACAGCATCCATATTAGTGGAACTGCTAGCAAAATCTTTATTTGGTGAAATGCAATGGGTGTTAAAGTTCTGCTCTCAAGATGGAGATTTCTAAAGCACATGGTCCAAATCTTCCAAGTAAAATTTGAAAACTAAGGCTGATGTATAAAGTCTTACAAGAACCAGGAATTATCTTCAGAAGTGCAGTGTTTTGGAAAAGACCTATAATTTTGAAAGCTGTTGCTTCGTGTCTTTTAGAATTTCCTTACTACCACACATGGTATTTTGGTTTCCTTGCTACCACACATGGTTGACAAATCTCGAAGTCAACAAACCCAAATGAGTTTTAAAAGATCTGTGGTATTTTGAAGGTACAGAGTAAAAGCATGTCTGGTATGTTTATTATTGTCAGTGTAACCCCATTCATGTTCTTCTGAGTTGTGTCAGTGGCAAGAAATTATTAGTAAAAATTCTAGCACAAACAAAAATAAATTTGGGATTACGACTGATATTTTTTTTTTTAAATTTAGGTGTTTTCAAGGCTTAAGGAACCAAATGTAGATTGTATATCTGTTATTAATCCAGCTTTTTTGTTGGTTTTGTTTTGATGTCTTTTTGGTTTGTGATTAAAGTTGGACATGTGGTAGGGGAAAGCTTAAATTACTTTGGACTGCAAATGATTTGTCACTTCTTAATTATGACGGTTTACAATAAGCTGCTGGATAGACCTACTACTTCTACTAAGCTCCGCCTTTCTTCACACCCCACAAGTGGAAAACTTAATAGTGTGTTTGCTCTTTTACAGTGCCTGCAACTCCTATACTTCTGCTCATAAACTTCCCTTTAAACAATTCTAAAGAACTAGGGTTTTTTTGCCATCTGTAGTCTATTTTCTGTGGGTTTTATGGCTGCCTGGTGAATACACAAGACTTCTGTTGCCTCTTGCTGTCTTCCTGCAGTTTTTTCATAGCAGAACTGCTGCTGCTATGGAGCTAACAGCTTCATCTGTAGACCGTGGAGATGTGGTATCATTAGTCATCAGAGAGAGATTGATAGGTGGTATTATTTCCAGTCCATGATACAGTTATGTCAGAAGTGCTGAGCATGAGTGCTGCTGGGCTGGTCCTTCCCCACAGGAGCAAGTGGGATGCTCCTTGTGTTGACTGTCACTAGGAACTGGGCTGTAGGGAATGTGCTTGCATTGCTTGAGTAGAGAGGGGAAGTGCAGTACCAAATGTTTTTTATCATTCTCATTTATTTACAGAATTAAAAAAAAATTTTAACAGCTGCTGTTACATACAGGCACTGTCTTGTTGTCTGCCTCTCTAGTGATCATGTCTACAGGTATTGAGCTGCCATTAAGGTTCAGAAAGTAGGGGCTTTCTACAGTTCCTGCTGTATCCCAATGATAAGTAAAAAGCAATGTGCTGTTGTTTAATCCAAAGATGAACAGATAATGGCTGACACTTGATTCTGTTTTAGCAGCCACTGTGGTTTACTTGCATGCCTGAAAAGAGGTTTTGTAGAAATAAGCTTGTGGAGGCCTTCCTTACTGGTGCTGCCATTACTGGTGGGCTGTACAGATGACAGTACTTACCAATGGTGTACTGGAAGTATTCCCTTGAAATCCCATGATCTGTTACAATAGAAGTGTCTTCATTACTACAGTGTCACATTAACAGTGCCCCCTGTTCATGAAAGATGTAGTTTTCAGGTGTATGCTGTATAGGACAAAAATATGTATCATGAATCATCATTATTAGATAAGAATTAGATCAGTTTTGTTTCTCAGTAGTAAATGACTTATTTTTCTGAGAATTTCAGCCTTTGTCAAATTTGGAATTCTATGAAACCTATTGTAATTAGAATATGCTGAAATTTTACAAAGGAGATATTTTAGGAATAACATCTGTGTGCTGCTTTTTTTCCTGATTGTCATCAGATACACTAGTTTGTACACTGCTTCCAGTACTGAATGACACAGCTACTAAACAATGTCCTGGACTAAGCATTGTCTGTTGTGGTAGCTACCAATCTCATTCAACTTTGATGGTTGGAAAATTTGCATCTTTTCCAACTCATGGTAAACAATGTTAAGTTTGATTGAAAGCTGTAGGTTTGTCTTGTTGATCCTGATCCTTGGAACTGAGTGCTGGTATCTTTTTTCAAGTACGATTATTTATTGTATTATAGTCTGGTTTTCAGGCCGGAAGTTTCTGAGTTTCTAAAGCTCTGTTTTTCTGATGTTTGAATTTTCTGAAACTTGTTCCCAGAGAGGGAACATAAGCAACTGAATTGTTTTTGTAACCGTATTCATGTTGTAAATTCTTTTCTGTGGGAGGGATTTAGTTGATGTCCCTCTATTTTGACCAATGTGAGTGAAGACGTTTATCTTTTGTTCACCAATTACAGAAGTCTGTGAAAAATTGTATATAAAGAAACAATCCCTAAAAATAAACTCACTCTTTCCTCATGCAACCTAAGAAAAATCACAAGCGTCTATGTCACGTGTGTTATCTCTACAGCGACAATTGGATTTTTATATTAAAAATAATATTTAAAAAGTCAATCCTCCTTAAAAACCATGTTTTTATTATTTAGTAAGTATTGTTTCTAGAAATAACTCTAGTAGGAAGGATTCTTATTATTGATTTAGCACTTAGGAGCTCAGTTTTGCTGACACTCAAAACTTCACGTGTGGTTCAAGTGATTACTTAAAATACGTGAGCCTTTCAGCTCTGAGCACTGGATCGGAAATCTCCTCATCTGCTGACATTCCAGCTCTGAAAATGAACATGACAGTTTAAAATCAATTACAGGACAAAGTTGTCCCAAAGTCTATAATAAAGATCTTCTTGTCAGCCTCTGCACAAGATTTCATAAACATATGCTGTGGTGTTATCCTTGGTAGAATGTAAAGCAAATGAAGTTAGTAGCTGGCAAAGGAAACCTGAAATAAATAATAGTAATAAAACCAGAAAGCAATGCAGCAGGAGACCCTATTTAGGCTTTCTAAGCAGAGGGGAGGGCGTGAAGGATATGTGAGTGCATAAGCAGATAACAGCCTTGGCAGGTGGGAAGGGAAGTAGTAAAGCATGAATGAGCATTTAGTTGGAGATGATGCTTTGCAAGCATCAGCATGTTTGAACTTTGGAAGTGAGAAGGATGTGAGAGGCAAGCGAGCAGAGAATGGATTTGAGGAAAATTGTGATAAGCTGCCTAAAAAATAGGGAGAAGAAGCAGATGATCTTCAAGTTAGACATCTGGGTGATTCTTCATAGCAAATAATTAGTTTCTTTTTTAGATTTTATTTTTTTTCTGCTCTTATTGGAGAAGTGTAATGGGGGATTGTCTGTATCAGCTGGAATCTGGAATGCAAAAGGGTTCCATAAAAAGAACCACCTCCTCCTTAAGTAAATCAGTAATCTGCACAGATTATAGATTTAGAGGATCATTAATAATAATGTTCAGCTGCATTTTCATCCTATGTTCTGAGCATGGGTACCCAGTGGTTTTTTGGAGTGCAGCAATGAGATTTACAGTATATTATTTATTGTTCTTTGCATCTTTGCTTCCCTCTGTCTCATGTGGTATGAGGATGTCAGCAATGCAAGTGTGATGCGCCTGGTCAGGAATGCTGAGGAGGGCAGCTGGAATTGTACATGTGGCAAATGCAGACATTTCAAAGTCCATTTTTTACTAAAGAGAGTCTTTCTACTCTTTGTTGGGAATTAATTTCTTTGAAGTGGGTCTTTGAAGTAATTATCTCATGGTATTCCTATTCTGTAAGAGTTCTTCAAACCCAGTAACGTTTTACTAGGTATAAAGGTTTACCTGTATTTTCCTTCATCCCTTTCTTTGAATTTCAACTTCCTTTCAGAAAGTTACAAGTATTAGAAGAATTGTCCAAAACCAATTAACCTATGGGAAATACCTGAATTCAAAAGGATGGGTTTTTTTCCCTGACTTCTCTTTTGAAAAATACAATTTTCAATAAAATGTAACTTCCTGCTACCAAAATACTTTCAAACGTGAAAAAATTGCAGTAAGGATTTCCATTAAAAGAAGTTTCAAACTTCATTTAGCAAAAATTTACTTCTTAAAATATATTTTTTCTCTAAATTATTTTTAAACCTCTAATAGAACTAAACTAGATTATGAACTTCATTTTCAGAAAGTTCATTAGAAATCCAGTAAGGTATTTTTTGTTTTATTTGTATTAAAAGTCTTCACTGTTCTTGTTTTCAGCATACCTCTGAATTGCCCATTCTGTGTGTAGGTTCCGCAGAGAACCTGTTTTGTCCTGGTTTTCTTTTCCTGCTGTGGTTCTCTAAATTTGCAGGAGCCCAGTCTTGCTCTCTGCATTATTTAGGCCACAGAACCCATTTGGTTTAGAGTGTGGAGGAAAAAAATGTGAAGGAAAGAGCATCGCAGATGAGAAGATGGCACTGTGCACTCCAGGAGTGCATTAAGTGAAGGAGTTAAAGGGTGACTGGTTTGTGTTTCAGGTTTCTCCATGTGAAAGGTGTCGCTGTGAAGCCAACGGTGAAGTGCTATGCACGGTCTCAGCCTGTCCCCAGACCGAGTGTGTGGATCCCGTGTATGAGCCTGACCAGTGCTGTCCCATCTGCAAAAATGGTGAGTGCTGGCTGCCAAACTAGGAGGGGGCCTCCATCGGAGAGATCCATGTTTCTCTGTTCTGCTTTTGAAAAATAGTTCAGGTATTTTTCTTTTTCCTTGAATGGAGATGGAGAAGAGTTGTATGTGGATGGTGTAATCCTGTTGTGAGGAATCAGGTCTGCCTTCACTGGCATGGACTCAATTATGACCTATGGTGATTTTTGTTACCCAGGAGACAATTAGGATGTTAAGACCAGCTGTTCATGTATCTCTTGGATATATCATTTGCACAAACTCATTGTGTCTGTGTTTAAGATAGGCACACAAAATGGAACTCAAGAGTCTTCATATTATTCACCTTTCAACGTGAGCAGGAAAAGATAGTTTTGTTCTCCATTCATATTTGTTTCCCTTTTGGATATTCTCCTTTTTTTTGGTTTGGGTATTTTTTTTCCTTAAGGCAAATCAAATGTACCTTACTGAGCTCATCTAATTATCATAACTAAATGAATTAAACTCCCAAGTTTAATTGAATATTTTTTGTAACCAAATTAGACAGAAAATCTCCCAGCAAAGGCTTGCATTAGATCAAAGTCTTAGTCTATTTAGAGGAAAGAAATTACATGACATACTAGCTCATCACTTATAAAGAAGAAATGATAATTTATTAATAGAAATGAAAGCAGCAAAATCTCAAATGAAATTATATTTAAAATTAAAAAAGACATTTAAAAATACTCAGATAATGTGCACACATCTATTATTTCTCTTGAGTAGGTAGCTTTAATTATATTTGCTAAAACAAACTGTTTAAAATTGTGGGAAAGTTGGGGGAGGAGAGAGTGTACAGCATATGGTTTCCACAAATTCAACAGTAGATGATAAGGGATTGTTAATTGCGTTGGAGGAGTTTCATTTGTATGGATATAAAAGTAATTGCTTCACATCCCTTAATTGGTTGTTAGAACCCTGAAGGAATTTATTCTCGGCTGTACAGCTTAAGGGCACTCTTGTTTCTGGAGATGAGGACAGGCATTTTTCAAGGCATTTAGGGACAGTTTCTAAGAAAGTCTGGATTTGGAAGCTGGTGATGTCATAGCTAGCTAGTCTGAAGGATCCTTTAGCACTTGTTTGATGGCAAGAATGTCGCTGACATTGTGTGTGACATGCTCTGCTGCAGTTCTGCAGGTTGAAGTGACTTTAGCTGGCAAAAGGTCTGTTTTCAGTATCAGGGATGGAGTTACAAGCAGAATATGTTAAAACTCTGTAGTCTTTCCCACTGAATTTGTCGAGTGATCTTAACAGTGTTTTGAGCTGTGTTGACCTTCCATCAGCACACATTCTCCCGCAAGCCGCAGTGTAATGCACAGTAGTAGCAATCTCCTGTGGATGGCGCTCTTTTGGATTGAGGCGTTATAGCAGTGCAGGGCTTGGCTTGGCTGTTCACATAGATTCCCTGACACTTTTCCCAGAAATGAGAAAAAGTTACCAAAAATTGTACATGAAATGTACCTTTTGTTGTGAGGAAGCTGCCTTCTCAGAGATGTTAAAGCTGTGTTACCTTTTCAGCTATGTTGAAGCTGGTATCTTCTACCAGTAAGAAAAGGATCTTGTCCTCAGCCTCTGAATCCCCAATATTACTTGCATATAACCGTGAGCTGGCACCTCTGACCCAATTTCAGACCAAGGTGACCACAGCTGCCTGTTTCTGGTGAGCTGTACTGTCACTTCTCTGCATGTCACAGAACCATCAGTGGCTTTCCTTGTTAGCTTTTAGAGGAAGAAGAAAACCATTAGCAATAACAAGGCCAAGATAGCTCAGAAGCAGCTCAACTACTCTGGTTCAGCAGTTTCAGTATAATATCATGAAGAAACTTCTGAGGAAACCCCTCCATCTGGGGAGTGCATTTGAAAAAAAAGGATTGTTTGCTTTTAGAGCTTAATTTAAAGTATAGTACATGTGTAGTTCTCTAGGAGCTTCACTGAATTGCTGAATGTTTTTAATTAGATTGGAACAAAAACCAACTGAGCAGGAAAACCTAGCCTGACTCATCTTCTTATTCTCAAGCCTGCTGGAACAAATGTGCTGTGAATGTGAGTTGGAGAAACAATCACTGAGTTGTGCTTCAGGGTTGATTTTTACAGTAATTACATCATGTTAGTGACACAGAACTTTGTGTGATGTACAGGGAGCTCAGCCATTTAACCTGGATGGTGGGAAAGGTGGAGCCATAGAAAGCATATGAGTGGGATAACAGCTATCATGATCTGCAGTAGAGCAAGGAGGGGTGGGAAGTGAAGTTTGAGTTCTCTACATTTACTAGCATTTGTGTGCTGAAAATGCACACAATCAAACTGATTTCCCTCCCTTTCCTGCCACTTCTTAACATACAACACCTTCCCAACTTGCCTGGTGGAAGATTGCTGGCAGTGACCCAACAGTGAGAGCTGAGCGACTGCCTTTGTCACTGGTAAGAATGTATACAAACGCCCGATTAAGAAGTATGGCGGAGATCTAGTAAAAACCTGTGATTATTAGAAATTAATGAATTCAGCATCTTGACAGACAGGTGTGAGACCCTGTGCCTTATTTCTTGTAGGAAGGCAGGTATGTAGTTGCCTTATCTATTTTCACAAATTTGCTGGTAGCCCTTACAAGGAGGGGCAGATGTGTAACTACACATTGGGCTTACACAACTGTCCATGTATGTAGGTGCAGACTTGCTTTGGATGTAAGCAATGGTGAATGGAAGACTTGTGGAATTAAAGAATAGTTGTGTGTGTAGTATTTAATAATCTTCTGTGTCACATCCTGACTTTCAAAAAGGAGCCTGGACACTTCGATAGCTGAAGATACTATTTTCTCCTTTGTGGGCAGGGACAAGGAGTGCTTTAAAAGTACATCTGCTCTGAAAAGTAACATATAGAAGAGACAAAAGATAACACCTCACTGAGAAGATTTTGGGATTAGGGGAATTTTCCTGCTTTTTATGTCTAAAGTCACTGCAACTGAGGGAGCTGTTTTGTGTTTATCTTTTATAGATGCCCTGAAAGGAAACAGGGTGAGGAAAGAGGGAGATGGAGGAGAGGCTTCCTCTTCAGGTGGATTGATATGTTAAACTTTATGCTTTTGGTAACCATCAGCACCAGCCACAAGAAAAAGACATCCAGAAATTTAAATCTGATTTCAGAAAGTTGCATTAAGTAACAGGTTCCCAGTTCAGATCTCCATCCATATTAGCATTGTGGTTACTTTTCTGGAAGACATCCCTGTTCACAGTGATATCAATAACCTTAGATTCAGGTACAGATTTTTCTACAGTTTGTGCAGAATTAAGGGTAAAGATAATGGGCATACAGTTGCACTATCATTAGGAAAAGTCTGGGTTCTTGTCACTGGTGCATTTGGGGCTGTGGAAGGGGGCAGGGGATAATACTGGTAGTGAACTATCTTGCTCTAGATTAAATTACCTTGGTTGTGCGTTCCACTTCTTTCTTTTCCCAGCATTAGAGCCCTGATAGGCATGCACAGCTGAATTCAGCTTCACCTAAGCCTGCAGCCATGGAGCAGCCGATGGAGTCAAGGGTGGCCCTACTTCTGTCAGTGTGCTTGCAGGAAGATGATATTAAACCCATAACCCACGTGGAGCCTGAGGGGGAGTTGTGGTTGCTAGACCAAAAGACATTTTGATCTAAGGTCCCCAAGAGATTTTTATTTCATTATATGGCTGAAAGATTGCCCCAGATAAAACGAAGTGGATCCTGTTGCCTTCCTAGCATTCATCTATCTGTGTGTCAGTGTTGTTTCTCTGTCTACAGCAGGGAGAACTGAGCTTCTCCTTTCAGCAAAGACTCATAAGCTGTACAGTCAAAAATGAAAACACTGATGCCTGGAGGATCAAGTGTCTTCTCAGGGCTGCAACATTTGCAGATGTCTATTCTTACTGGCTGTGCAATAAGGAGACTTAACTGATTGCAGTCATTTCAGGTGCCTTAGGTGGAATGAGTCAGGACCTTATTTGATATTTGTTTTCAGAGTTGTGGTTGAAATACATGTATCTTTTGTTTGAAATGATTGCTGCTAGTGAGGTGCAGGTGTAATGTGCTGTTGCCAGGGATGGTGTGTGGTAATGGTTTTGTATCCCTGTGCTGTGAGGTTGACTCACTGACGCTTGTTTTAGTACCTTTCTGTACAATT
This sequence comes from Sitta carolinensis, assembly GCA_032173965.1. Taxonomy (NCBI): domain Eukaryota; kingdom Metazoa; phylum Chordata; class Aves; order Passeriformes; family Sittidae; genus Sitta; species Sitta carolinensis. The sequence goes on from CM063284.1 coordinate 83,420,654, forward strand.
ACCGTGTTAGGGCCCAGGGTGACTTAAAAGTGCTTCTGAATGGGAAGTGGGGACCTCCATCTGACAGAAGGAGCTCTTAAGGGAGCAAAGCGGTGGTAACGGCTGGCAGAGCTGCTGTCTGTCCCCTTTGGCTACTGTTGGCAAAACAGGACTTTGTCTCACCTTGGGACTCAACTCTGTTAAACAGTGGGGCTGGTTGGATGCAATACTGTTGCCCCTGTCATCCCTCTAAGATCCAGCTTGAGAGAGGCCACATTGGGCTGAGATGTTTAAGAAAGATGATGATGTTTATTCTGAGCCCTTGAAGGGAAGTTGCACCTTGGCAGCTCTCACTGCGAGCTGGCTGTTTGCTCTGCCCTGCAGCCCCAGCTTTGCTCAAGTACCATGGTGAATCTGACCTGTAAAATTTAATGTCCTTCTGCAGTGTGTTTAAATAAAATATGATATGACCTTGACCATAAATGCCTTAATCTCATCAATGAAGAAAGTGTCGTCATGCTGGTGTCCAAGTAAAGGTCAAGGCAGGACTATTGCAAACATCAGTTCGCAGGAACATCAGGAATGTAACTGCTGTAAAATTTAAGTGATCAGTTCCTTTGATTGTCCTCTCTTCCTCTTTCTATTGTCACTTTAAATGCCTTTTCCAATCATGCTTTGGCAGCTAATTTATATATTAGCAAATGAGATCCAGAAGTTTTAAAGCCTGGGAGTGGTTTCTTCAGTCTACATTATAAGGAGAGAATCAAATCAGGTGGTCATGGTGGTCTCTTCTAGATGTAAAATAAAGGTACTATAAAATGATTGTAAATTCTGGTTGATCAGATTGAAACAGTATTTCATTTATTAAAAAAAATGAATGTACATTAGAATGTAATAACTTAATGAACAAGAAATCATTTCAAACTAATCCCTCCCTGTTCCACCCACACAGTATGCACCAATGTGATTTGTTGTCTTCTAATGTGTTTACTTGAGTCATTTGAATGCTTGAGTAATGCAGGGTAACATTTGCTCCATGTTTCTGGGTGCATGAGTCTCTTAGCAAAAACTTCTGCACAGACTCTTCACTTTTATAGACTGTATTTCACAAAATGATTTATAGTATGGGACTCTTAACCAAGAAACGTTAACATTCTAGGGGGATTGAATGTTTCAGGGAGAAAGACTCCATTTAAGTTGCACCAACAGCTGTGTCTGATTAAAATTGCCTAGAGATTATGCAGGTAGTTTGAAAAATTGTAGCAGATATTTCGGCAGCAGTGTATTGGAAACAAGTCTTACTCCGTTTAGTCTGCATTGGGTGTTTAAAGTGGCTTCCAAATCTAGTTGGTGAAGTTGATAAACTACTTGCAGTAGTTTTTATTCTTGGTTTCTGCTGTTGATGAAGTTGAGAGGAAGATTGGTCTGTATTTGTCTTAATTCAAGAAATTCCTTTAAACTCATTTCATCTCTCTGCTCACTTTCTACTGTGGGAAAGTTGGTGGCTGCATAGGCTATGTGGGATTCCTGTGCAGAAATCACATAATTTTATTCTTGTGCCATTCTTTAGATCCAAAGCTGTTTAAATGTGCATGGATCAGCGGAGTGGGCTGCGTAAAACCTTATGTACAGTCCTTGTTGTTTCCAGCTCACATCCATGTGCATGCATGCACTTGGATATACAAGCTACTGTTGGCACACTTGTGTTCAGCTGGCTAAGTAGTGGTAGGTGCTTTTGTTTTCTCCAAGGGTGTTTATTTAGCATACAAGTTATGTTGACTTCTAGGGTATACATATTTTCCTAAGTATAGAAACCCATCCAGGAATGAAAAGGGTCTGTCTGAAGATATGGCAAAAGTATCCAGTTATACTCAGCCTAGATCAGTTACAAGGATAAATCAATTTATATAGTGTGTATGTATTTATTGCAAATAGATATTGCGTGAATTTTTTTTTCCTTCCAGAGGCCAAAATGTTCTCACTTCTGCTGTCAAGAGGCAGCTGTAACTACCCCTGAGTATATAATATCCTATCATTTTCCTCAGACACATGAGGACAATCAGAAATTATACTAACCTTGGTATTTAATGTGGTACTTTATACTTAAGTAGAAGGATGTAGAAGAGCCTGTTAAACTATAAAAGCAGTGTATCCTGTAAAGTTTTCAGAACTCACTTTGCAATGTTTTTTCATTACAGGCTGTTACAGTGAGCCTGAAAAGCAATCAGTTTTTGCTTCTTACTTGATACTGCAGGCTTAAGTCATATATCAGAGCTAAATTCTGTTGTATCAGTACTTTTAAGTGGAAGCTGTTTGCAGGGATTGTCATTTTACTGTAAGCTGAAGCAAAAGCCAGTGATGATGTGCCCCAAACTTTGTTGTTTTAGTGGTGATGGTCCCATGTGAGTGTGGGAAACAAGCCTCCAGTTCCTCATGGTGATCAGAACTTTGACGTGTCTCAGCTACCTGGCTTCTTAAAGTGTGTTTTGTGTCAGCCTCAGGAGCAGAAAAATGAACATGCTTACTGTGCTGATAGAAAAAGAGCAGACACTAAAACCCTGGGATGGGAGGAGAGAATTTTCTAGTTACTTCCATGTATCTGATGTACCTTATAGTGCTTGTCATGGCAGTGTCACATATCTGCCATCCTGTGTAGTTCTTGATGCTGGTTAGGGTTCACACAGGAAAGTGTCTTCGTGCCAATACCCATCTGAGTATTGGAGTAAACAGCATGCTATTGCCTGATTTGTCTTCCCTGACATTTTCTCTGTTGTATAGATTTGCTTGGTTTCTAGCAGAACAGCTAGCCCATGCTCCCCAAAATGAAGTCATCAAGTGCTTTCAGGTTTTGTTTGCTTGTTTGTTTTGTATTTTTAAGTTCTTCATTTAAGAATTTTCTGTGCTTATATTACAGTTTTGTTTCCTCACATGTGGAGATAGGTAAGATGTAAAAAGAGAAAAATAGATCCCAGATCTCACACTGTGGGCTCCCCCTGCTCAGTCCACTGCCCCCAGCGTTAGTTCTTTGCTGTTCAAAGAAAGCAAACTTTAAGGGAGTTGCCTTGTCTCCTACATCCGGTATTTTTCATTGGAGAAAATATCCCTACTGATAATTTTGCTCCCCCATTCTGCTGTTGGACATCTATTTTAATTTTGTGTGTGTCACTAGCTGAAATTGTGGCAAACATTTGGGGTCGTGTAGGCTTCCAAGGTCTGAAATACTTGTCTGTATCTTGCTGTATGCTACATCCTTGGAGTGATACTCCCTATGAATAGAACACTACACTCTGATTAAATTGTGAACTCTTAGATTCTGAAACCCTTTCTTGGTCCAGATTGAGTTACTATAGGTTAATTCATTATCCAGTGTCAGCTGAGGTACTCTACTGTCCATGTGAGCTCTTAGTTGTGTTCTTTGCAGATAATCCTGTTTTTAAATAGAAGCTGTTTACTAGCTAGGTGCTACAGTAATAGGTCTATATGGCTGATTAGTATTTTGTGGTGTTATCAAAAGGAGCAATGAAGAAAGATACACACCTTGTACATTTTGCTTTATGTTCTTTTGCATTTTTTCATTGCTATTTCATTATGTTCAATGAGGCATCCAAGGGTTTGCTTGGCTTTGAGGGGAAATGGAGGCTTGTATTAAAGTGCTGTGATTTGTTGGTTTATCTCTCTCATATAAGAACACTTGCCTCTGATGATTAATGATATAATCAAAATCTCCTATAGTTCTAAGTGCTGTGTAATTTTCTCTGCTTATTTTTTCATAGGAAGTTGAGGTTTAGGCATTAAGGAGGATGTGAATTGATCCAAGTGACTTACTGGTTGATGGAAACAGGGAATTAACTGATTTCATTAGATTTCATTTCCTTACCAGTTTGCTTTTCTGTGGTTGAGCTTTGCAATCACGATGGCCTATGCATGCAGTGCAGCATTGCTGATGCCAGGTTTGTCTTTACTCGACATAACTTTTCTTACTTTTGAGTTTGTTGAAGGTCCTACCATGGGCATGACAGCAGTCTCAGAAGTTTTCTTCTAGTTTTGCTGGAACTGTATTTGTAAGTGAAATCAAAATGTGATCAACAACAGGAAAACCTGTTTCTTTCCCTGACATAAGCTTAGCCAGGGGCTGGCTGGGACATGTCTGCCAGTGTTTGGAAAAAGGTTCTGAAGGAAAAGAAATGACGAGTTCTTAGTGAAAAGGCTAAAAGCTTCTCTTATTTTTGATTAATATTTGTAAAATTGCAGTGCTTGTTTTTCTTGTTGCTCTAAGTAACATCGTTCTCTTTCAACCTACTTCACTAGGGCATCCCTGCTGTATTGTGTGCTGTCAGAGTCCTGAATTAAGTCCCTGGCGATTACCTTTGCCCAGCAGGTCAAACATCTTTATCAGCTGGAGACTTAAGTACTTTCCTAATTTAAAACCTTGATCTTTAAGGTGAAAGGAGCTTTTACTTTGTGAACCTTTGGATTGGTTCCATAGAGGTAATTATCCATACAGTTTTGTTTCCCTGAGCATGTGAAGCTGTAGAGCAGCAATGATTTAAAAAAAAAAAACCAAAAACTAAAAAAAGAAAATAACACACTTTAAGTAATCCCTTACCTTCACCAACACAGTTAACATAATGATTAGCATTTCAAAGATGATAGGCAATCAAAAACTTTGGTTGCTATTTTCATTTAGGGAAACTGCAGCTTTTTTTTTTTTCTGCCTATACTAGTGCTTATTAAATTTTCATTAGAGGAATGACTTCCTACTGGTAAACATCACTTACTTTCTTCTAAATACCCTGTTCTTTTGCTGAGTCTTCAGCTCTCTTTGGTTATTTCTGTGCTGCTAGCCCTTGGATATGGGCCCATTAAAATACCACATGCATAAATTCTACTTACCTTACAGTCTTGTAGATGATGAGTTTTTTCTCCTGCATCATTTCTCTTGCTATTGCACACTGGTTACTGACCACTTTCCTCTGAGGTACTTGCAAGCAGCAAGTCACACACTCTTTATTACCCATGGAAAAGATAACTATATCTTCACTGTGTGCTCACCCAACGTGTTATTTAATATTTTTTTTTTCTTTTCAAGTGGAGTTGATCAGATGGAGCAGGGGCAAGAAGAAAGGAATGAGCAATTTATTGTGACAGGATTCAAAAAACTATTTGGTGAATAGCATTGAATAAAGATCCGTATCCAAACAATTGCATTTGGGCCTCCTGTGTTTTGAATACTTTCAGTGTTGTCTCCTTTCTGAGGTAGTTTCGCTGAAGTGTGATGTTAATTGCTTTTTCCAGAAAAAGTAACTTGTTATGCTCCGAAACAGTTCCCATTTCTTTCTGCTAATACAATGTCAGACCTTCTCAACCATTTTGAATTGAAAAGGGAAAATCACTGGTTAAGCTGGAAATGCAAATAAAGAGTCCTGTTAGAGACAGAAAGAGTAAGTGACCATTAATAGTATCTCATGAAGCCAAATAACAAGGCAGCGCAATGGTAAATGAAATTCAGCGAAACCATATGTTAAGGAGTGAAATAAATTGCCTGGGTATTTTGATGACCTTTTGTGAAGATTTCTGCCAAGTGGTTTCATTTATATATCAGTGTGAAACATTGTATGTAAACATCTGTCAGGCTTCGTTAAAGAGGGGTTTGCATTTACTAGAAGTGCGCTATTATTTGAAGGCTGGTTCTTCCCACCTGGTTTGTATAATCTTCCATGTTTGCTGAGCACTCAGCAAGAAGAGGTTGCAGAAGTACAGAGAAGAGCAGCAGGAAATTCCCCTGAATATTCCCCTGTGAGAACAAATGAGGCCTCTAGTAGTGATAGCGCATGAATTAAAAGTCATGTGATAAAGTGTGCTACCAGGGGAGAGGGATCGTGCCAATGAAAATCTTCCTGTGTGCACAAGTCAAGGGAGAAGCAAGAAAATCAAAAGACATTGTACATGAGGCCTTTAAAGCACCGCATAATTAACCCATGAACTCACTGCAGAAGATAATGCTGGTACGCAGTTTCCTAGGATTAGAATCAAGATCGTGTCTTTGACAGAAGGAATAAAATGCCTTAACCTAGCTACCATAAAAATGGCTGGGGTGGCATGCTGTAGAGCCTCCCAGAAACCTGCTCATTTTCCCATGAACAGAAATATAACAGTTTTTTCTACTATCCTCATCTTACAATTTCCTTTTTTGAACTGCTTCTTTTTAAATTACTTTGCAGAAAAAGGATTGGGCTGTCTCGAATTTAGCCCAGCCAAAACCATCCTGGATGGGTACTTTTTTGTGAAGGCAAGAAGATGAACCTAATGAAGAGATGTTAAAACAGCAGCAGTCCTTTTCCTTCACAACCATTTCACAGTCCTGGTGTTGTGGGCTGGGACTCAATAGCACCCTTACTCAGTACTTGTAGATGATGGAGATGAGACCTAATGAGGATGCCTTTTTGTCATGGTCTGCTCTCAGCTATTCTGTCAGCCTTTCTTTAAATGACCTAAAGGCAAGTTCACCAATAACTGCTTGTGTAATAGCTATCCAGGCTGTCTAAGACATCTGAGAGTGGTCAAAGGGCTCTCTGTATTTATAGTTTGTGCATGTTTAATACAGTCGACTGAAGAACTAATGGGAAGAAAAAGGCTCAGAAGCAAATAAATTACAGCAGTTTATGGAGTTATTATGTCAATGTGATACAGAATGTGCCACCCCACAATGAAAACTAATTATCTTCTGGCCATGGCAGCTTGCTAACCTGGTATTTTGTTAATGAATGGATGAGATGGAGCTTTGACAGCCAGTAATATGAGCAAATGATTGTTTTTAAGACCACTTCAAGCTGATGTCCAAGCTAGGTGATGATTATGACAACTTAAAGGCAATTCTGTATCCATTATTAAACCCCCTCCACCCTTCCCTGCCAACTCTCTTAGATAATTGTCTAATTATACATGTACTTCTTTAAGCACTCCTACATGTGTGGTAGGCATATATGAGGAAGCTTCATTTACCCAGTTTGTAGCCTAGACATTAAATCTGCAAGTTGGGGTTTGATTTCAGTGTGTTTAAATAAGGTATGCTTTCCTTCTCACATGACTGTTGTGTTTTGCTGTGATTAGATAAGCTGCTAAGACACTGGAAGAATTATCAGGTCCAAGTGTTAGGGGAAGGAAGATCCAGGTTTGCTGCCAAAAGCTGCCTGGCTTGCTGGCAAGCAGGTGTTCATCAAGTGTACCGTTTACATGCCTGTGGTGCTGAAAAAGAAGCACTTCCTTGGATTTTCTTGCTGGCAGCTTGTTCAGCAGAGATATTTTAACCATTGTGTGGTCTTCGTTATGAGAAGGTGATGTATTTTTCAGTATGAGAGGACTTTTTAATTTCACATCAGCTGAGTGTTTAATCTTCAGCGTTTTGAAGTTAAGTTTGTTGTGACAGCTGATTCTTTCCAGTCAAGATGCCTGAAGAGTCAAGTCAATTATCTGGAAATAAATGGGTTTGTGTTTGTGCTTAGGTATGACTGATTAGTCTTTGGCTCCAGGTTCTGTTGTGGTGCTCACTACCTCAGGGCCCTGGGGCTCTCTTCCTGACTGTACTGCTGTCTGTGCTGTCACCTGGCCATGGCTGTGCACCAGAAGATGCTTCCATAAAAAAAACCTGTGTTATTAGCTAAGTGGAGAAGCAGTCTGGAAACTTTTGCAGTCCTTTAAGCAAGCTTTCAGGAAGGCAGAAGTTTTTTCAACTCTGGTTTTGAGGACTCTACCACAAACAAATATTTGGGATGGACAGTTGCTCTGAGATCCAGCTGGCAGATTTCCAGCCTCCTGGCTAAGCATGTTCTTTCAACACGTGTGTGTGTGTGTGTGTGTGTGTGTGCGTACACATATATACACAAACACATTCTACAAGGGTCATCCATACTTGATGAAAACATTTCCCACTTTGGAAACCCTCCCAGAACAGTTGCCTACAGTGGTCCACGGCCATCACCCTTTTACTTTCCCTCCCAGACACTGGGGAAAACTTTTTAATTGGGTCTCTTGTGACAGGGCAAGGGGTAGTGGTTTTAAACTAAAGGAACATAGATTTAGACAATACAAGGAAGAAGTTTTTCATTATGCAGATGTTGTTGATGCTCTATCACTGGAATCATTCAGAGCTGCATTCTGGAGTCACCACTGTCATTTCCTCCCTGCTTTCATGAGATGAGGTGGTTGGTTGTCATTACAGCAAGTCACCTGCATATCCTTCCACCTGGACTATGTTGCAAAGGGTGTGTGGGGGAAATGCCTGCGCCCAAGGTCTCATCACACCCTTATTTTGCAGAGAAAGCTGCAGGAGTATTGCTGAAGCTGCAGGGCTGCTTTTGCTATAGAGCTCTAGAGGACAAGAGCTTGCCTTGTTATTATGGTCCCAGAGATGAAAGATGGCATTTTGGTTGTCTGCCTGAAGATGTGGGCAGTTGTCTGTTATTAGTAGTGCATAGCTGATACTGTAATGCATTTGTTACAGTTACGAGTCTTCAAAATCCAGTGTTTGTATTTTGTTAGCTTTTCTTCTTTTTAATTAGTGAAAACAGAGGTTTGGATTTAATCATAACCTTTCTACAGACTGTGGTGAATCACCCTTAATTCACCTGTGACTGTTCAAGGTCTCTCCTTGGCTGCACACGCCTTGCAGTGGGGGTGGCTGTGAATTGGAGCAAGCTTTGTCATTAGAGAGAAGCCCAAAGATGTATTACTAAATGGGCAGGCCCATACAAAGGTAAATTCCCATCAGTTGTCACTAGAGGTCAGCATTAAAGTAATTTTAAGATCAAATCTCTTCTTACCATGTAGTGAATAGTCTGTAGATTTGAGCTGTGGATGGTTGTGACACAGGTGGGACTTGCATAAAACGAGTAAAATATGGAGCTTAAATAGTTGGCTTGAGTCATTTAATACATTCTTGTTATCTCTTGTTTTGATGGAGTCACTTCTGCTTTCGAGGTAAGTAACAAAATGATTTGATTTACTGTCTTCTCTTTTCCACTCCCTACTTACTTGCCTACTTTATAATTAAAAATCTGTGTTACTTTTCAAATTTGTGGGTTAGTTTTTTTGGCAGAGTTTGAATTGAATAGCTGTTAACATAATTTTCAGTCTGGGATTGGGATTAGAAATTAAATGTACAGATGCTGTTACAATTTTGTTGTGATTCATTGCTTTTTGCAGGACAGCAACTGATAAATAGAAGGTGGTGTCCATGTGTATGAGTGCATCTTATATGGAATCAAAACCCTAAAATTTTCTCATCAAAGCCCAGCCTCTAACTTTAGTGTAGGTCCCTTCAATCTCCTATGAGTACTGCAGCTAAAGAAGCACTGTTTGTGGAAGGTAGATAATGGTCTGAGTTGAATTAAAATATTTAGTAAGTTTGATTTTGGGAATGTATGTGTTTTAATAAAATGAAGACTAGCCCTCGATGTCTTATTTTTCCTTGTGGGAATAAAATATATATATATATATATATATATAATATATATATATATATATATATATATATATATATATATATATGTCTCAAATAGCAAGATGGATCCAGCCAGCCAGCGCATGGCCAAGTGGAGCTGCCTGTCTGTGCTGGGGTATGTAACATGTTTGTAGGCTGTGTTCATAGAGAACTTCCAGATGCATTAAATTTTTGGCTGTCTGAGAATGCCAGGCCATGGGTGTACTAGAAAAGACACTGCCAGTTGCTGCAGCTCACTGAGCCAGGCCTAATCTCCATGGGAGTGATGAGCCTCTTGAGGAGTTATTTCTGCCTGTGAACTTGCAAAATCGCTTGTCTTTGGTCTTGCGGTGCGTGCTTTGTTCGTAGCAGATTGTGCTTAGCAGTAATTGGCACTGTGCCTAATCCTTTCTGGTTTAGGACATGGAGGAGAATTATATGACATGACAATGCCTGGAAAATAACAGAGTAGCCTTGTGTGAATGTGGTTGTTCATCAGCATGGGTTTAAACATTGCTGTACGCATGAAGGAAGGAAAAATAGAATTGATGGAGAAAGGATAGAAACTTCCTGATTTCAGGGAGAGCATAGTGTCTCATATGGCCTTCAAAACTCTAAAATAATTAATTTTCTTTCAAGCGTCAGGTTATTTGATTATATTTAAGTTTCTAATTCCAGATAAAATGATGTTATTTTAATGGGTGCCATCCTTCCATTTATGGAAGGTTAAATGGCATTTGCATTTTGTGATGTTTGAAAGACTTGACTTCTCCAGAATTGTTTTAGTGTGAGAAACCAGCCTCAGTGATAATTACAGAGAGAATAGCTTAGCATAAATGCATATATATGTGCTTTCATCATTTTCATAGAAAGACAGCTGAGTAGTTCCCAGCAGTGAAATCTCAGTGCCTGTTTTCTGTAAAGAAACTTCAATAAATACTCAAGAATGCCCCAAACCGAGTGATTTTTGCCCTCCCAAGATGCATCTGTAGGAGCACCAAGCTGCTGGGTGAGTCAGTATAGATGGCTTTCCATGGACTATTTAGGAGTTGGGTAACATGACACAGATTTCTTCAGTCAACCTCTATTTCTGTGTTATTTTTATTAAGGTCAGTAATCTGTCTGAGCCTAATTATCCCATCTGGTGAGTACGCTCGAGGCGCATAAGTTTCCTGCAGTTTGTGTGCACAAAGAAATGATGTGGTTACCAAGTTATTTAGTCAGCTCTGACTCCTTAGCTGCATGGGAAGGTGTCTGCTGGCAGCTGCCTTGCCCGGAGTAGCCTTATGTTTAACTCTGGAAAAGAGTTTGCCTTTCCAGTTTTATGGGGAGAGCTTGCTCTACTGCTCTGCTATTGGGATTTACATTTTCATCCTGTAATTTACTTTTGTTTGCACATTCTTTTATTGGTCTCAGTTAAATGCTGTGTGTTGGTTCTGAACTTCAGTTTTTCAGAAGTTTCTTACATTCTTTTTGCACCACTGAGCGATTAGGTGGGAGTTTCAGAAAGACCTCCAGGTCTTCCAGCTGCATCATCTTACAGCTAGCATTGTCTATTTCAAGTGTTTATACAGACCTCCACTATTGCTGGCTTATCTGTTTCTGTCCCGGCTCTGTTTCAGCTTCCCAGTTAGATCAAAGGGAAGACCTTGGAGCAGATGTTTTCAGCAATAATTTCTAGTTTTGGGGTTCAGCTTCGAAGCTAGCAGAATTAGACGGCAAGAAGTTCTTTCTCAGAGAGGGGGACTCGGTTCGGAGTTTCAAGAAAAGTTTATTTATCACATCAGGTCGAGAGAAGTTGCTCTGGCGGTGTTCCAGACAAAGAGCCCCAGGGGCCCCAGGGAGCATCACCATTTAAAGGAGGGTGGTTACAAAAAAGAGAGAACACTTTTGGGCCAATTAGATTCTAGAAAAATTGACCAGTTGTAAGACAAATAAGAAAACAGCAGGAGGGAATACATCTTGAACCTTTCATCCAATCCCCTAGGGTCAGTTGGAAACAAAGAAAATACCTTAACTGTGAGGTAATGGACAGAGACCTTGGGGAAAGGGAAAAGTACATAGGAATAACGGGAGGGGGAGGGGTGGAAGGATACACAAAACAAAACCTTTAATAAGAATTTTAAAACTTGAAAAAGCACATCACCACACTCCACAAGCACAGTGTAGTCAACTCAACCATCTCCAGTGCAATTCAGCCACACAGTGCCTCTGTAACACGCAGAGCCAGCGTTGGAGAAGAATCTTGGTGGGTCAAGCATCATATCATTTGTCTTGTGTGTGAGATGTGGCCAGAAAAGGAAATTGCATGTTAACTCTTGGGTTATGTCTTAGCCTATGAACTGTTAAATCCATCTGTTCTTTCCTAGGGCATCCATTCAAAATGCCAGGTGAAAGGAATATAGATTACTGACATGCACTGTCACTATATTTAAACCTTCACCAAGACTATGCACAAACCCGAAATCTTTAGAGACATCTTTATTAATGAAGCTTCTCAGTCATAGGCAATAATATAGATACATATTTTAATACATTAATTTCCATGCTTTGTAATCCTATTTCAGCTCTGAAAGGAATGTAATATAATTCTGGCTGGAAAATGTTTTAGATAAATCTATGAATTCAGTCATAACAGTATGTTCTTTATCTGCTGCTGATCTCTTTCATTAGCAGCTTTTGACAAAACAGTGTTATGTAGAAGGTGGCAGTGAAACTGATAAAAATCCAATTTTCTTTGTTTAACTAGAAATAGGTGTGCAGCCTGTGTATTTTGTCTGTCAGCTTTCAGACCGCTGGTGGGATTGAGATAGGTCTGTAGCTATGAGGTTTGCAGCTTCAATTCTGTCACTGGCCGTTTTCCCACTGGAATGAGCTATTTGCAGAGGCACAGAGCAAAGCCATGCCAAACTCTGGTAAAGATTATGAGCACAGGAATGATAAAAGGATACGAAATATTATTGTATCCCAGGAACACACTGATATGAGGAGGTTTCAAAATCTGTACTAAGGGAGGGAAAGCTTGCTTTTTTTTCTTTCTTTTCCCCACATCTGTCTAGAACAATTTCAAACAAGAGTATGCTAGCCTTGTTATGTCCTTGTACACGTGCAGACTTGTAAAGAGAATAAACTCCTCTCTTCTGGTGTTGCAGGGAAAATGTGGGCACGTTTTCTGATTTCATCATTGAAATGTGAAATATTTAAACAAAAACCATATTGTTCATTTGTTTGGAAGGTAGCTCAGAAAAAATCTGGGTTATGGAAAAAAGTAGTATTTTTAACTTTCCTGATGAATTTGTTCTGCTGCACCTGTCTGGTGTGGATATTTGCTGGTTATCTAAGTTGGTCTTTAATTCTGCCAACATCTAAGTTCAAATATCACTTAAGTGATTTAAGGAAAGGAGGCGGAAAATACGGGAATGAGGGAAAAATGAGAGAGTAGAATGAAGAGGAAGAAAGAGAGGAAGAGTCAAAGAAGATGGGAGAGGATGAATGAGAGACACACTTAACAAAAAAATTGTATCCCCATAGTGAGGTAGGCAAGAAGTGCTTTTATTGTAGTCTGATGTATCTTGTTATCTGTGTTTGCAGGAGGAGAATATACCCAACCATAAGGTCAAGTCCAGATGTTTGTCTAGTGAAGAATTAGGGAGTGGGAGGCATGGAAAGCAGAACTATGGTGGCCATATATTCTACCCAGACCCAGCCTGTCAATGCTTGGCTGGCCACAACCCTGCAAGGCAGACGGGCACAAATTGTGTAGTGCATGTGTCTGTCTTCCCTGAATCTGTCCTGCACCAGCATCAGATTTATTTATTGTTTTAATCATCTTCAACGAAGTCATCCCTCACCATCTTAAAGCTTTCATCCCAGCATCATAGGAGCTAAGCAGCCGTTATACTGATGAGATTATTGAGATTTGGTACGTGTCTGACAGTGTGTCTTTCATCAAACCACAGTTATGTTCATTTGACAGGAGATTTTTTAATTTTTTTTTTTTTTTTAAATTATGAAATGTAGCCGGACTTTTGCACTGCTAAATGCCTATTAAAAAAAATGTGGTGGTAGAGATCTGTAATCAGTAGAGGCACTGGGGTATTCAAGAAAATTGGTTGGATTTTTTTGTTGGTGATTTGATTTTTTTAATTAGTTACTGCCTTTAGTCATAATAGATTTTTCATGACCTTAAAACTAACCATGAGCAGCAGAGGAACTTAAGGAAAGATTGAATGATTTCACTTCTGAGTTGTTTTTTTCTGGGTAAACAGACATGATGCTTTTCCTTGTTGGCAAAAGTTTTCCATGCTGCAGGTTGTAAGATACCATTTCATCTTTTGCAAGTACAAAAATCACAAGGAAATTGTTTTGGGGGTTTTTTTAAGAGAATGTAGGAAAGAGGAGAAGGTCTCCCTTTATTCTAAGGTCTGTATCATATGGGAATTGCGTATTAGGGACTTTAGGGATTTCCAGATTTTCAGTGTCTAGGGCAAGCATCCTGAGCATGAGAAACTCAGAATGGGGACCCAAGGGCATCTTGTCTAGTATAAGTCCATGATATTCCTATGCTATGTTGTTTGAGTGAAGCCCATGATGTCCAGTTCTGCTAGTAGCCATCAAACTGGCATTAACTGGAAAGAAATATTTCAGGTTTGGGGAATGATTTGCTTTTCTTTCCCTTTCATTTTAAGGACATGCCATTCCTTTCAAACAGGAAGTTCTGAAATGAGAATTTCTGATGTCTTACAGCACCTGTAGCTAATGTGACTTTTTTGGCAATGGTAATGAATTCGTTGCTTGGATAAAATTACTCCCTCTCAGCTGCTTTTGGGTGGTTTTATGTTTACTTATATAACTCAGAAAGGATTTCTAGCACAGTTTTCTTGACCAGATCTCAGCATCTCAAATGCCTCCTTCCTCACACCACATGATCAGAAATGTCTCTTGCTTAGAGAGGCTTCTAGTCTTGGAGAAACTACATTTGCAATTGGCTTATATTGGCAATAGCACTACAGTTTTTAAATCCATGAGCATTTGTATGGAGAACAAAAAGTAAATCCCTGCTTTAACCCGTATGCAGTCTAAATGGATGTTTCTCATAAGGAGTATGTTGTTATTTTAATTAATACAGTTCTTAATGTCATAGTCCCTACACTATCATTACTTAAACTGTCAATTGCCTACACTATACACAGGGTGGTTTTTCTCACCCTGACATCTTTTATAACCACAGAAGATAGGGGATTTGGATAGCACTGAAGTATGTGTTTCAAGTATGGAGGAAAAAATACAATCCTTATTATTACTTGTGACCTGAACAATTCAGTACATTATACTGATAATCCCATGCTATTGTGAAGCTTGAAAGTATTTTTAAAAATAGAGAATGGTGTCAATCATTGATCTTGAAGCCTGTCCAGGGAAAGAAGCAAGAAACCTTCAGGACACCTTTAAAAGTAATTATTATGCATAAACATGTCTGTTCCAGTTTAATAAGCTTGTTTGTTTAACCCTGACTTCAGTTTCTTTAATTGCTTTTATTAAACCACAAAGAAGGTGTACATGTCTAAGTAAATGAGGAACTTTCCACTTCCACATCCAAACCATTTATTAAGAATATGTGCACTCAGGCATTTATTAGTGCCATCAATACTGCCATGTCATCTAGTTCCTTTGGAATAAAAAAAGTATGAGAGTCATTCTTAGATAAGGGCTTACATCTGAATGAAGGCGTAGTGTTTCTCAGGTAGTTTTCTTGGGTTGGTATAATTTTAATTGCCAGCTTTCAGACTGACTGGTTTGGACTATAGCCAGGTTACATTTGGGTCGTTGCCTATTTATACTGTTTTCAGAATACACAGTGCAGGTGTTGATTTGTGTGCACTCTTATACATGTTTCGTATGGGCTTCTGATGTTTGCAGTTGTGCAGAACAGGAGAATTCAAATTGCCATTGCAACAACTTTATTTATTTATTATTTATTTATTTAGCAAAACTGCAAGGAAGGAGTGCCTTCTCCTGGATATAGACATCTATATGCTGCTGAGCTCTTCAGGTTACCCAGTCTGATTTGGCTTTGTTGCACAGTCATGGTTATGCAGTCCTAACAGACTGAAACTAGGATACAGTGTGCTCTAACCTTATCTCTGGAGAAGAAAGAAACGAACAAATAAACAAAACAGAAAAAACAAAGAAGAAAGTAACAAGACAACAGCACTTCAGCAGGATCCTATTCCAGGACAAGGTCTTTTGTTGCTACTTGTAATAAATACCGACAGTTGAATTTTGCCACAGGAAAAAATAAAACCATTAGGTGACCCACATATCTGTATTACATGTGCTTTACAGTAAATACAGAGTTTGGTTATTTTAAGTTTTTTGATAATGGAAGAGTAGCTGTGAGGTGAGAAAGCAGATGGTCCTTCCTCTGAATAACTTACATCTTAAATAAATAATTGTGCAAACATAAGGAGAACGGGAGAAAGAAGAGGGTGAGTTTGTGCACATATTGTCATGGTGTGTGAAGATGCTCTGTAACCCAGTACTTCTAATTGCTGAAAGTGTTCAAGGTGTTGAACTATACTGGTCTCTTTTTCCCCTCTGCAGCCTGTGAGTTTAACTCTCTACGGAGCTGTTGACCTCTATGTCAACAGATGACTTGGACTGTGTCTGACCATAGGAGATTGTCCACAGCATTCCTGTGTCTCCCAAGCTGTGATGTGGATGGCTTGGAAAGGTTTGATGGAGGAGAGGTCTCTCCACTCTTCCTTCGATCAAGGTTTCACATTACCTGCAGTACTGCTTAGTCTTGTCCAAGATATTTAGGGACTCTCTGGTTTTCCTATCTTTGGCCAGCAGTTTTCTTCACTTTTCAAGTTCCTGTTCACCCACAATGGGGCAGGAACCACTTCCCCCTCATCTCTCCACATGTGGTTTGCTGCTACCTCCTCTTCTGGCTTCCAGGTGTCCCAGCTGGCTAAACAGGGAAAAACCTTAGTCTCAGCAGCTCATGTAGAATCCAACAACTGGCAGTGGAGAAACCAAGAGCTTATCTAATGTGGCTGCAGAGGGAGTTTGCACTATGGCTGGAGCTGAAGGAGTGAGTGCTGCAGTGCCTTGGGAAGCCAAACCAGCCTGCAGTGCTCGCCAAGGAGCCTCTGTGGTGCCAGGAAGCTGCTGTGACACCGAGCAGGATAGAAGAGAGTCATCTCTAAACCACCTCCTGGTTTAAAGGATATACATTCATTTGTAGTAGTGTCATAGTCAGGTGTGCTCTCACATGGTCAGGGACAACTGTGTTAAGCAGTGAAAATCAGGACAAATCTAGCAGCAGAGTTGGTGCATCAAAGTTGTCATTCATTATCTCTTCAAGTCATCTTTGGATTACTGATAATTAGAGGATATGTTGACTCATTTGCTTGTGCTGTGAAGCTGATGATTATTTGAAAAGGAAACAAAATGACTTCTCAGAGAGGTGGCGCTGGCTGCTCTCAACTGGGGGTTGCAACTGAGAGAGTCATGCACCCAGGCATTTAGGATCACACGTCTGTTCTTTGCTGTAGATTTAATGTGATTTTAAATAAATGGGAAAATTGAAAAGCATGAGACAGAGAGGAAAGTGCAAAGGAAAGCTGGATGTCATTTAATTGAATAAAAACCCTGTTAGAAAATGCTAGTCTTTGATGTCTTGGTTGTTTAGATCACATAGCATTAAAAATGAGATTAAAACCAAGATTAAAAACATACTCATTTTATACATCAAATCTCCACCATTGCAAGCACTTTCAAGTTGCAGTCAGTTAAGAAGCTGTTAATGATAATGATCCAATTATTTCTAAGACTTGGTAGTAAATACATCATGTCAATATTTTAAGGGTTTAAATTAATGGTACCAGTTTTACAACTTGGTAAGAGCTATTGTAAGAAATAGGCATGCCATATGAAATTCCATTGTCCATGCACCCTTAAATCATACCCTGTTCCTGCTACATTACAAAACATAAATCAAAATTGGAAGCATGCAAATAATTATTTTTTTACTTGCTGCTTTCTTGGAATGGCAATATTATGTTCAAATCCTGCATGGAGTTTGTGATTGAGGTGTTTTCATGAGCAGTGAATAGTTTGAGTCTGTCAGAGGTGAGGATCCACGAATTGGTGTTTTCCTATACAGTATGCAGTCACACTTGCATGATTCTTTGTTTTCCTTAATTTTATTATTAGAGTTTCTAAGTGCTTCCTTAAAAGTGGAGGAGGGGATTCAAATGGATATAATATAATTAGTGAATGATGAACACAGAGTCTTCTAATTATCTTTTGGGGATGACAGTGATTCTGGACAGGTGATATTACAGATACCACCTCTGTAATAATTGCCCATAATTACATGCCTAATAATAAAAATTCTTTGAAGTAGTTTATCCCTGTTTTTGAGCTCTGTGGAGAACCCAGCTCTATTCATCACAGGGATCAGACTCCACCACTGTTCTTGGCTTCCTGGCACAACAGCCC
This sequence comes from Sitta carolinensis, assembly GCA_032173965.1. Taxonomy (NCBI): domain Eukaryota; kingdom Metazoa; phylum Chordata; class Aves; order Passeriformes; family Sittidae; genus Sitta; species Sitta carolinensis. Next base: position 83,438,619 of record CM063284.1, read on the forward strand.
AAGTCCTGAGCCTGATGAGGCCTTTAAGTTATGGTCCTGAACCAGCTTCATAAAACTGTTGAAGTTTCTTTAGGCAAAGATTCAAGAGAATTGGCTGAAAACTAAGAATTAGTTCATCTGAATTGTTCTCCTAGTTCCTTGTATGCAGTTGTTTTTTCTTCCAGCACAGCACTGTCAAAACAGTGGAACCTATCAGGATGTGGATGAGAGAGGAGTGTGGAGAAAGAAATCTGTGCTTGTGCACTCATTTATTTTATTTGGTAAGGGAGACTCATCTCTGTTTTCGTGTTTTTTCGATAGCATAGTCTTGGTTTAAAAAAAACCAAACACAAATTGATTCACAAATCAGCCTGTAGTTTCAAATTTCATCTTGCAAAACAAAGACTTTGTCAGTCTTTTTGTACTTTCCTTTGCTCTGAGTTTTCATGCCAGATAAACCAAATCTGTTTACTCCCAGGATCAGTATTTGCAGTAGCTATCTCCAGCTGCTACTCTGTTCTCCTGACTGCTGGGCCAGTAGATAGTGAATCAGGTTTTCATTTGGCAGGGCAGTTTGCAGCAGTGTTAATTGGTAACTGTCACTGTACTTTTAGGGATGTGGAGGTGGCACATGAATTGCTGGTTTCTTCAGGAGAACAGTGGAGGAGCTCTTCATGAATAGGAGCTTTCCAGACATACAGAAAGGAGTACATTCCCCAATAAATATTTGTCCAACTGTGTAGATTCCCATTTTTCTTTGCCTGCAAGTGCTCTGATTGATTATCACACCAAAAAGGCATTTTGATCTGTTAGTGCTGTGAAGATTTTGAGCCTGTATATTAACAACATGATTAATTTTTGGTTAATTTGTGTTGCATGTTCCAAATTTCTGGTAATCCTGGATGTGTTAGATCATCAAAGAGCCCAGGCACTGTGGGGACTAATATGGGGATTGAATTGGATCGGCTAGGTGTAGGATAAAGCACAAGCAAAGTAATTTGTGGTATAGAGGGGTTTTGAAAAGGATTTTTTGTCTTTGGTTTGCTGGAAGAAGAACTCATCAAAGATGTGGAGAAATTTGTTTTGCAGCTGTGTTACATAAGTTGAGCTAACTTTCCTTGATTCACAGGTTCATAAGCCTTCAAATGTTGATGAGATGATAGTTTTTGACCTCTATTACTGTAAGCTGCAGCTGTTTTCTTCTGTTGTGGTTTAACCCCAGCTGGTAGTAAGTACCATGCAGCTGCTCACTGACTTCCTTCCCTCCCTGCCCCCAGTGGGATGGGGAGGAGAATCAGAAAAAAGGTGAAACTTACAGGTTGAGATTAAAAGAGTTTAATAACTGAAATAAAGTAAAATAATAAAAATAAATAATAATAGTAATGAAAATCAATATCTCAGATCTTTTCAGATATTAAATATAGGTCCAACATCCATCTGTGGTCTGGGATTGTTCAGTACAACATGTATCACAGCAGTCTTTGACAAGTTCTTTGACAGCCAAAAACCTGTGTTATATCTGTGTAAATTCCCATAGTGATATCAGCATTCTTATTCACTAGTATCTCACCTTAATGCAAAGTATTGTCAGGAGCTGAAATTGCACTTTGGATACAGATCTGTGCAACTTACTTAAGAATATTCCATGAAATTATGTCCTGTGACGAGCAGGAACTTGGGTCTTATAGTGTGACTTGTAGTGTCCCACATGTTTGGAAAACTTTGTTGAGAATGTAACTGTGAAATAATATGTGACGCACTTCAAGTGGCTTTTTTTGCATTTTACTTTATGGCATAAAATCTTTCTTTTTTTAGACAAGTCCCTAGCTATCAGTAGAAGAGCATGAGCTGAGGGACACTGGCTCTCTGTACAATTTTTTTCCATTGCAAGGAACTTAATTCTGTCTACTGTTGTTGGGAGAGCATGATCAGCACAGAGCAGCAATTCGAGGAGTTACAAGCTGGCACGTTGTGGAGACCAAAGAGTGCCAGCTGGGCCTGAGGAGCAGAGTGATCCCTGGTTGTGTTTTCCTGAAAGTGCTTGGACAAGTTCCATGTTGTGAGAAAGATGGACAAAACTTACACGTCCAAGAGCAGTCCTTGAGGTGCTTTTTAAATGTGTTCTCCGGCTGTGTTTAATTACACCTCTAGCTTGTGGGTAAAATTTCCCACAAGTTTTAAAAGTCCCTGGCCTATACTTGGGCTCATGCAGCTTAAGGTATGTGACACTGTTTCAGACTTCCTACTATTTGTCTTCTAATCCATTAAATAAACTTTCTCTTCTAATCTTTAAACAAATGTAATTTCAAAAGACTGTTTTTTTTTGTTTATAGTCAGATGCTAAAATGATTTGGCATCTGTGCCTTTTTGTATCACCTATCGAGGGAGCAGGAACTGAGAGACAAATGATAGTCTGGCATGTTCAATGATGAGTTCTGAGTGATGACTGCTTTTCCACTAAACTCTTGTCTGTCTTTCTGCAGGTAGTGTAAAGCTCTGATGGAGGGAGGGGAGTAGTTTTCTTGGAGTTTCTTAAAAAATCAAATGCTATATGATTGGGGGGGGGGGGGGTGGTTTGCAGAAAATTATTCTAGTAATAAAACCACAGCCTAGAAGGTTTACTATTTTGAAACACATGTACTAGTGGGACAGAAATTTCAGATGAGAATTGACAGCTGTAGATGCTAGAAGAATTACCTGAAAATCCTGTTTGCAGCTGCTGAGAGCAGAGCTGAGGTAATCAGCCTGTGAGTAGTGCTTGTTTCTCTGGGTGGTCCAAACTGTCCAAATGCTTCCCAACACTAGGATGGTTTGGAAGGCTTGTCTTGTGCTGTTCTTCTGGGCTGTGCAGAAAGATGCTAGGGTGTAGAAGCTGGTCTGTTGTGTAGTCTCTGTCACCAACCACTCCTTTGCCTGGGGGAGCTCTCTGGCCTCTCCATGTTTCTATGCTTTTGTTCAGATTCCTCTAGATGTTTGCCTACTGTGAGTACCACTCTGGCTTTCCCCTTTCGGGGGCACTGGTCACTAGGAAGGACTAGAGGACATTCTTGGCACACATAGGTGTCTGAAGATCTTGGGTCTGATGCAGACTCATGTTTGACTCAATTTCAGAAGGTGTTCCAGAAATGCTTTTAATCATAGACCTGGCCACCTTGTGTCTTACCCTGATCCATTTCAAAGGCTCATCCAACTGTTCTCTCCAAGTTATATCACAAAACAGTCTCTCTGCATCAGACATTTCCCACTGTGCCAGGCCGTGTGTCTGTGCTGCACTCCCTGTACCAGTTAGGCATCACTGCACCTAGTAGGTTTATCTCCCTCAGGCTGGACACGGCTTTGCTTCATTTCCATTTAGCAAAGGTGTTGGCTATATGCTAGAACATTAGTCTTGCCTTCTAAAGAAAACTCTTAAATTCTCGCCCTCATTCATGATCATGTATTTAACTATATAGTAAAGTAGCACTGGTCTGCATTGTTGGCAAGGCCCTATCAATAAAGTCATTCAAGCTCATACTTCAAAGCCCATGAAGGTAATCTGGTGTATAACAGCCATGGATCTGGCTCATTTTTCCCATGCTGTGAACACCACTAAACATATTCATACAAACCTTTCCTTTGCCACAGAGTTTCCTCATGACCTTGAAAAAAAGATCTTAGAACTTTCTTATGTTTAAAATTAGGAGAATGAAAATCTTTCTTCCCTCATCTGTTTTTTCTTGCTTGACTGTGAATTATAGCAGAACAACTTTTATTATACAGTAGTACATTGTATCATGATTGGAGTCTCTGCTGGAGAAAATATTCCTATTCTGCATAATTTTCATTTAAGCAATTGTTCTTGCTCTTCAGTTGCCTTCCATGCTGGTTGTCTGTTTATGTGTGTGTGGGTAGGTGTTTCATATTGCACAGACAGGTAACACTAAATTTCACAGTAATTTGAGAGTGTGAGTGTGTGCGCCACCCAAACACAGAATCAACAATGGAAGTTATGTATTATCTAGGAAGTAGATAGAAGATAATATCTAGGACTAATCTATTTATTGAACAGATGTTGGGAAGGAGGAAAGCCCTCTTTCTTCAAAGTAGCACTTTTAATTGTGACTCCAGTGTATCCTTACTTTACAAAGGCTTCGTAGAATTTTATTGACTTGATATGTTCTTTGCAAACGAAAGTTTCAAATGCATATAGAAATTATCATAACAAGTACCAGTGTGTGTTCCTATTTGAAACTGATCAGGTTTTGAATTATCTTAGCCATATATAACATTTTAGTGAAGTAAAAACATTTTCACGGTGTGAGTTTGGGAAGCTAGTTTGTTCTGTTCTCCCCTTCTTCCCAAGCTCTTTAAAGGAAACACCTTCCCTCCATTTTTCCTGGGTCTTATTTGGCTGAATGTGTAGATTCGTTGTAATTCTGACATCTCCTTTGGTGTTTGGAGTTTCAGCCCTGCCCATGCTGCACCAGGGGTCTGCAGGAAGACAGGCTGCTTTAGCTACGTAGTCTTGATGCTCTGAATGATCATCTATTTTGATTTCTTATGTGCATTAAATCTATACCAAAATAACCTTAAAATTATATCTGTTAGAAGATGGCAGGTGTCTGTTTGTCCCCTCCTTGAACGTTCACAGACTGCTGTTAATGCTCTGCAAAGTGTTATCCAGTCTGCTTGGCCTGTGATTTCTGTGAGTACCATTATTCTAAAAGCATGAATTAGGGAACATCCAAAAAATACATCTTTAGTATACTAAAAGCATAGATTATAAGTGCCCAAGTGCCCATAGTTATTCACTATGTCTCCTCAGTTTAATTCCTTTTGGGAAAGGGGGTTTGAGTCGTCCTCAATTCACTCAACTGCTTTGGAGTTAATAGTTTATATGAGTGTGTGCACAGGTGCATGAAGCAGTTTCCAGCAATGTGACATCAGAGCTTTGGTTGGAGTGTAACTTTTCTTCTTAAAAGCTGCAGGGAATCTTTAGGTTTTGGATGGTTTAGAAAAGTCTATCAAAATTCAGAGGACAAAAAATGAGCAAAAATGTCGATGGTCAGTAGCATTCCATGCCTGAATTAGCAGCTTAATCTATGTAATAACTATAGAGCAAAAAGTCATACAGCAAGGGACCCCACAACTGCAAAGTGACACAGCATATTGGATGGAGAAAAAGAAACAATTTAAACTTTATTAAGATATTCAATATGCTACATATTGGGTAAAGCTTTAAAAGAAAATGTTGCTGATGGAAAATAAATTATATGAAGAAGCTCTGTATTACCCCAATGCTATCAATTTAAACCAATGACTAGCCTGTATTTGAAACATGGACATTTTCAAGAACCTGAATCTGTCAGTAAAAATAACAAACAAGAGGCAATTATTTTTCTAGATTTCTACTAGGATCTTAATAAGGCACTTTGGTTTCTGCTGGGGAAAAAAGTAAAAAAAATGCCTCTCTGAGAGATGCAAACTTACAGTAGTTGTTCAAAATCACCAAAGCAGTTGCAGTATTTTTGGTCTGCCTTGAATATACCTCAGAATGATAGGGACAGCCAAGATGTCAGGACCAGCTTTTTTATCCATGTTCTTTCTGCAGGACTTCAGGAGATACGTGGGTGAATTCATGCAACATGCACTATTATAATGAAAGCTGTAGTATTCACGAGGAGAAAGCAAATCCCTCACCAGGGTGTGGAATTCCTGACATGAATGTGCAGCTGGGAATACTTGTGGTGCCTGTCTGTGAGAATTTGGTGGTGTGCACCTTTCTGGCCAGGTCTGCTGTCTGTGCTTGAGCAGGCAGCATGAAGTGGTGCTGCTGCGCAGCAGATGGGTCCTGCAGGTGTCTCAGAAATCAGGAGGAGTTAGGGGCAAGAAAGGAAGCAAGGTAGATCTGACTGGAGAAGAAGGATATGGAAAGACTGGAGATGAAGACAGAAAGATGAATGGAATGAGAACTTGAAGATGTTTGTATGCCCTAATTTTATTTTATGAACTTTAAACTTTATTAAAAGGTAGGAAAATTGCTTACAGGTTGTACTTGTGTGTACATGGCAGGTAAGGGACTTAGGTAGTAATAAGTGGTGTGGTTAGGGTGATTGTGGGGGCAGCAGCACATAAAGATTTGGCAGTGGGGTACATTTGAGAAAACTTGTTTAGATGTGACATTCTCATGCCATGATAGCTGGAGGAATAGAAAGTTCTTTTAAGTTTCATTTATATTGCATGACCTCTTTTGAAATCTTTTTAGTGCCTTGGGCCTGGTTTCCTTAACATGCAGACTTGCACATTTCTGCATGGGAACTTTGCAGATTCTTTCATTTCCTTACTTTCTTATTTTTCCACAATTGTTTTTTAACCATCACCATTACTCTCTAGTGCAGTAGGGCCAAGGTGCTCTCTTCTAAGTCTATATGCTTAAATGCCCTGTACAGTCTTCCTGCAATCCTTTCACACAGCTCACATATGGAAACTGAACACAGGGCAGGACTGTATCTTAAGGGGGAAAAATAAATGTGGTGAGGGTTGAAGCTTTTTTTAAAGTCTTTCTGTAAACACTTAGCAAATAAGAAACAATGCCATAGGCATTCTGTCTGTAATGGGAGTCAAATGTGGTCAGATATGGCTAGGCAGGCTAGCCCTCTCTCCTTTAGATGTTTTTTATCACTTTTTAATAGCCTGGAAGTGTAATTTGTCTTTTAACAAAAACTCTGTGTTAGAAATTATCTTTTAAAAGCAGTGTCATCTGCAGGAAGAACCCACAACAGATCAATTACTGGGGAAAAGTAAGTGACTGAGTGCAGCTTTTAGGTGTTCTGCTTTGAAAAGAAGTGAAAGTTAAGGAGGGGAAGTCCCAAAAAGTCTTTCTGCCGTCTATTATAGCTGCCGTTTTATCCTATTTTAAGAGTTTTCCCCTTTCTGGCTTGCCAGAATCTCTGCTCAGTCATTACTTGACAACACGATTTTATTCATTAAGAATAAATATGCCATAATTAGCTAAAATATCAGTCTCAGAGATACAGAGGTGTTTTTTTTGATAAGACTTCGGGTCCAGAGGAAAAAAATGATATAGTGTGCCAAGAAGGCTTAAAATCTGAAATCTAAATTTATCAATCCAATTCTTTAACCATGATTAGAGGTTTTTGACTTAGTTTCAGTATCCTTTGACAGTTCTAGTGTTCGCAGCACTAGCCAAAGATGAAGATGTGTTTAACGATGTTTTTTATTGCTGGCATTTTGAAGAGATGTCTGAAAGAGATCTGTTTGCATATGATTCCCTCATGGAATCTCGTGTTTGCAACTTGGCAATTATTTTGCTATTTTGCCCTGCTACTAGATGTTTTTTACCTGGAGCAATGTTCCTAATACAGTAGAAATCAGCTGACAATCATACTTGAGGAAAGAGACTCCTTGATGTATTTTATTCCTTGATGTAATGGGCCTGGAATGATACATATTCTATACAAAAGTTTCCATTCCTAAGTGTTTTAGTCTATTTTAAAGCATTTACATGGTTTTATTCAGAGTGTTGTGGTCAAGATTTCCCTTAAAAACTGTTGCGAGTTATGGTTTTGATTTTTGGTTTGGAGTTTTTTTGCGATTTTCCTTCTGTTCTGACCAATTTTCTCTCCTCTCTTGAAAACCCATCCACAGCATTTGTTCCACAAAGATTCCTTACAGAATTCATTTTTTATGCATGTTAATACATGGATTTCAATTGCACATGCATAAATTACATAGAGACTTGGAATAAAGAATCAGAAAATAAATTACTAATCCAGTAATGGTTGTAGACTTTACAAGTACATATCGTGCTATAAATGGTTATGGTATCAAGTGCAAAGGAAGTAATTGCAAATTAAACCCTAGAGCAAGACGGGAAGGAGCCTCACCTTGCCAAAGGGAGTGAATTAGAAGATCTGCTGGGTTTCTTCCACTTGGGCTGACAGCCCTCCTTTGCTAGGCTATCGGTTCTTCTGCAGGAAACATCTCCTTTCCACATCTCTGAATCTCACATGCTTTACAGTACTCTCATCTACTCTGTAATTAAGGGCTTCTCATTTTAATTTAGTTTTGTCTTCTAGGGAGGGTCTTGAAGATAATAACTTCTACTCGACACAGACTTCTCAAGTCTGCTTTACGCTTATGCTGTGTATGCAGCAGGTGAGCAGTGATCATTTTTATCACCAGAGAGTAGAAGAATACCCCCAAGACAGATTGAGTAGCTATCACTGTAATCATACCCCAAGTGTTTAATTGTTGGTTGTAGGATGTTCTGGAGTAATAACTTCATTAGAACGGTAAAATTTAATTTTTCGTTTTACCACTTCTGTATTATTTTATTACTCTTTTTCTAGTGCACTAATCTGAGTTTCAAAAAAATCAGTTCAAAATGTCTTGGGAATCATTTACAGTTTCATAATTCTTTGGTTTTGCCTAGGAAAAAACAAACACAGCTTTCAGATAAACATAAAAGCACCAGCTGTTTTCCTCCAGAACTTTTATTTCCATAATAATTGCCTTTGGAGATAATTTTGCAAGAAGAAGCATATAATATGTGGAAATATTTAAGAATAAGTTTACAATAATTCTATTACTGTAAATACAATGACTGGTTTTCATGCCTCAGTAACTGCTTCAAAGGTCTTACATGTTAGGAGATAAAAAAGGAAAAGAAAGTTCTAGGAAGCTTCCCGGTGCCAACTTGACCATCCTGGGGGCCATTTCTGGAATACAATTTTATTTTTTTCAGAGTTTTCTGGACTATTAATTTAATGAATGATCCGATTTCTTACTTTTCCCTGTGCATCTTTGCAGGAGCTCGATGTCTCCTTCTAGGAACAGGAGGTCTTGGTTTAAGGCAAATTTGGGAAGGAACCTCTGAATAGGTCCCTCCAGAAAACCAATCCAATGGCCCCTCCCCCCAACTGGTTCAGGAAAGGAAAAGAGGAAAAAAAAAAAATTTCTTAGAGGAAAGTGGAAAAAATGTGTTTATTTAACAGGCCAAGCACAACAAATGAACACCAAGGAACAAAACCTCTTGCTGCTCCGCAGAGATGCCCAATCCAGTCAGTCTGTGCCGTGGGTGCAGCTCGGCTCGCTCAGTCTGTGTCCACCATCCCTGGCACTGGGAAATGCCAGGCCCAAGCCAGGCCCGGTGGGCCACAGGGATGAGCTCTTGGTGCTCTGCTGGGGGTTAGTCCAGAGTAGGTTTGAACAGTTCCAAGGAAAAAAAAGGAAAAGAAACTCACAGTTTGGAAAACTTCTCTGCTTCAGCTAGCCACGAACTAACAGAAAGCAAAGGAGAGCTCTCTCCCGCGTCCGCACTGCAGCCAACACTCCCTGTGTGTCCTCTAAAATTGTAAACTCTTATCTTGATGTTTTGAAAACACCCGCCTCAGACATTCCACTGCTTCTTCACTCTTAGATCCAGTCTTAAAGGTGCAGAACTCATTTTTGATTTAAACAGACGAATGGAGATACAATTCAGCATTAACCCAGGACAAGGAGCTCCAGTAATATTGGTAGTGCTTGCCTCCTCTTGGGCTTAGTGCCTTGACTTAGTGGTCGGGCATTTAGATAGTACAGCCCCTTGCTGGGAATATCTTGTCTGTCCTTAGAAGGGCAGACATCTTTGCAATTTCCATCATACAAATCTTAGATTGTGAGTTTGCATTGGCTGAAACCAGAGGGCCCTCCATGAGCCCTGGTGTTTTTTAAAAGTGTCTGTATCCTGCCGTGTGACTGGGATGAACTGTTGAATCTTCCTAGCCAAAACAGCCCACCCTGTGGTGTTAGTGTTGGTGGCTGAATATCCAGACTCTATCCGTTGATACCCCTTAACAAGTTGCCATGGGAATGTTGAAGGGAACATTGATCTTATCATCCTCATTCTGTGTTCCTTTCACTACCTGCTGGCCCAGCTGGCATATGTCCAGGAAGCCAAAGATCTGTCTGCTCCAAGGGGGTTGTGCTCTCTGCTGGATTCTGCCCAATTTCTCACACCTGTGTAATGGAAAGAAAGAGCCTGCACTAACAACATCGTGGGAGAAGAGCACTGCACCATCAAATGGTGCTCTTGGCTTTGCATCATGTGGGAAAATAAATGCTGTTTAAGACTCTGAAAGTAAAGAAGTCGAGCAATGTTACGTGGAAGATTTCTTTTGGGTAGTGTGTGTCCTTTTGTGTGTGCCCCTGTGAGTGACATGCAATTTCTGTGCTGCTGCACTTCTCTTGGATGAAAGGATTTATATAACTGACACAGGCAATCCTTATATTTAACAGAGCTGGTTCTCATATCTTTTCATGATTCATGTCTCTCACTTCAAACCATCTGTCTTTCCATCTCAACAGAAAGGTGATTCCTTAAAATACTTTTGCCAGTCACTCTGCTTGCTTTCTTCCTTACTCCTTCCTGCTTAAAATCACACTAATTTGGTTTCTTCCAACACCAGTGCTTCCTAATCTTTTCCTTTTGCAATGAATCACCCTTCCATCTTCTGTTTTCCCACTCTTCCTACTCCACAGCATCCCTGTAAGCTAATTTTTGATTCATGAGTTGTGTGAGGGTGATGCAAATGAAAATAAGAGGAAATTAACTTCAGATAGTGATGGATTTTCATGTTGCAACTTACTATATTTAGATTTGCATAATACCTGGTTGTATGTCTTAAAAGCTGGCTTTAGACATGGTCCTAAGTGGAGTGTGTGAAGACTCCTCAGGAATGGTGTCTCAAATTTTCATCTCTGACTTGTTGACAGTGTCCGATCAACAGAGTAACTAATATTTGATGCACCCCTTCCTATCATGTGTATTTCTTTCATCCAAATGGTGTTGTTTTAGCATATCACTCAGTAATCTGTGCAAGACCTTGATGAGGTAAGAGGGTGATACAAGGAGCCCATGTGAAAAATGGGGCTGAAGTGTGAGGAGGATGTCTGTGTGCTGGTGAAGGGCTCAGGCTGCAGACCAGACCAGTGAGCAGCTGTGGCAGCACCTGTCTGCAGGATGTACAAGGACTTGTCCCCAGAGGTGCCTCTTCCTCTCCCTCCATATACAGAGTCTGTAGGTGGCTGGCTTGGAGCAGATCCCTCAATTTTAGGTGGCACAGTTGGGTGCCTATTCCCAGAACTGTTTGTCAAGAAGCACAATGTTGGAACAGGAATTGATGCCAAACTTTTCCCAGACTGCATCTCGGCCAGCCATGGGAGCAGGGCTGCTTAGACAGCCCTACTTTGGGTACCAGGGGCAGGAAGAGTGTGCTCACACAGAGACATTTTCCTGTGATTTTAAATTCAGCTTCTTCCACGGGTACAAAATGCAGTCTTTCCAAAGCATGCTGTGTCAGGGCTGTGTTTCATAACCATCAGGGGAAAATCGTTAAAGAGGATAAAAAGCTGGAATTATTGATTGAGTAGCATGGAGGGCAAAGCATAACCTCTCTTTTGCTCATAAAAATACTGTGATTTTCCTCAGCTGTGGAGTAACTTAGGTGCATCTTAAAGCTAGCTGATAAAGAATTTTTTCCTTGGGAAAACTTAGCAACTCAGTTTTTTACAGGTATATTCACATAGTAATAGTATGGCATTAAAGCAATTAGCAATTACAACTGTATATTTTGTAAATTCTCAAATCTATAGAAGTAATATGTTAAGACTGTTGACTAAACAGGTTCTTCATTTTCCTGTTCTGGTTCCCATGCATTACACCTGTTTTTCACAAGGACAGCTTTTTATTTCAGTCAGTGAAGCAAACAATGCACAGCAAAGATGTTGTTAGAATTCGTTGTATTTTAAAACTATGCATGACATGCTGACAGCTGTAATTCATTCTTTTGCACAGATCCCTAACACTTCTTTCCTGTAAGAAGGGGCACTATTTTCTGGTTTTAGGAGGAAGATTATTGGAAACATTCTAAATGAGAAAGGTAGAAAAAGGAAAGAAGGTGGTCAGTCTTAAGTATATATTGAAGAATATCCTTTGTGGAACTGTTTGGGTTTTTTAATGTTTTAAATAATAGTTGTGCTGGCATTGGTCTTGGCTGAGTACTTACCTTTTGTAACTCAAAGGAAATGGGTAAAATAAGCACAAAATCACAGATACAGTCAAGAAAATGCCAAGGGGCCAAAGTCTTCAAGTACAAAGATGAGCAGTTCAGATGTGACAGAGCACTTATTTCTGTTACTGCACAAACTTTATTCCCTTTAATATTCTTAACCTCGTTTCCTCTTTCTGCAGCTGTCAGCTTTGTTCACAGCTTGTCTGTGTGAGAGGGTTACACAGGTGTCTGAGATCCCAAACTGCAGCTTCTTCACTGAACGCACCATTCTCTCATTGGTGTGTATCACTTCAGCAGCAGATTACCTAGAGAGAGGCATGTTAGGGACATCTGTACACCTACAACCAGAACAAATCAACTCTAATGAAGAGTGGCTAGAAATCTGTCTGTGTATACAAGCCCCTAAGATCATATCTAAAAAAAAAAAAAAAAAAAAAAAAAAATCTCCAAAGAATTGGTAATGATGACACAAAACACAAAATAAATAACAACAAAAAGCCCAAACCAAGCCTTCATAAAATACTAACATGCAAGGGGACTGCGTAATTGGGAGAGTTGTCACTGTCTGCTGTGACAGTCTATCATGACTTGATTGATACTACATTTAGGATTTTGGTATAAATCATTCTCAGTAAGAAAGATAACCAATGGTTTAACTGTGTGTTTATTCTAAAATGTAGTGAAAAAACGGCTGATGCTTGGCTGACAATGTTTTGTTGGTTTGATTGAATAATTCCTTGTAGTAGTAGGTAGCCACTCGCCATCCACACATATTGTAGTCTCAATACCCAATGTTTTATAATGACTGGAAAAGTATACTGATTTAGATTCTGCTTCATTGCTAAAGCAGAATTATACTGTATTTTGGTACCACTTTAGCTTTTGATTTAGTTGAAATCTTTTGGGATTTTCTAAAAATAATTCTGTAAATCTTATTCTTCATTATTACCCTGCATTTAGCCTTTATTTCAGGACATAGAAAATCGGACAGTATGTGCATTTTTTCTTATGTTACTGACTACTTCTCAGCGACCTAACTAACCTAACTGATAGATACTACAGTCCAGTAGTGCTGCAGTGTTTCGGCTAATTAAAATGTGTTTTTAGTTACAGTGTTTGCAACAAATCTCTGAGGCATGTATCATGTGCTTTTGGAAGAGCAGAATCTTTTTAAACTTGCATAACAGTTTTTAGGATAACTTGTTGAGGATCTTTCAACAAAGGCATCTCACATGGCTTGCTTAATCTGAAGAGTAAACTGGTGTTTCCCAGTGCAAAGAAGATGTCTCAGTGCTGAGCAGGTCTTTCACCAGGCCCCAGTTATCCTGCCAAGCCCAGCAGGGTCACTGGGATAAATAAACAGCTTAAGAAAGGGAAGGACTAGCCCTAATCTTAAGGACAGTGTTTCTAAGCTCCTGTGCTACAAGTGCTGGGACAGGCAGGCATTTTACCCCACTGCAGCCCTCAGACTGCTTCATCACTATTGCCAGTCCCTGCAGTGCCTGGCAATGCTTCCGCAGTTTCTGTAACAGAGGGAAAAATTAGCAGTAGTTCAGTTTGTTTTCTTAGACATGACTGCCCTCTCTGGGCTTCAGAAGTAATTTCGAAGTAGCCAGTGCTACTCCCAGTGCCACTCCCTGGGCTCCACTCCGTTACAAGCATCTCTGCAGAATGCTGCACCACAGCTCATGTCCGAGACCAAACCACCCTCGTCTCTTCCAGGCTGGCTTTAGCCCAGGCTGGTTCACAGTCCAGTCTGGATGGTACAGGGGCAAGCAAAGAGAGAGCTAAGGGGAGTGCAGGCAGGCAGCTTTCTGCAGGAGTGACTGGGCCCAGCAGGGAGGGACAGTGGTAAGCAGGGTAAGGAGTGCCAGCCCCCAAGAGTTCCTGTTTCTCCCTCAGCATTCTCCTAGAGAAATTGGCTGTTCATGGCTTGGACTGCTTCACTGTTCACTTGGTAAAAACCCAGCTGGATGATCAGACCCAGCGAGTGGTGGTGCATGGAGTTACATCCAGCTGACAGCTGGTCACTGCTGGTGTTCCCAGGGCTCAGCATTGGGACCACACCTTGAATCCTGTGCCCAGTTCTGGGTCCCTCACTACAAGGACAATGATGTGCCAGAGCATGTCCAGAGAAGGGAAGTGGAGCTGAAGTAGGGAGTGCATGTCCTGTGAAGACCAGCTGAGTTAGCTGGGGTTGTTCAGCCTGGGGAAAAAGAGGCTAAGGGCAGACCTTATTGCTCTCTACCCAGAAGGATGCTGCAGCAGGTGCAGGTTACTTCTCCCAAGTAACAAGTTGTGTCAGGGGAAATTCAGACTGGATATTAAAAAAAAATCTTTATAGAAAGGGTGGTCAGGCATTATTGGAACAAGCTGCCCAGGGAAACAGTGGAGTCACCATGCCTGAAAGCAGTCACTGAGCATGTGGATGTGGCACTTGGGGACATGGTTTAGTGGTAGACCTGGCAGTGCTTGGTTAACTGGTGGACTCAATGTTCTTAGAGATCCTTTCCAACATAAATGTTTCTGTGATTATTTGTTAGGTATCTGACATGATTTTTCGCCATACATTCAAGCCCTATCTCTTTAATTTCCTAATCATATGGGTTGTGACAGATCTGCAAGAAAGCTGAGCCTAAAATCAATGCACAGCTTCCTGGCTTCTAAGTGTTCATGTAATTTTCTGTGAGATACCCACAGTGTTCAGGTCATGTCTGATTGGTGCTGTTCCTGGGTGGAATACAATGTCCTTTTACAAGTCATAGGACCTTTGAAAATCATTTTAAGTAGCCTATTTGAGTATTTCTGTATTTTGTCTGATAAAGGAAGTTGTTTGATGCAGTTTATTTTTATGGCAGCCTCATGTTTAATTGGCCCTTTTTTGGTTCAGGGCTTTCTGTTTGGCTCATGTGGTACTGGATTGTGTGGTGTTCAATGCTCCTTTGCTTCTTTGTATTCAGTACAGAAAAAGCAGATATCTGAAATACTGCTCCCCGGATACACCTGAAAATCTAAGGAGACAGTAGCAGTGGCAGGTTGCCGACTGTTCCCTTCCTGCATGCCATTTCTATCTGTGCAAAATTTTGCAGTCCTTTTTGGTATTGGTATTATTGGAATTGTCAGTGGTTTTCGTAGTATTTGGCATTGTCATTTCAGAGATGCTAACATCACCACCAACTGCAAGGTGATGGAGAATCAGAGCTGGGAAGAAGCAGTGGTGAAAAGGATCAGTCCAGTGGCTATGTTATGTGTTCTGTGGGTCTTTTTGGACGCTACTGCAATTTCTAGAACTGGAGCCAGACTAAAACGTTTATCAATAGTGCTGTCATACGTGATAAATGAAAAGGTAAAACAACAGAACATGGTCATAAACAGGACTTGTGAGTCTCATCAGCAGAACATTAAAACCCAACTCTTAAGTAGATTATAGCTGGTTTATATTCTGGATTAATGCACACAGACATACCCAGGCATGCATAGGCTGTAGCAAGTGCCAGAGCTTTGATACCCACTTCATCACAGTGGTGCCACTGATGACATGGTCACCCTGTTCAGTTACAGAAGAGCTTCCTTGGGCTCTCTTCTATCTGTCCACTCACAGCAAACACTGCTATACACATTCTTCTAAATTAGTTGGCAAAATGTTAAATTGTTTCTTTCAGTCTGTCATTTCTCTGTGCATCTTCCATCCTAACAGAAGGAAGGGTTTTATTATTCTTAAAATCACCAAATCTCTGTCTAGCATGAAAAAAAAAAAATGCTTTCATGGAAGGTTGCATATTACACTCACTGCTTTTTTTGTTACTTTCCATAGCAGCTGGAAAATATCACAAACTGGATACACTTTTATTTTGCTTTTCCTTGTCATACTTGTATTCACACACATTTACAGGATGTCTGTTAGGATATCTGCCATAATTCTCTGCTGCCAGTATCTTAAAGTATTGATAAACTACAGGAATAGTTCATGATTTTTCAGGGTCTCAAATTGCTTTTAAAATTGGGATTACCTGAATCCTTCTTCTGTAATTGAAAACTCTCTTTTGGACTTGGTTCAGTTGTGTCCAGAGGTATTGAGGCAAGTATAAGATTTCGATGGATTGGGAGAAGTCAGAATCATGACAGTAGCAGGGGTGATGAACTTATTTTTGTGAGAGAATGAGAGTCTGCTGTAATCCTGGTCACAGACTCCCTTTGGCAGATGCTTTTCATGCTTTATCTTCTGAGCTGACATTTCACAGGAGATAGATGTATTATATATATATATACACACATCCACATGAGAGAGAAACAAAATCAAGTCAGGGAGATACAGACTCCTTAGAAGAGATTAGAGATTGGAAGGCCACAAAGTAGGTACTGATACCATCTCTGGAGAAAGTCATTAGTTTTGAGCGGGATGAGGGAGATAATGCCCACATCTCAGAATCCTTTCTGTTGCCATGCTGCGTGGCACAGCAGCCTTAATGTCTCTCCATGCCACATCAGCACATTTCAAAACCCATCTCGAATATCTAAGAGAGTGAAAAGGCACTTTGTGTCCCTGTGCACTGGGAGGCACACACAGCCCGCATCTGCCTGTGATTTGGTCCTCAGTTGTCCTAGCTCCCCAGTGTAACTTCCAAAACGTCCTTGGCTTTGCATTGTGGCATCACAGGTCATCTGCAGCAGTAGACAGCTTGAAATGCAGGCAGGTGGTTGGCTGCATTTTCCAGCTCAGTGTTTCATTAGTCTCCATGGCATCTGCAATGGAGAAAGTCTCAAAACATCAGAAAGAAGAAAGAACTGAGAGATGGGAGGGAAGGCTTTGCTTTCTCCAGCTTGTTCCTGAAATTACTGAGCAGCAAAATCACTCTTGCTGTTCATGGAAGACTGTCAAGTAGCATTTCTGGACAGTGACACTTTTACGTAACACAGGCAGCAGCAGATTTTACTTGAGTGTGATGGTATGTTTGTTTCTGTAAGATTTCTGTCTGGTGTAAAATTTGTAATTGTAATGAAAATGTCAGTTCAACTTTTTCATCACTGGTCACAAAGAAAGGCAAATGTCAGGAAGCAGGAGGAAATTAGGAAACAGTACAGGGAATATCACTGTGCTACTGTACAGGTCTGTGGTGTTTCTACAATTTGTGTGTGGTACACAGGTCTGATCCTCACAGCCCCAAAAAGAGGTAGCATAACAGGGGGAGGTCTGGGGAGGTCAGCAGGCACAGTGGGGGTGCAGAACTGGCCTCCTCAACCTGTAGGTGAGCTAATGGGATGGAAGGGAAGCATGATTCAGGTCAGTAAGATCATGAACAGCATGACATAGGTGGGGATGATTGTTACCTCCTCTTCCACTATGAGGTTTTGAAATATCAAGTTTGAGTAGTGGGTGGAAAACAAAAGAAAACTGTTCTACCCTGTGCACAACAGCTATGGAACTCCTTGCAAACAAATTCTGTTTATCTGAGTTCAGCAGGATGTTGAAGAGGTTAATCATAAAGTAACCTTTTAACTCCATCCATAAATTCCACTGACTCAGCAAGGAGGAGCCATTTACCAAATCTCCAATTCAGACAGTGCTGGAAGCTGGATATGTACGCTTGCTCTGTCCCTGTATACTTCACCTTGCATCTCTTTCTGGCTGCTGCTGGTGCAGGTGGACCTCTGATCTCACCCAGCACAGCTCCTTGTATATTGTCATGGTTCTCAACACTTCTAGGGCAAAGTGCAGGACCTCTCTTTCCACGTCGTAACCGTTGGAACTGTCTCCATGAAAAATAGAAAAAAAAAAAATAAAATAAAACCAAGGGGATTAGCTAAATATTGAGGTTATATGATTTACAAAGTGCTCTAATACGCCATGAATGATGCCAGAATGAATGATGCCAATGAAGAATGCCAGAAAACTGTCAGGGTAGTTGAGACTGCTGTCAGATGCCTTGGAAGTGGCCTGTTTGACTGCTGCAAGGAGCTATTAGAGAATCAGCTGTAAGGACGTTTAGTACAGTTGAGAGCCCAAAGCAGTCTTACATCAAAGTGTTGTATTACAGAGGTCGTTACTGTAGTTTTAATTGGCAAAAATCTGCTGTGACTTATTCTACAGACAAGGACATAACTTGCAGTTGAACAGATTTTTGTCTGTGATTTGGTTTAACACATGGTGAAAACAATTGATTAAATCATGATTTACCAAATTGCTGTATCTCATATTTTTTAACTGATTGGAACAAGTACCCATATAAAAGCAAGGGAAGGAGGAAGAGGAAACAAGAACGGCTCTGTGACATACAGCTGTGGTTATGTAGAAGGAGGGGAGGAGTAGTTTCAGAGAGGCACTTCTGAGGTTGTCAAGGTTACAGGTAGTTCTGTAGGTGAGTGCCTTGGGCATTCTCTGCTGAGAATTGGCATCAGCTGTTTCCTTCCAAGACAAAAAAAAAATGGCATTTTAATTAGATGGTTGCCTTTGTCAACACTGAAGCATAGAATGTAAGTCATTGGAAACCTCCATGGGTCCAGTGAAATGATTTTCTCAAAACAATACAATAGCAGCATTTACTCCAATAATATTTCGAAACTTCCTTAGTTTTTAAGTGAGACAAGGATTTCTTTATAATCAATGAATTAACCACCTGGATCTGCCTTCTTAGTTCTTTAGATGCCAGTAAAAATGTTACTTTTGGAAGCTAGGATTCACTGTTTCAGATGCAGGGAAGCCAAGAGCTGTGTGCCAGTCTGGTGCTCAGTGTGAGAGCTGAGGATTTCACACTGAACTTGCTGCTTTGAGACATTGTTGCAATGGCAGCAACTGTGCCTTAGCCCTGGGAGAGAAATCTGTGCTGATAGCAGCATGGTATGGCTCAAGTGGAGTCTGACAGCACCAGTTGTATACTTTAGGAAAACAAACAGCATCGTTGTAGATTCAAGCTGCACTCAGAATTGATACAGTATGTCATAATGCATTTTCTGCCAGATTTAAGAGTGATACAGCAAGATCTTATCTGCTGTGAAGAAGTGCAGCACCACTGACTGCCTTAGTGCTATGTAAGTGTACACAGTTAGGGATGGGCCAGGAGGTTTATACTGCAGAGCAAACCAGCCAGCAAGCACTGAGCAAGTACCAGGTGCTGAAGTTGGGCAGAGTAGTGGTGTAGCCAAGAAGGATCTCAGAAAGCAGGCAACCTCCTTTGTAGACCAAGGAGAAAACATTCACTGCTCCTGAAGCAACAACATCTAGCGAGAAAGCCCACCACTGCTGCGGAGTTGGAACAATTTACTTGGAAATGTTTTCCACGTGCTAAGTCAGGTAATTTTGCAAACTTAAAAACTCAAAATGGCTTATCTTTTGAAAATCTTGCTAAATCAATATAAGCTTCCCAGTTTTAAGTAAAGCAGTAATGCTATCAAGTGCATTGCCATTGGGGCATCTGAGCACTCTGCATGTAGAGGACCTCCCTCTTCAAAGGGAGACTGAGGAAAAGGCACTCTTAAGCCTTTAAAACCAGCCTTTGTGTGCCTGCCATTCCTCCTAGTCTTCCCCACTGTCTGTTCAAAATATTCAGTTTCTCAGTTTCCCTACTGTCCTTTTGGACAGGCAGAGAATCATTAATGGCTTCATCATCATTGTGACTCCAACTAGACTTGATGCTCCTTGTGGGTCCCTTCCAACTTAGAATATTCTGGGATTGTGTGGCAGGCAGGGGCCAGGGAAGGGCTGCTGGAGGCACAGGAGTAGCCAGAGCAGCCCTTCACCAAGGGTTCCACCAGTGCTGTCCCACATATACCCCATCACTGCAGGCTGGTCTCATCAGTCCAGCCATGTCAGTCTGTGTTCTGTGTCTGCTCCTCAGAGGAAGAGGAAAGGGATGAGCATTCCCTACTTGGTGGGAAGGGAGCCACATGACACACAAGCTCATACAGCTTCAAAATTGAATGAGGGTTTGGGGTGAAGCTCAGAGTTATTTTCCCTGAGAGTTTGGAGAAATAGTAAAAGGAGAGTTGTGGAATTATTTTCCCTTGTTTGGACATTATATTGCACTGACATTTATGTGCATGATGTTGCAGTAATCCAGTCAGTTCAGCCTTTTCATTCATGACCTTTTCTGTAACATTGCCCTCAATGTTTTGTGTGGTATTGTAGAGAAAAGGGTGAGGGCAGGGATGCCAGCTGACTGTTGTCAGCTTAAGTACAATATAAGATTTGCCCTTACAGTAATGATGGGTGCAAATGCAGAACCAGAAAATGTGCAATTTTCTAAGGAAAAGTTCCACAGTACTAAAACAACATTTGTTGCTGCCATTTATTTTTTCCAGGTCCCTTTCTCAGGTAGATGGTTATTGATCTTCTGTAGATTTACCAAAGCAATGACTTAACCCATATAAAAGCAGTAGTGTAACAGTTGAGGTCTAACTTGTTGAATCTTTACATTAAATAACTTTCTGGTGTAAAAAGAACTCATCACACATGACATCAAAATGTTGCTAATTGTGACTGGAGGCATTTACATTCTGGATCCAAGTGAATTATATTATGTGTGTTGCACCCTTTTTACATCATTCCCCAGTTGTTTTTTATAACCTATAACATTTGCTTTTCCAGAATGAAATAAATCCTGTACAAGGGATTGGCATCACTTTTTTTCCTATGATGCCTTTTAAATAGTGTTTAAATTTCAAGTGGTGTTTTAGGTTGCATACGAATTCTCCATGGAAAGTAGATTCTGCTTTTAATATTTTAACTCTTTATATCATATAGCTTTGTAAATCATGGGGCTGTTACAGTCCAGCATGTAAAACACTCAGGTATCTACCTAATGTGCAGGTGAGTGCATTTTGGGATGACACTTTATTAGGGGCAAGAAGAATACTGTATTTCACAGAAAAAGAATTATACAGATCAGCATGCAAATATTTTAAACAAAGTTCCACCGAGGACAGCATGGTTAACTCTGTCTTACCTTGGTTGAAAACCAGGGCACCTTCCAGTGTGCTATGGGGACCCAGAAGAATTGCTTCCACCCCAAAAGTCCTCCTTCCAGTGTTTCCAGCTCAGTAATACTTTGCATGAACAGGCAGAGGGACTGAAAACACAGAAGTATCACAGCAACATTAAGATAGTAAAGCAGGCGATTTTAGATGAGATGCTGTACTTTGCTGCACTTTCTGCATCCAGATGGGCAGGAAGTCACCCAAAATTGTGGAAGAAGCCACATATTGAAGATAATTGTCAATAGTTAGTTCCAAAACTGGAATAGGTTGCCCAGGGAAGTGGTGGAGTCGTTATCTCTGAAAGTGTTCAAAAGGTATGTGGATGTGGCACTTGGGAATATGGCTTAGTGGTGAACACAGTGGTGTTGGGTTAACAGTTGGACTCAGTGACCTTAGAGGTCTCTTCCAAGCTTAACAATTCTACAGTCTGTGATTCCATGAGAACAAAGTATGGGCTTAAATATTCCAAGCATTAAGAAGGAGTACAACTTGGGGAAGCAAATTTCTGCAGGTCTTGTAGGTCTCTTCTAGAGGTAACTCCTCAGAGAGGAAAATCTTTCTTTATGGCAAATTTGACATCTAATTCTCAGGCTGTTGTGTGCCCACAAAGACGTAATCTCTTTCAATTAAGTATCTGTTAAAACTTATTTGTGAGATGTTTGGTTTGTGCCTTAAAATGCGCAGCCTCAGTAGGTGGGCTACATTTCCTGTAGAAGAAGCCGTGCTCTTTGGTGCAGGTCTTGGAGTAAATCCTCAGCAATGGAAGACTGAGCCCATCTGGAATATATTTACTTGTATGGCAAACAGCCTGGTGGTCAGCAAGTGTTTTGTGCATCCATAGCCTTTAAGAATTTCAGCTGTATCAGATCAGCGTAACCCTGGCCCCTCCTACAAGTCCTGCCCTGATGACAGTAGTGCCAAAGTGCCCTGAAGTGGCCAGGCTGTGCCTGAGCAGCTGCTGTGTGTGCTCATTGAATGGAAGGGCTGAGTCCCACTGGGGGCGTTACAGTGGATAGATACATGGTCAGAGGGTTTAATGCTGCTTTGTAGGTGCATGTGGATTTTCAAGGCAGAAATAGACTTGAAAATAGGCAGAAATAGAATAGGCCCTCATAGCCTTCTGCTTTGTGAAAGAAGTAGATTGGTCTTCCGAAAGTTGTGCTGGTGGGTTTACTCCTGCCTCATCCTTGGGAATGAAGTTATTTCAGTGTGATATGAAAGGAGGTTTTTGTAGACTTACGGACTTACATAAATGGAATATTTCATTTTATACATGAAAAGTGTCCTCATTCAGAAGAGGCTGAAGCTATTCCACTCTGCTGGAAACAGACTATTTTCTCATAAAAGGGAAGATAAACTCATGTGATACTATGATTACTACAGAAGCTAAAATGCTTGCTTCCAGTGGGAAAAAAGTAACAAAACGTATAAGCAGCTCTCTAGTAGCTTAAAGTAGCACTGTTGAATTATCAACAGCTGACATTTTCTCTAGTTTCAGTCTGTGTTCATCTGTACCCATCAAGGTGTGCCCAGGTCTCTGTCACAGTTGCACGTTGCTCAGAAAGGTTTTATTGCACCTTCCTGCATGAAGGGCCGGGGCAGTCCATACCAGAAACATCCAGCCACTTTGACAGGCAAGGTCCTTGTGTTCTTTGCTGCTTTTGTGCCTTGTGCACGATGCCCATGTTTGTTTAACGTGCCCAGTGTTGCTTACTTTGCGGTAAGTTTTCCGTGCCCAGGTCTAGGACTGTGCTAGGCTGGATTGCAGTGTGCTGTTTGTGTCACATAATGAACTCTCTTCTTCTTTCAGGCCCGAACTGCTTTGCAGAAACCCTTGTCATTCCAGCGGGCCGGGAGGTGAAAACCGATGAATGCACTATATGTCACTGTACTTACGAAGAAGGCACTTGGAGGATTGAACGGCAAGCGATGTGCACTAGACATGAATGCAAGCAAATATAGGAAATCTACAAATATACGGACTTTTCATGGTTTTTATAAAATATCCCACAGCAGTGAGCACCTGAGATGACCCAGGGATCTGAATTAGAAGATTCTGGCAAGGAGCAAGGACTAGAATACTGGTATTTTGTTTTTCAGAGTAACATAATACTGCAAGGCAAAGAAGTGCATATATTTAAAACGTTTGGACATAAGAATACCTGTCTTAAATGTGTTATTTTCACAGTGAGTACACTAAAATACACTATAAAATATTCTATGTATTTCTATAATACCATTATAGAGCTTAAAAATAAATGTTTTATATAGACAATACAGATTGAAGTACTGTGTCATTGCCTCTCCTCTTGTATACATGCGCCATGGCTAAAAAATTACATTTCTGTTCCAGTTTCACTATATGAGGGTTTTCTTGTGCGTTTTTTTGTTTTCTTTTGGGTTTGGGTTTTTTTTGCTGTTGCTTATTTAGAGGTTATTGGGGCAGGCAAGAGATGGCACATGATGAAATTTTGACATTCTCAATTTTGGAAAAAAGAGGAGAAGGATAGGCTTTCAGAGAACGTGTGTTCATTTATGAACATAAATGGGCTGTAATGTAGAGGTGAGCCAGCTCCATATCTTACTTGTGCTCCTGTTTCTGGCTCCACAGCCTAGATAACTTGGAACAGTGGATGATATGAAACTGGTCTCTCATAGCTGCTGCGATAAAAATTTATTCAGATTAATTCAATTCTTAATATTCATTTCAGATATAAAATTTATCAGCAGGACAAATATCTCTGTGACAAATTATGGCATCACCAAGCTGGTGGAAGTGATGGTCAATAACCACAGAGCATCACTGATGGGATGCATAATGGATATGGAGAAGTGCAGCTTGGAAGGGCTACAGCAGCCAAACAAGCCTTCGCTGATGTGGCTCCACATTGCTGAGTTGTGGGTAGGAGAGCTGGTTAGTAGCTGCACCATTCCCTAGACTCTGCTCTTGCCACCTTGTTGGAACCTGGTTCAACATTTTGTTTGGCAGTGTGTACAGGATCTGTGACACTGTATTGAAGTGAAAAGTTTAGAACTCCATCTTTGAATCCATCCGAGGATTTCTGCACATAATCTGTCCCTGACTGCATTGAAGGTGAATTACATCTCCCTGCTTCAGCCTCCAACAGCCTTTACTTTAAATTCATTTCAGTTTTAGTTTAGTTTGTCACCAAATCCAACAATATGTCTGCTTTGGATACCCGTTAAGGCAATGGCTCAATAAATAAGGATTTACTTTTAAGCTTTTGCTGGAGGGAAAATTGATGAATAAATGTCTGAAACCGGAAGACTATTGCTTAAATTCCCACTTATTCTTTGCTAATTTCTCCTATGGCGTGACCTGGTTACCAGCTTTGTATCCATACAAAATATGACTTTCTTCTGCTTCTGATCACTGAGGGACTTTTGCCGGTGACTTCAGTGGATCCCAGTTATCATGTCATGTCCTTACTTTGAGCATATTTCTATCACTGTGAGTTACTTGGGAGTAAAGGATGTATATTTTGTAAAAAAACTTGTGATAAAGTTTACCAATCCATTTCATAAGAATCAGTAGTCATACGACAGAAAGGCAGCTCCTGCCTAAGCCAGTCAGACCCATGCGTCATGGCTATGTGGGCCACTGCTTACCGAAATCAAGTGTCTGCACAGCTCTGAGGAGTGCCGTTTGTGCCAGTGGTCTTCCATGCAGGACTTCTCAAGTGGAAGCACCCATGTAGGAAGCAGCCATGAAACTCGAGCAGAGAAGGTGAACTTGCAACTCATCATGGGATGGCTTTTCCAAGTGGCTGCTATGTGCCTCTAAGAGACACAAGTGTTTTCAGTGAACTGTGAGAAACTCACAATTTGTGTCTTTCAATGTTATAACCATAATGAGTAAACTTTTGGAAATCTCACCTCAGACTAGTCACGCTTTGTGTCATCTTCACTGAAGATTCTTGTTAAGCCTTATACCATTTCATAGGCAAATTTCAATTCTTTTAGGCAGGTCTATTTGTTGAAGTAGTGAGTACAAAGGTAAAGGGTTAGTTTCTAGTGTAGCTTTTATAAATATTTTCTATTGCACATTTTTTAAAAAATATTTTTCTGTCTTTCAGTCCTGATACCAATGTATTAATGTCATTTTTACTGTAGTAATAGGATATCCTTTCAATTGCATGTGAAACTTCCCAGGCATGTTCATCTTGACATCCAGTGTTGTGAGTGGTTTTATAAAGATGTTATATTTTGAGTTGTATAGTTTTGGGGTCTTTTTGAGAAGCAATCTTCAGGTATTTTTAGATTTTTTTTTCTTCTTTTTATGGAGTGATGTGGAAGTTATACTGAGTTTTTGACCTTCTTTATGCTTAGATCACTGGCCACAACCAGTAATATTTGGCCTGTAGTATTGCCACATGGAGCTCTTTGGTTATCCCTGAGATGGGGAAATAGGCTGAGTAACTCCATCTGGGCAGATCTCACCAGTCTTGCCCAGTTGGCACACAGCGTGCTTGTGGGATAATACTAGTAGGGAGCTAATCACCACACAGCCACTCACTCCCAAACTGCCCACCCAAGTGGAATGGGGGAAAGAAAATGAAGAGTAAAAACAAGAGAACTCATGAGTCAAGGTGAGAACAATTCAAAAAGAGAGAAGGGAAAGAAGAAAGAGGAAACAAAAAAGCATGGCAATGGCCACCACTCACCACCTCCTATGGGCAAGCCAGTGGACAGCCAGTTCCAACGCAAAAGATAGACAACTTTGCCTCAACCTCCCTCCCCTTTATTTTTCTGCCGAGCAAAGCACTGTATGACATGGAACATCTCTTTGGTTGCTTAGTTCAGGTCACCCACTGGTTGTGAGCCCTTCCAAGCTCTCACGTGCCCCAGTTCTACTTGCAAGGGATCAATGAGAAGCAGAAAAGACCTTGGCACTGTGTACACCTTGTGCAGCAATATCCAAAACACCTGTGTGTTTCAGCATTGCTTTGGTCTCAAATCTAAACCACAGCACCCTCCTGCCTATTACAGAGTGTAATTCCATCCCAGCATGTAGTGATTCTGCCAGCAACCTCACACAGGCACAGAGGAAAACACACCAAAAGACCCCAAAAGCTAGACTCCAACCAGTGACTGCACCAAGCAGCATGTGGGCCTTTGGCAGCAGAATTAGGGAGCTGAGATTTGCAGCCTGATGTGTAATGTCACTTCATGCAGACAGGCTAAAAATTTTCTAGTTATTTGAGCTGATAATGAAAATAGGGAAAATAAAATATTTAAAGTTAGCCATTACAGAACACATTTGGGAAACATTCGCCTTTAATTTAATCTCAAAGCAATAGAAAAACAACCCCAGAACTCCTGTGGTGGCCACATGTACTAATCTAAATGTTATGCTTTGGTTATGTAATGTACCTGTTCATATGTAACATTAAAAAATAAGAGAAAAACCATCTGCATCATTTCCAGTGAGCTAAACTCCAGAGAATATCTTCTTTCCTACTGAAGCCTAGAAACTCAGCTGGTTTTTGCTTCAGTGCAGACAGGATTGTGCATCCTGAACATGAGTTCTTCATCTTTGCGGGTGGGTTGTGTCTATTAAAGTTGTATTTCCAGACACACTGATAACTTATAAATAATTTTGTATTTGAAGGCCTATTGCTTGGATAATGAATATTCTTCTCAGATGTTCTTGTGTAGCTGCATTGGCATGAATATGAGATTTCTGCTTCTGCTTCACTTGCTTCTGCTTATTTCCCACTTGAAATCAAGACAATCCATTTCTGTAGGAGTGCATTATACATGAATTTGCCTTCCAACCTGTGTAAGCAGGTGCCTGAAGAGATTACATTCTTGATGGTTTCAGGTAATTATAAAATTGCACAGTTAGTGTGCAGTAGGATTCTCTATACTACTCATTTAAGCCACAAAAATGGAAGAGCCGATATTCACTTAAATATTATGTGAGATTTAAAAGGCAAAAGGGGAAAAAGAGGAAGTGTGGGAAGTGTGAGAGATAGATGAGCATTACAATAGGAATGTTCAAAAAAAAAAAAAAAAGGTGACCGAATACTTGAATACTGGAGGATACTGCCCAGAGATGTTGAGATGTTTTGATGTTTTGGAGTCTCTGTCTTTGAGGATGGCCAGATTCTAATTGGGCATGGCCCTGAGCAGCCTGCTGTAGCTGAAGGTGCATTCAGCAAGGTATTGTATGGGATGATCTATAGAGGTGCAAAATTAAAAAACAGGTTCTAATGACATTGAATTAGTCTTTAAAACATACAAGAAAGAAAGAGATGATGAAAGGCTCCCTCACTTTAGAAAACAGCCATTCTGTTTCCATATGGGAAACTGCACTGTCCTGCTTGTAAAGTACTTGATGTTACTTTTGACAGTAAATTTAATACCTAAGTTATCTTAGTCCTGAGATACATAGGAGGATTTTAAAGGGACACATTATTTAAGAATCTAATGTAATCCAATTAAATGCTCCATTTATTCCCCTTATCAGGCAATGACTTTTCTTCACAGCCTGTGTTAAGATGGATTTTCTTTCTGCAAAAATAAAACTTCTGCTGCATTAAAAACCAAACTCAAACTGGGGAGACAGCACTGAACTGAATATCATAGACTTATTTTCCTGACTATCCAAGAATTCAATTTTTTCTTCACTTTTTGGTTAAAGTACTATTTTAGAAAGTACATAACTTTCAGTTCAGTTTTGAGAGGACAGCCACTCCTTCTCAGAATCCTCTTTCCTTTGAAAATATGTTTAGGCTCAACCACACTGAATATGAAAATTTGCAGTCTCTTGACATTACATTAAACAACTTCCATAGCAGGCAAAAATAAACACAATCAAGTATGTTATTTATTTATTTAATATGCCTGTAAAAGAAATACAGGAAAACTCCAAACGTGTCACTCAATAGTTACAAAGAAGTGGAAATAATGATAGGGAATATTAAATTATAGGGAAAAAGTATTTTCTCGGCTAAATCAGTATAAAACATGTATTCAGAAGCCCAGGTAAACACTGTTTACTGAGTTCAGGATTTCTTCCACAGGTAGAAATAATAAAGTCTCTGTACTTGACTACAGTCAGTGAATGAGAGGAAACATTCACCAATCCTGGTGTAAAATGCCTTTGTTCATAGTAGGCAGAATTAAAGAAAAAACCTTTCCTTTTTCCAGTAAGTTCTAAAGTGTGTGCAAACTTTGTGAAATAAAGTGAATTTCACCTCTCAGGAGGACCAAATCCCACTATATCTATACTCTGCTAAAATTAATAAATGCATGCATGGAGAAGAAATTCCATATTCTGGTGTGTATAATATCCCAGTGAAAAGTGCATCAGCTTTATTATTCTCTCTCAAAGTATAGATGTGAATCTGTAAATGCCTTTAATTGATGAAATAATCTGGCAACTAGAGCTTTCCATTCCTGATATAAAGGAAGGCAAATTATAAAAATGTCAAACCACTGCTTAACCTAAATGTCTGCTTCCTTAAATAACTGCATCCATTTCAGAGGGTAATTCTCAAATTAGTTTGCTATCCATACCTCAGTAAGGTCCATTTGCTGTATTACTTGTTAGAGTTTTGTTTAACAAAACCAAAGTCTGTATTTTCACAAAAGCAATACTGTATATTATGCTCTCTCATTAGTCACTGCTAATTCAAATGAATGCTAACTAATTTAGTGCTGTTGTGAGTGAGAAATCATGGAGATAACACAGACATGCAGTGCTTCTGCCTAATGTAACAACCCAGTGCTTTTTTCAATTCTGGTTACCACAAGAGAATAAGGAATAGGTGGCCTTTAGTCTAAGGGTTACAGTAAAAGAGAATTTCTTAACTGCCAAACATGTTGTAAGGTTCTTTTCCAGCTATTTATTTTCAAATGGCATTTCATAAAAAGCACTATATTATATATTCTGCTAGTTATGCTATTTATACTAATGTTTGAGTTAACAGTGTAACTCTGTAGAATGTTAAAAATGCTTGCTTTCCATTTTCTTTCAAGTGTCTAAATTGCATATATTTTATACAAAAAACTTCCTATATACTTAATTCAAACCAGAATGGCAAGTAATACAGTCTTAGTAGTTACTTTAAAATGTACTGTTTTTAGTTTGGTGTCCTTCAAATTAAAATATAATATATTTGGAGCTTCAGGCTCTGCCATGTTAAGAAGATAGTAGTGGGAATCTTGTAGTATATGTAAGTTAATACATCATATTGAGAAATTATTTTTTAGATGTAGGACAGTATTTCTTTTTAGTTCCTTTATTTCAGAGTAGAGTTTATCTAGATACATATTTACCTCTGTGGTCCATATTTATGCTTAAAAAAACAAATACCTACAAACCTTATTTTCCAGATGTGTCAAAGAGGTGAAAATGGTATCATGGTTTCACCCCAGCCAGCAACCAAGGTCTGTGCAGCCATTTGCTCACTGCCCCACCAGCATGATTGTGGAGAGAACACGAAAGGTAAAAGAAAACACATGGGTTGAGATAAAGACAGTTTAATAGGGAAAGCAAAAGCCAAACAAGCAAGCAATGCAAAACAAGGAATGAGTTCACTACTTCCCATGGGCAGGAAGATGTTCAGCTGTCTCCAGGAGAGCAGGGCCCCATCATCCTTAAAGGTTACTTGGGAAGACAAACACCCTCACTCCGATGTTCCCACTTCTTCCTTCTTTCCCCTATCTTTGTGTGATGTCAGGTGATCTGCAATATCCCTTTGGTCAGTTGGGTCACCTGTCCTGCCTGTGTCTCCTACCAGCTTCCCAAGCATTCCCAGCTCTCTCACCAGCACAGCAGTGTGAGAAGCAGAAAAGTCTTTGGCTTTGTGTAAGCCCTGTTCATCAATAAAAAAAAGCATCTCTCTATTATCAACCCTTCAGCACAAATCTAAAACACAGGCCAGTAGCAGCCACTGAAGAAAAATAATTCTACCCCAGCCAAAACCAGAACAAATGATTTTCACATCTCACTGATTGTTATAAATGAACTAGATGGAAAAGAAATGGAAGAAGGTTATGAACTCTGTAATATTTATTAAAAACTAAGCAATTTGAAAATACAAAACAAATAGGATTTTGAACAGGAGTCCACTAGTGAATGCCAACTTAAGCAAGGTGCTTGGTGAATGGTGATGACAAGGAATGCATTGAGTCAACCACTCAGTAATTCTCAGCAGTCTTACAAAAGTAAAGAAGATGAGTGTCAAGAAAAGTATCATGATACTTCATGTAGCTGTTTGTTTTCTTTGGGTAAGAGCAAAAGTCTTGTGCTCAACAAGATGGACAGATGACTGACCCAAGTGGATATGTTACATCCTTTGGAAAGAAGTTACCAATGGGTCAATAGTGATGATATAACTAACCGTGAAAGAAAGACTTTCTTTCTTCTAGGATGGTTTTGCATCGGAGGCTACATGGCATCTTTCATGACCTTTCACGTACTCTATGAGCTGCTCACTATAATCCTCCTGACCAAGGACTGAATGGGCTGGGAGCTGAAAGCTACAGTACAGACTCCTTACATCAGCCCATGTGGAGAGAACCGAGGTCTGTCAGCAAAGGATTAAGTATGCAAAATACAATCTCTGCTTTTATATTCAAATAGCTTTGTGATTCCAATACTTCTCTAATAGTATTAACCTAGCAGATATTCTAAAGACCTTAAAAATTAACTAGTCCTAAGTGGTATGACCTAAAACATCTTACCAATATGATGATAAATCATTATTTCTTAAAAATATATGTATTCTATTTATGTGAGCAAAACAAACTGTACACATTTTTAAAATATTCATATTACTATATTAACATACATAAGACCTATTTCAAGAGTGAAAATCCCTCAGATGTTAGTTTTGTTACTCCATATGTCAAACCACCATCACACTGAAGACAGTGAATTTTATTACTTCATATAACTATGGCCAAAAGAAAAAAACAGCGGAATTTCAGTGACATTAACAAATAATATTTACATTCAAAATGTTCAGAATTCATCTTTATTTGAAATAGTTTTCTTCAGTGTTCTGAACTGATGATGAAAAAGTTGTTTATATATTTTATACATCATCCATTTCTAAAACCATACTTTCCTTCACTGTTTTACTTGATGGGGATATGTCCATCAATTACATTTTACCATGGCCTGTAGGCAGTAATATTTTAAATACACTTCTATAGCTCCTTGTATAAGTGCTACAAGACAAAATAAAGCTGAAATTCACACTCCAGTAATTATGAAGTAGTGCAAAAATAATACATTAAATCAGAATTCAATGTGTGATGCAGAGCAAACGTTCTGAATGAAATCTTTTTCTCCTGTTAGCTCATGTTACACCATTTGACAAAGTCTGCACAGTCACCTGCAGAATGACTTCACTGCAGAAGGCTAACTCAGCGTTGTGCTCTTGGCTGAAGAAAGCAGGATTTGAGCTACTTGGTTATGACTGTCCTGCATCATACCTCGATTTGGCAATGGTAGCCTTTCTTTGGGATAGACCTTTAATTAACAGCATTAGCATTCAGTATGCAAAGATAATGAAGGCTTTCTTCCCTTTTGCAGAGTTGGCATTTCCCTTGTTAGTGTGTTCTGCCTGTCACAGTGCTGACATCACAGTCACTGCTGCACAAACCTCCAGAAGGATTTTCAGCATTTGGTTCAGTTTACCTTTGTTGAAGCTGTCAGGATTCCCTGGATCCCCAGTGGCTGTTATCAACTGACCAAGCATTACTTGCCACTGCTATTGATGGAAACGTTTTTAGAGGTTGTGAAATGTAAGAGGAAAGGAGTCCTCTGCAGGTGATGTCAGAACCTTGCCTTTTACAGGCAGACCAAGATGGCTTCATTGGAAAGAGAAAGCTTTACAGATAACGAAAGGTATCTTCCAGCCTTTCTGTCTGGAAAATCCATCATCTTCTGCACCAGAGGAATAATTTGTCTCTTTTTATTGAAGATTATAGGCACTAGGCACATTTCTGTCAAATTCTTCAGAATTTTCAGTTTATTTAATTGAAGGAAGGTGGACTTTTCTTGCAATGGGATAAAAACTTTATTTCTCAGAAGTGTCATCTGCTTGCTATCTATCAGAAAGCATGAAAAATGGAAAGGAATCTGAAGTAAGAACCAGTAGCAGACTTAGCCAGTTACTGGAAACTTCTCTCTGTTAAATTGTTTCAGCCATATCACTAATGGAAAACTCCTATTTCTCCATATTTACTTTGCAAGCATAAAAATCTAAACAAAATACTCTTTACAGTGTATTTTATATACTTGCCACATCACACCTCACAAACCAAAATGGACATGTCCTAATTTGTATCCTATAAACTAAATAGTATTTTGTATGTTCTTCTGATTTTTAGAACTATTTCAATATCCTTTGAATAATGCTTTTCCTTTTGAACTTTCAAGTTACTATATTTCTGCAATATAAATAATCACCATACTATGAGAAAGAGCTGAATAAAACCAAATTAGAACTGACTATTAAGTATCTAGTCTACTAAAAATACCACGGAAATCAAGCTCTTCAGAATAAAAATATTTAATTAAGTTACTACATCATCTCATATCAAATTGTCTCTCCAGAGAAGACCTAAGAAACATATGACATTTTGTACTGTATTAATCTCACAGCTGCATATGATTAATATATATATTTATAAAGCATACAAATTACATTTAAAAGTTTTGATGACATGAAAGTGACTCCATTGCTTATGTTAAGTAAAATTTAATAGTGAATCAAACACATTGCCAAAATATTTAATTAACTTATTCTGAAATAATATTCTTTATTTAACATAAAACAGGATTTTAAAAGCAGAAAAGCATTAAAATTAATACAAAATTATATGAAATAATTTCTCAGATGTTTGTGCTTATCAATTCTGTTTATTCAAGACTGCTTTACAGAAGCAGAAGACTAAATGGAATTGCTAATCATGATTAACTCTATTTCTTTAAGACATTGCCTCTACAAAATCGCTCAGTAAAGGGTTGGCCTCAGGCTTATCTAGTACTGGATGAACAAAACTTTGATATATTTTACCACCTGTGTTTCCTGCCAAAATGATTTCTCAATAGATAGGTACAGCACACAATGACTAATTGGGATAACACATTTAACTAATTTAGGAAGAGATTTAGACTAGAAAACAGGAGTAGAATTTGAGACAATAGCTCAATGTTTCCTGCCATATTAGTAGAAAAGCAGAGGTGGAAAAACAAATCAGGATATTGTTTGATACTGAGGAGCACGAGACTGATGGTGGAGAAGAAGATGAATGCAAGTTCTGATGCAAAGATTTAGATTGGCAGATGATGCAGGAAGTGAAAGGGGTTTATGCTTAGTGCAGATTGTCTGATGGCAGTGTGAAATAAATGAAGCATTGCACAACAGAGCACTGCATAACAGTACACAGGAGCAGAACTACTGAAACACCACGTGGAAGGAGATGTTCTAAAAATAATAGAGGAAAGAGAACAGGTGTAACTGAACATCAAGCTATTTTGCTGTATTAAGAAGTAAAAATAGAGCGCCTTGGTTATAAAAACCTGCAGAGACTGTGCATAGGTTTTTTTAATTTTCCATGCTCTTGGTCCTATTCCATAACCTCTTTCATTCTGTCATATACTTACCAAGGCATGGAGACTAGAAACAGATGCACTATTCAAAGTTTAATGTACTTTAGAAGGTCTGAGTGACATCTGTTTGCATGTTCCAAAATAGAACTGACCCACAGATACATGGTTTTCAATGTGTCTGTGGTGATAGCCTATGACTGGTAAGAAATATACTATAAACTTTTCAGAAAAGGGGAAAATAATCCAAGAAATCACAGACCAGATGATCAGACTTGTATAGTATGTAAAGACTTCATGAATGAATGCTGAAAACTATGCAGGTATGCGTAAAACGATACAGTCTGATGTGTTTTTAAATTAAGATAAACATGTAATTAATTTGAAGGTGCCTAATATAGCAGCACATACATTTAGCACTTTTTTAAGTTAATGTAATTAACTA
Organism: Sitta carolinensis; assembly: GCA_032173965.1. Taxonomy (NCBI): domain Eukaryota; kingdom Metazoa; phylum Chordata; class Aves; order Passeriformes; family Sittidae; genus Sitta; species Sitta carolinensis. The sequence goes on from CM063284.1 coordinate 83,472,661, forward strand.
AAAAATGACAATGTTTAGAATTATATTTAAAAAAGATCACTGAATGATCCTAAAAGGGAAATGAGAGTTAGAGAGAAATTGCTAAAGGGGTTACTCAGGAGCTTTCATTTAGACAGACTTACTAAATATTTCCACTAACAAGATTATCAGAAAAAGTCACAATGGACAATGCTGACAATAAAAGTGTGAGAAGCCATGAATAAAGACAATGTGTAAATAGGCAGGAAGAAACAGAAGAATGAGAGTGGCCTGTATATTTGTTTGATTAAAGAGGACTGTGAGCACAGTCACAAGGGCAAGGGAGAGTGTGTGCTGTGTCATCTTTTGGGAAAGAGGTACTTTGGACCAAGAGAAAAGAACTAATGATGTAAAAGGCTGAAATGAAATATCATGTTATAATCTAGTGACCCCTGTGTAAGGATATTAAAATCAAACATGACATGTAAGATACAGGTTTTCTTTCCAGTGGTGAGGATGTACAGTACAGAGTTTCATTTCCTTGGGAGTCTGTGTAGCCTTCTGGGTTTTTAAAGCTTATGGACGATATATCTCAGGTGTAACTGAAGCTCATATCTTGCCTTGAGGCAGAATGACAAGCAGAGGGTGATAAGCAATGTAATTTGGATTCTGGGGAAGGAAATTCTTGATTTTGCCAAGATGTCAGCCAGGGGAAAGAGTGTATTTTTGAGCATACTGACACTCAAACTATGGGACATCCTCAACTATGGGAAGTAGTAGCAGTCGAGTTTCAGGACTGACAGTTTCAGATCCTTGGGTTTTTCAGATGTGAAAGCTTGCCAAAGCCTCTGCAAAGATGTGTCTGCTGCAGTCCCTGCTGAACAGGGATCAGCCCCTTGGGTTGATGCTGGCATAGGGCCGTGTAATATTTCTGTCTAGTTCAGGAGGTAATGGAGCACAGAAGCTAAGAAGACAGTACTATCTTTTGCTACTTATGTAAAACAACCACCAGAGCTAATAAGAAAGTTGTGTTTTGAAGACAAAAGAAATACAAATACAAAGAAATGCAAAGTAGTTCTGTCTCAAGTAAAATATTCTGAGGGAAAGCCCAAAACAAAACTGCAGTCTGTGTAAAGCACGTGATCCTAAAAATACCCTGCTTCTCTAAACTTGATTTTCAAATTTAGATTTATTTTGAGAATTTATGCAAAATAATTATTGTACCTATTATCCTTACTATACTTATATTTGTAATGGAGTATTTGGATTTGTAATTAGATGAAAGCATTGAATTATCATGATCCCCTTTATAAATTTAAGAACAAAAATAATTGTCTTGTCTTACTGTAAAAGAGTCCTTGCAACATACCTTGTCAGATTACAGATTTTAAGTCCTAATTACAAAAAAAAAACAAAACACCATTGCTACTTAGAGGTCTGAACTCAATCTGATTGGTTGCAATTTGAATCAGGCCATAGGAGTTTAGGGTCTGGCTTAAAATGTAAATGAACAAGGTCTAATGAAAGTTCTGACTAAGTACTAACCTGCTTGTTACCGTGACAGTCTTCTCCCAAAACACTCTGGCATAAAAATCTTACAAAGTGAAATATCAAAGTATTGAATTCAGAGCAAAAATCATTGTAACAGTGTTTAGTACTTCATATGATAAATTAATTTGCCACTTAAGGCAACAGTATGGATGTATTAGAGCATTCATTCCATGGATATTCCCTGGATACTCCTGGTACAGTAGCAACCAACTCATGCCATTTGTAGAGTACTGTCATTGTGGTGCATTACAGGGAATAAATCGTGACTTTCCCTTCTGACTTCAAGCAGTTCCACAAAGAAAATTCTCTATACAGTGTACTGCCTAAATTGAAGCAAACAGTTTTTTTTAGAACCTTTTTGATTTAAAGAGATTAGAATATAAGAAAAGACAAAAACATCTAGGTATGATTTAGGATTAAGATGTAAAGGATGTACCACTGAATCTTTGGGCTGTAGCTAAATGGAAACAGGACGAGTGATATTCTTGGATAGTTTGGTTTAGTTCAGATAAACCTTCAGTTAGTTCACTATCTTTGAAAGTGTTCAGGATTATACAAACAGAACTTTCAAAGCTAATCAGTGGCAACTTTGCCTACATTAGATAGCTGTAGCCCACCCTCAGCAGACTTGCAGCTTTCCCATCTGCATTAATACAATTGCTTATGTCCACTTATATTTCAGAAATTCCATCTTTATTAGCTATTTCTGTTCAATAAAGACTCTCTTAAAGCCAAGTTAAGTGAAGATGATGGTGATGAGGATGATGTTGATGTTGATAATAATATAAATGATCAAATATAATCATGGAAGACTAATGCCCTTACTCAAAAATATTTGTACAAATACAATCCTAGATAGGAAAAATATTAATTTCAATCAGAGCAAAATCTGCAGCACAGAATCACAGAAATGGTAAGATGCAAAGGAGCTCTATTCCATCACACCTATTCCATCCCACAAGCCAAAGACAATGTTTGTTTTAAAATATGTTTTATTTTCTCATGAGTTTTGGACTCTTTTTATACACTATTTTCCATTTGAATATTAAAGGGTTTAAGTTATAGCAGTTAAATTTGAAGATGTGACTTCTAACTGGCTAAAATACATAGAATAAAACAACAAAATAAAAATTAGCAATCTGATAAAGTCTAACATTAAAAGTTGTCAGTGCTTCATATCCATACAGTGCTTTATTTGTATAAAGGGTCTAATTATATAGAGAAAGCTAAGAGGAGAAAGCAAAAAAAAATTCTTTATAATGCTTACAAGGTTCAGTACACACACAAATAGGCAAAAAACAAATGTATTCATGCTCTCTTAACTTCAGCCCTTTGTGTCAATAAGTTGCACTTTGGTCATGAGCTTTGCCTGCAAATCTAGTCTTTTTTTCTGTGGACAAGATGGAAGCTGATTAATGACTACAATGTAATTTTAGATTCCCTCACCCCTCTGTTGGAATCCCAGAGCAAAATAGGTATACAAAAGTATACTTCTTTCTTGGTATTCCCCCATACTTCCCTTCCCCTTCGTCCTTTCCCCTCTAAGAATCTTGAATTAACAATTAACTTGGTAAGCAAGACTCTGGCTTCTGGTTCTTGAGTGTAACAGCCAAATGCCCTCAAGCAGCTAAAATTCTGCCCAATCAATAATAAAATCACTTTGAAGTGATGGAAAGGCACTCCCATTGCAGAACAGCATGTTGGTTATTTGTAAGATAGCACACATTCAAAGTTTCCTGGTTGGCTTGCCACTTTTCATACTCTTAATACAGATTGATAATGTGATCTGCCTTACCCATAATGGCAATGGAATATTAGCAGTTATAACTGCTAAAATTCTTTATCCACTAGGACTTTTCTATTGATTTATTAATTTACTAAACAAGGTAAGTTTCATTTCTTTAGTGCTGTTCTTTATTGTGAGAGTAGCTTATTATGTTAGATGCTGTTTTATTCTTCTATCTACAGTATCTTGCTTACTCTCTGAGGTGCATCACAAGCACTCTGCTGACATAGGCTGATTTTTTTCTCTAAGGAAGCAACTGTAGCAAAACATAATCTGATTATAGAAGAACAAAATCAATGATATAATTTATTTTATTTAATTTACTTGTTTAAGATTCTAGTCTTTGATGGAAGTATTTAGGAAATTTATCCTTGTAATAAGTATCACACATCTACACCTAATTTTCAGTATACTTAAATATTTCATGGGAACTGTCATTTATTTGCAAATTCTAATGGCTAGGAACTGTATAATTCTGCCCTCTTCACAGATTTATATAATCTGAATTGCTTAAAAAAATTAGCTACTCCCTCTCAACTTCCCTGCTGTGTGGTTTTATGAAGATTAAGCTTTATAAAACAGACATACAGGAACCATAACTGTTCCAGCTTTTGGCTGTTTCTGTTATGGACTCAAATTTTCCCTCAAGAACAATCAATCAGGTTAATATCTAGTGCTTTTGAAAACTTTCACTGCCCCAGCAACCTATACAAACATATCAGTTCTTGAGCATCCTGCATTCAACCCTTTGCATTCTCCCTGGAATGTCTCTGACACATAGGAACAGAGATGTCAAGTACAGACTGAAAAAGAAGCATCATCACCTTCTAGTAATCCATTTGCATGGGTCCACACTCCTTATCAGCTGACTAGTACCAACATGTTCTGGTCAAGACCTGTGGAATTATTAACTAAGATGCTGGACTGCTCTCCAGGACTGACATTAGAGCAAGCTGCCTTACTAAGAATGAAATAAACTGTTAGCATTTGAATTTAACTCTTTATATTAGAAGCTTTACCTACCTCTGTAATAGAAGTTATTCTGAAACACCAAATGCTTTGTAGAAATCAAAAAGAATTTTCTAAGACTTGAAGCTTCTTAAGACCATGTAGTTTATAACTGACTCATGTCAAAGTTTTCATTCATCAAAATCTCTCACTGAAGAATTTCTCCTGCCGACATTCCAATATTCTGTAAAGCCTGCACATTGGCCAAATCTCATTTATGTAGTCTCAATAACCTTAAAATTAACTAACTACATATGAGAGAAAACAGATTTTTTTGGTACATCAGTGCCATCCACTACAAATGCAATTTTAAAAGAAACGCAATAGACAAAAGATTTCATTGCTTTAATGAAAAAAAAAAAAAAAAAAAAAAAGAAGCATAATTGGTACACTTTGTTCAAAAAGAGATCTTTTCATATTGTCCAAGTCCAAGAAAATACTGCAGATGTTCTTACGTACATTCAGCTCAGCAATTATAAGTAACACCTCCTTGGGGTTTAGATACCTATTTTAATAACAAAGCACTTCAGTGAACTGATCGTATGTTGGAACTGTTACAGATTCCTTCAGAACTCACAGTATAAATGAAACTTTTTTTCATGGCTTCACTGTTTGGAATGAAGGGTTTAAGAACAAATCTCAGGGGGAAAAACTTCTTTTGGATTGACATGGTGTTACTGTGACGCACAGAGGGAACACAGCAACACACAGACAACAGGTGTTCAGAGCACAGAAGAAGAAAAGAAGTCAAGTTTATTGAATCCTCAGCTATTTATCATTTTCAGGACACTGACCAGGGATTGGGTAATGAGGTATCCACCTCTCCAATCCCTCTGGTCAGACGAGAAGTCGTTCACATCATATCTTTAACAAAGGCATGTAAACTATTTTGTTTATCTTAAAATTTCGTGAGAACACTGACTCCATCCTACAGAAACAAATCAGAAGGTTTATTTTCAGGGACAACACATGGCACTGAGATTTCTGTCTTCCACACTTAATGCCTTTAATGAAAATATGGTAATGAAAATATTTTATGAAAGCAAATTTATGTTGAAACAAAAATATATTTTTAACAACTTTATCAAAGGAGAATGAGTAAGACACTGAAGGTCTTCATTTATGTATAAACTCATTCATATTCAAACATCTAAATACCTGGTATCAAATATAAAGTTTTATAATTACTACAGTACACAATCACACTCATTAAAAATCCTTAAATGTCCTGTAATTTGGTGACATATTCCCAAGACATCTAATCACTTGCTGTAAATCAAGCCAACTCAATATTTCTGGCAACTACTTTTACCCAAGTCTCCTTTAGGCTCCTTTTGTTTTAAAGAAATGTAAAATTATAAAATCTCTCTCTTTGACTGTTACCACTTAAAGAAGGAAAAATATTTAAGTTCATCTCACTCAACTCTAGTTCTTGAAAATCAGACACCCAGCCTTAGTCTTAGTCTGTCATTTGGAAGCTGTTTATAAAACCAAGGCACATCCATGGAGTGATTTATACACCTGTTGTACATGGCTGGATGAAGGTTATCAGGGCAGTTAAACAATGCACTGTATCACTTCCCTTCCTGTGTTACTGTGCAATAAGGGAGATTATAATGGTTTATGATACAAAATTAAAAACATCTTGATCTATCCACAGCTATAAAAAGTTCTAAAGCTATTTGAAATAATGTCAAATATGCATTTTGAGTAGATCAACTATCCTTTTGGTATTGACATGAATTTCACATTCAATACTTAGAAGCACTTTTACAATCAAGAAACTTTATTATTAAATCTTTACAATATTTTTTGCATGTAAGCAGTAAATACTGTTAAAATAAAAATTCTAATCATACTTTTAAAGCAAGGCAGATTTTTACCTGTAGGTGTAAAATTTTGTAGACCTCCTCTCTGCAATTTTACATGATGGCAAGTTGACTTTAATGGCCACTCACTAAGTTCAGAAACTACTTTCCTTAGTATCAGAAGCAATACTTCCTCAAGTGTTGCAGGGATTGTTGTAGGGGGCTGTTTGATATGAACTCATGGTAATTTTTAGAATCAGAATAAGCAAGAAAAATTGTGGAAGATGATGAGGAACAGATATAAAATCAAAAGAAGTAAAGTATTTACATATTTGAAAATTAAAATTCCATTTTAAATCCTTAGTGTATAAACAAAACTTATTTTGCACCCATACAGAGTTTTAAATGATAAAATAGCATATTGTGGGTCAGTTGGAAACACTAAAGAGATTTTTACAATTCAACATTCTTATTTACATCCATAAGTAAGTCTTAATCTTTATTATTGTAGGGGTCTTAAATAATTTTTAAACTAGAGGATGATTAAAGTAAGAGAATCAGGAATAAGAACTCTAAGGTTAAGAAGTGTACAAAACATACTTTAGTATATTTCATCTCATACATTTTGGCCAGTTATAGTACATATTTTTAGTCAACTATCACAAAAGTATTTTCAAGGGCGTAAAAACTGAATCCTCTTCCCTAGAGATCAAGAAGATGAACTAATAGATGAACTAATAGATGAACAGGAATTTCTTCTCTGTGAACAGAAGCAACTGAAAGAGTTTCTGTATAGGTAAGAAATTTACTTTTAAGGATGGATCAGCTATTTCACATTTACCATGAAGCTAAATGCTCAGCTGAGCATCTTTTACAAATAATCCAATGTACACATTTCTAAATATTTCATGATAACCACTCTAATTATCCAAAGCTGAACATCAACAGAGCACAATGTTAAATGGAAAATAGGAGTAAAGAAATGAAGAAGAGGTACCATGGTGTGGGTACAATCACAAAAGTGAGAAGAGGTGGCAAGGAAGAAAGAAGAACTAGAAACCAAATCAGCTAAAAGGAGGAACAGAACACCAAAAAATATGCTATTAAATTAAGGCAGCTCATTAGAACCTCTCTCTGAAATATGCTGTTGCCTATTTCAGATTTTTCTTCTTATATATGTAAACTGTAACTTTTTTTGTCAAAACTGTTTCAAAGAAACCTTTTCCTTTCCTGTTTTGTCAAGGAATCCAGATGCTGAAAGTCATGATTATTCTGAATGAAGGCTGCACGACCAAATTTTAAACTTCCTCAGAGGTTAACTAAAGTATTGGGCTGTACTGTGTTTCTATGTGAGCACTGGTATGCATTGTAAATTCAAGAGTAGATGTAGTTCCTGCTGAGGGCAACAGGAGCGCTTGCCTACATCTCCCCAAGACATATTTTAAAAATTAAAACTTCTTCAAGGCAACACCACCCCACTTACCTGGACTGATAAGTCAATATAAGCAAAGTAGTTTATTATGTGGGTTCTTTCAGGTTTCACTGCTGTTAGTTTATAAATAATGGGAAAAAAATGCAGACTCCATTCAAAAATATTACCAGAAAAAAAGGAAAAAGTGTGTAAATAATCTCTTTTTATGCCTCTATATAGTCAAACAGACTAACAACCTTTCAGTCTTCAGAACTGCTTCATGAGCTAGCTGCTGGTGGTGTTTAACCTGTAGTAAACCTCAAAGGAAGCAAGACAGGAAGTTTATGTTAAGCAAGTACTGCACAATGGACCTTCAAAAATTTTATTTGTATGCAAATATAAGAATTGTGTTTAATATTGTAAAATAATCTTTCTGAAGGGAAAGCTATGCATTGTCATGGTGGCCAAAGTCTTAACACAATTCCTTAGCTCAAGGCAGAGTGGAAGTAGGCTCTACTTCAAAGGACAGATCATGAGCATGGCTCTTAAACTAAGTTTTAAAATTGAAAGAGAAGCACTGCTGAAATTCCGGGGTGAGCACTGACCATGTGCCAGAGTCGTCCCATGCATTCTGTATGTGGGTCACTTGATGTTAGTTGATGGGTCCTTTCCTCAAAAGTCTTCAGGCAGTAACAATAAAGGGTTTAATAATAATAATATGCAGCCCATCTTGCTTTAGAGAAAAGCCTATATTAGACTATATTAGAGTCAATTGTAATAGATTTCAAGGTAAAATTCTCACTTTGATAAAATATTTTGAGAAAAAAATATTTTTTTCCATTTTCAGAGCAAAAAACCCTCAAGACATTTAACAATCTAAATAATTCAGACCTTTTATAGAAAATGCAAGATTAAACAATTAGTGTGATGCAAAAGCAGCATATTTTTAGACTGTAAAAAAAATAATTAAATATCTGTACTACACACATCTTAGGGCTTTTACTACAGACCAGTCCTAATCTGGTTTTACAGGCTGAGCACATATTTCTTGAAACAAACCTCTCCAATAAGCTTCATCCAAAATGAATACAGGTTTTGCACTCAAGAAACCAGACAATGATCCAAACCAAATGTGGTAAGTAAGTACAATCAAGCAATTCACTTCAAAATCACACTTCTATTGAAAACAACATGTTGCTGTACATGCATGCTGGTTTTCTTGTTTTGTTTTTTTAAGAAAGATATATTGAGGAATAAAAATAACACAATTGAAGTGCATCTCTTTACGTACTTTGCAGGAGGATGTAGGACAACTTTGCTCTGAAAAAACAATATAATCTTTTCATTAATTTTGTTATATAGATGACTGTTTTAAAAAAACTTGAAGTGCTGGTGAAAAGAAGCACTGTTAAAAGAAAATGCAAATTCTTTGTCAAGAATGGTTTGGGAATCCATATTTGCCTAGGCTCTTACAATAATAGCACACTTATTATTTTTTGGATAATGGTTTGGTTTTTGTATGTAAACTAGGTGTCATTTTTTCCTGTGTGCTGCAATAGTTAATAAATAGATTAACATTGTCAGAAAAACTGCATAAATTTAAGAACTATGGGTAGTTCTAATCTTTGACATAAGCAATTGTCCTATGTGGGCCAAAAGCTGATGGCTGGAACATCTTTAAGATGCATCAAGGACAGCTTTGCTATATGTTTAAATATGTTACCGAACTGCAGAAATGACAAGAAGTCTGCAAAAGACAAAGCTTGGAAATCCAGTGAAGGGATGTGATCAGAAATATTTTTTCAAAATACGTCACCAGTAATGGAAAAGTAAAGTGTTCTTCTGATGGACTGAGTCACTGACTATACTACAGGATTTTTATCCTACCTAGACCAGTGAATGCTTCATTTACCAGACAAATCAAAATTTCTATATGGGAACCATCAATTATTTTAATGGTATGTCTGAGTGTAAAGAATGTCCTTTTGGATCATGTAATCATGAGCCTTATATATTATATAAGCCTAATATATTATATTATTGGTTGTGTGGCTTTTCGCCCCAATTCTATAATAGAAACAAAACCTAAAATGCCTTGCCCCCTGGGATTATCTAAATGAATACTGCCTACTCAGATGAATTTGGGTTCACATACAGTTATTTTCAAAGCAGAATTTTTAAAGTGGCTAAGTTATCCACCCTTGCCCAAAATCTAGCAATTTTTCATGTTACTTCTCTGCAGTAGGTTCAGTAAGACAAGTAAGCTGGTTTGTGATGTGAATCACATTATGTATTAATCAATATGTTTGATGGCAAGTTGACCATGAGCCAGCAGTGCCCTGGCAGCCAGGAGAGACAACCTTGTCCTGGGGGCATCAGGCACAGCATGGTCAGCTGGGTGAGAGAGGGATTGTCCTGCTCTGCTCTGAGCTGGGGCAGCCTCACCTCCAGTGCTAGGGGCAGGTTTGGGTGCCACAATATGAAAAAGACATTAAACTATTAAAGATTGTCCAAAGGATGGCAATAAGGATGGTGAAGGACCTGGAGGGAAAATTGTATTAGGAGCTGGTCTGTTCAGCCTGGAGGAGACTGAGAGGAGACTTCATTGCAGTTACAGCTTCCTCATGAGGGGAAGAGGAGGCGCAGACACTGATCTTTTTTCTGTGGTCACCAGTGACAGAACCCGAGGGAATGGCCTGAAGCTGAGTTAGGGGAAGCTTAGGTTGGATATCAGAGAAAAGTTCTTCCCCCAGAGGGTGGTTGGGCACTGGAACAGGCATCCCAGGGAAGTGGTCACAGCACCAAGCCCGACAGAGTTCAAGAAGAATTTTGACATGTTGGGCACATGATATGACTGGGGATGGTGCTGTGCAGGGCAAGCAGTTGGACTTGGTCCTTGAGGGTTGGTTCCAACTGAGCTTATTCTGTGATGCTGTGAGCTGTAAAAATGAGGAAGGGAGTTAAGGAAACAATTTTTCAGCACTTGTTATGCTATAGAAAATAGGGGTACCCATTGAAAACTAAACGTTTAAAGCAAACCAAACCCACTGTTTTTTTAAATATTATACATATTTGAATGGTGGGGGGTTTGTTCTGTTAGTTTGGTCTGATTGTGGGTTTTTTGGTGGGTGTGTTTTGGTTTTGTTAGAGTTTTGTTTTTAAAGAACAGTTAAAAATTATAAAAGTAATGTCAGAGACTTTGGTTCAGGGTGTCTCTGAACTGCAGAGTGCCAAGAGCAAGAGTCAACTGCATGAAAACTATTACATTTTTGGCCTGATTTTACATTTTTCCCCCAGCAATCCTTTACATGCTACTGTAAGAGACAGAAAAACCAAGCTAGAAATGGACCTCTGGCAGTTCTCTTAGGTAAACCTGTCTTGTGAATTTTGGGATAGCATGTAGCCTCTCATTTGCTGTAGATGTCAGGAAAAGGTTCTTCACCTGGAGAATGGTCAGGCACTGGAACAGCCTCCCCAGGGAAGTGGTCACAGCACCAGGCGTCACAGAGCTCAAGAAACGTTTGGACAACACTCTCAGTTACATGGTGTGACTCTGGGAATGGTGCTGTGCAAGCCCAGGATTTGGACTTGGTGATCTTTGTGGGTCCCTTCCAACTCAGATTGTTCTGTGATTCTGTAAATATGTCTCTATTACACAGGACGCTTTTCACATGCACTATGGACCAAAAGCAAATTCAGAGGTTAGATGGAGTCAGTGGAAATTGGCATGTTTTAAAACTGAAATTCTTCTTAGATTAATGATAAGACCATTTTCCAGGACACTCCAGAATCAGAAGGATGCAAAACAGAGGTATTTCTGAGAACTATGTTATAGATTCTAAATCTCACTGAAGAATATGCATTGTGGTGATGTGCTTTTTCAAGTTTTAAAATTCTTATTAAAGGTTTTGTTTTGTGTATCCTTCCACCCCTCCCCCTCCCGTTATTCCTATGTACTTTTCCCTTTCCCCAAAGTCTCTGTCCATTACCTCATAGTTAAAGTGTTTTCTTTGTTTCCAACTGACCCTAGGGGATTGGATGAAAGGTTCAAGATATATTCCCTCCTGCTGTTTTCTTATTTGTTTTACAACTGGTCAATTTTTCTAGAATCTGTCTAATTGGCCCAAAAGTGTTCTCTCTTTTTTGTAACCACCCTCCTTTAAATGGTGATGCTCCCTGGGGCCCCTGGGGCTCTTTGTTTGGAACACCGCCAGAGCAACTTCTCTCGACCTGATGTGATAAATAAACTTTTCTTGAAACTCCGAACCGAGTTCCCCTCTCTGAGAAAGAACTTCTTGCCGTCTAATTCTGCTAGCTTCGAAGCTGAACCCCAAAACTAGAAATTATTGCTGAAAACATCTGCTCCAAGGTCTTCCCTTTGATCTAACTGGGAAGCTGAAACAGAGCCAGGACAGAGACAGATAAGCCAGCAATAATGCATGATGTATCAAGCAAGGTTTATGAATCCCTTAACTTTGTATAATTTTATTTAAAGCTAATGTTCCTATTTTTACTTTCTCTGTTTACTAAATTTAAAACAAACAGATTGATTCTTCTTCCAGTTCTTTCTGTGTAAAAAATTAAGTCACTCCCCATCCTTTTGCCTCATCTCTTACTCAGACCAGTTTTACAGTAGATCAACTTCTGTATTTTGAAGTTATACAATAAGAAAAAAATTAAATGACAGAACCATGCTGAGGGGCTTTTCAGAGAGAGAATTTTCAGACATTTAGAAATACCTATCAATCCAAACCATAAATTCAGATGGAACTACTGGGCATGCTCAAATTTAAATAAGTAATGTATAAAGATGTCCAAATAGGGAAAGTCAGTGATTAATTATTCATATACACAAACAAAAGGTAACATATATAGTTATATGTACATATAAAACTTATATGTGTATATATGTACATATATAATAAATTTGAGTTAACTGAAAATCTTCTTAGGAATGAAACATACTCTGTTTTGTAGGACTCTGGAAGTCTTATCAGGAAATAACTCTTGTACCAGTTATAAAGATGAGTATACAGATAGACATGTACTAAAATCTATTTCATATTTCTTCTGATTCTCTTTTGTTTCCTATCCATATAACTGTTTTATACACCAATAGAAGGTTTTAGAATGTCTGGGGTTTAGCTTGTACTTGAGAGGCTGAGTGCAGGTATTTAATTTCTTAGTTGCTCAGTTACTTTGTTTTACAAAATTCTAGGATGGTCTCTTGTCAGTATGAAAGGACAGTCTCAATCTTGCCACACATATATTCCTTCTATGTATATATTAGGGGTGATGTGTATGAAAAACAGTTACTTTCCTGTATATCTTAATTTCTATGTTCTTTTTCACCCAGTTGGAACAGGCCAGTTCCAGTGTTTGCATTTGGAAATAAAAATTGAAACACTATAATTTTTTTGTTTATTTGGGTGCTTAGAACATCAAAAATTCTGGTTAATGCAGTAAAACTCTTAAGATCCTGAACTTAAGAAGCAATTATTTTGAAGAGTTTTTTTCCTCCATTCAAAGTATATTTTAAAAACCTCTTATTCTTAGCCAGCCCAACAGCTGCTCAAAAACTTCCAAGTACAGTTTCCAGATCTCTGTACAAAAGAGCCACTATGCCAACTGAAGAAAAATGGTTTGCTAATTTTAAAGTTGTAGTGATTTTAAATTAAATTTTGTACAGTATTTAATTTTTCATTACTCTATATGTGGACTGGAACAATCTGAGAACAAAGCTGCTTGTTCAAGAAACAACTGGGTTTTAATCTACATAAAGGAAAGTGCTTATTGCACTTTGTGGGCTTTTATTTTAGTCCTGATGTTTGAATGTGTGTAATTAGACAGACTTTTGGGGCACAAAACACCTTCTTAGGGAGTGTATGTGTCAAGAACTAATGTGCCTGAAAGAATGTGGTTTTTCTAACTCTTGACAGATAGTGAAATGAAAGATAGGCTCTCTTTCTGCAGATGTTATGCTTAAACAATTTTGTGTTTACTTATTTTAAAGCATCCCATGAAGAGAATGATACTAGTCTTTCCTAAAACTTGATTTGCAATTCATCATTTCCATTTTTTCTTTTCTATGACCACACTGAAAATGAAATGATGTATCAAGCAAAGTTTATGAATCCTAATTTCCCACTGTAATGGAGACTGGCTATGACAGACATTAGAAGACTCAGTAGTCACACAAAGACGCAGATATTTTTTACTATGTAAAGAGGACTACACCTATTGTTAAAGGAGGCCAAATGATCAAAGTTTTCTTTTTATGCAGTAAACATTTAATGAGCTAGAAACTTTAAATAGCTTTTTGTCTGTTTGTATTTTCTTTGAATAAAAAATAATGTTTCACAGCTCTAAAATAACAAGTGTCTCCATGGTATTTACCAAGTTGTGGTGGCTGAAGTCCTTTGATTAACATTTTTAAAAAATTCTTTTTCCCTTTTTCCTGACTCATCCCTATATAAATTTAAATCAGGGAATCATGTTTTCTTCTCTTACTGAAATGGTTTTTGCCCTCCTGCTGCTGATTGCAGTACACCTGAAGTTGCCACAGAGCCAAGAATCCCTGCCACCATAGTTATTTTGCTTGTGAACCAAGGTTGGCATAGCAACTTGGGATACTACTCAAGCAATCTGCCCTAAGGGATTTAACCCTGTCAACTGGAAGAAGTCTGAAGTCTCCACGGTTTTCTGTTCTACATAGATGAAACTGCAGTTTGAGTTAACAGAAGCCAGAGGAGTGAAATGGGCAATTTTTGTTAATTGTGAATCAGAGGTTTTCTTCTGTCAGATCAGCTTAGGCTCAGTACTTAGATACAAGACAACACTCCTGGTACTCTGTCTGTCATGCATCACAGATACAGTGCAGGGTACTCAGATAACCAGAATGTAGGCATCCAAAGGGAGATTAGCAGCTTAAACTATAAGGACATTGCCCACAGCCTTAAATATAAACGAAACCACTTTGAGGAAAAGAATGCTAAAAATTCAGAGGGCAAAGTCCATCATCAGATTGAGAGCAAAAACACAGGGCAGTATTAGGTAAAAATCACATAAATGAGAGATGCTCTGCCATGAAGGTTGGCATATAGGGGATTAAGAATGAAGAACTACTATGATATAAATAGTATTTCAGATTGTGTAATAGGAAAATACCAGACCAAGGACAGACTTCTGATAGACACTAGTATAGACTAAGAGGAAAGCAAATAGGATAGGATTTGCCTTGTAAAGGGATGAGTGGTTCACAGTGTAAATTGTAAAATTAATAAGAGATTAAACAGGTTTATAATTTAATCGTAACACTTATTCTTTTTAAAAATGAAATTGTGCTATAGGATAATTGAGACATACATAGACATAAACAAAAAAAGCAGAACTTGGGTTTCCTGCTCAGACTTCAGAAGATATTGTTGATGAGCCAGACATGATCTCTAAGCAGACATTATTATTTGAGAAAAATAACTTATATACAAATAATCCAACATACTCCATGTAGAAGCAATGATATGGGGTTTTCATGCCATACTAGAATATACAGACAATGACATCATTAGAGGCATCTTTCTGTAAAAGAATTTTGATAGTCTTAAAATCAATAGGCCATCTTAGTTAATACTCATGTTTTTATAACATACCATATAATGCAGAAAACAGCACACACATTTTCAATTGTACAATACATGGAAATAATTGCCATTTACAAGTTTCAGTTTTTAACCTTGAAGCATGAAAATTAATATGAATTCTACATGTTAATGCATTTGCCAATCTGATTAGTCATTTTCCATTGCAAATTTTTAATACTTTTTCCTCAAAGTTTACTAACCAGCAGGTTTTTTAGTAGTTTATTGGGGCAAAATTTTAAATGTTGCACCTGTTTCCCTCTTCACATTTTTTTAGTTTCTCAAAGTCACTTTTTTCTCTCTTAGAGAAATAGGAAAAAAGCCCTATGTATCCATAAGTAAAAAAATTATAGTGTTGTTATCATCATAACCTGCCAAGGTGGTAGATTCTATTATACCACTATAAATTTCCATGACAGTTTTGTAAGCATTTATCATAGGATACAGAAGGGCATCTGATAGAATATGAAGGCTGAAAAAAATATCTGCAACCTTTTCTTTTTCATTTCAAAATAAAGTCTTACTCTTTAATTAAAGTTCATTGCTATTTTTCTTATTTGTTCATATTTTCTCCATTATAAAAATATTTATCTTAGTAATTAGTTAGATAGTGTTCCAAAAAATGAACATTAATGTCAGGTATTTTAAAACTGCAGGATTTAAAAAGTGCAGGATTGTATTTAACAAAATTTTTTGGGGGAAAAAGAAAAACATGCCTTATTATAAAGATGTTGCCCTGCATCTTAAAAGAACACTGGAGCCAAGTAGAGTATACTCACAATGGCCTGCCCAAGATATAGTGAAAATATTCGTTCTTAATACTAAATTGTTTAGAAACAGAGTTGGGATAAAACATTTAAATCTTACCTTTAAACTTCCAAATTTCATTGAGCCATTCAAGTAGTAGTCACGTTTACAGGTATTAGAAGAGAGAAAAAACGCACTAATAAGATGAACCTTTGTACCACTCAGAGCCATTATTGAATATTAAATAATATTAAAAACTAATAAAAGAAATCTTTAAATTGTTTCCCAGAATTTTTTCACTTTTAGAGAAAAATTTAACTCCCAGATTTTCCAGTAATTTTTTTGTTTAATGAGTAATAAAATGGTAACTTTGTATTCTGAAGTTAGATACATGCAACTTAGAAAGCAATAAATTCTTAACGTTTTTTATTTTTGTAGAATATAACATAAATTTCAAGCTTCGTGTTCTGTGAACATAACAAGTTAGATGAAGTTGGAATACCTACAGTAGAAGAAAGCAGTATTTTGAAGCAAACAGTCCTACAGAGAGTGGAAGAGTACAGAGAATGTTGTTATTGTTACAATCACAGAAAATAATTTTCTTGGTTTCATGAAAATTATGATCAAGAATCCAAAGAAATATTAAAAAAATTTTTAAATTCTGTGGGATGACCTAATAAGCATATATCAGTCAGTCCAGAATTGTAATTAATCAAAACACTCAAAATGATTTAAAACCATTCAGTAACAAGAGATTTGATAAAGAAGAACCTTTTCTTTTGAAATATTTTCACTGAATTTGTTACTTTATATTTAAAGAAAAATAAAGAATATGCCACTATTTTTAAGCTGTTTTGTCTTGGTGCCACACTTAAAAAATTATTTAAGGGTTAACTTGGCAAATAAAATGATGACATTAATACAACTACTTAATTAATAAAAAAAACCAATCAGCATACTTTAGGTTAATCTACACTCTTTAATAGCTGTTTACTTCAATGGGTATTCAGTTAATATCTTCTTATTTCAGCCTTAACTCTTTACAGCATTGACTCATTAGAGCAACAAAAATCAATGCCAAAGGCCTAATATCAAAAAAGTACCCTTATTCTAAATAGCACTTAAGTTTAAATTTAGTTTCAAATACATTAATGTTTTAAAAAAGACCTGTCACATTTTAAATTAAGGCTGTCCATAATGAGGAAAAGGGAAATAAGCAGTGTCCAAAATGTGGATCAAATTCAGCTGCCTTGTTACAATACCCTCAGTCAGCAGGTCAATCCCTGAATAAATCAACCATGAATGAAGCAATGAACTTGGATTCTGTCATCAATGTGACCTTAATTTCTTCATGAGATGAAATATAAGGCATTTTATTTCTGCTGTAATTTTCATTTATTTTAAATAGAAATTAAAAACATTCATAAAAATTGCAGAGATTTGCAAGATGTTGAAGTCTTCCTGAAGAAAACTGAAGTTTTGTTCAGGTGGCATTCTAGTACAAGTCAGATCTGAGGTTGTCTGACAGAGCTTTCTGAGGTACAGGGCTGAAGCCAGCAGGGAGAGAAGGACAGCTTTCAGCCTCGCAGCATTTTGTGTTCTTTGTCTCCACCTTCTGCTTGGAAAGAATGTGAGTTACAGGGAGTTAAGGCATTGTGATTTCTAATTCATTTGGAGAAATCTGGGAAAGAAAGTAAATAACAATGGAGGAGAAACTCTCAGAAATACAAAAGGCAACAATAAAATGCTGAACATATCATCAGGAGTAATTATTTTATGAAGACAGGCTAAATAGTTACGTGACTCCAGATTGGAGCTTGTTGATAACTTACATTCAGTAGTCAAAAACTAGAAGCAACAATAAATAGTCATATGAACTGGTTATATATTGAGATATTTTCTGACAAGAAGAAATATGGGGTCAAATCACAACTTGGCTTTGATTTATCTTGATTTAAACAATAATTTAAGCAATAATGGGTAATCATCAAGTCACCCCTTCTATTAAAAAATTGCAATTATACTTCCTGACAGTGTTATGGAAAACAGAAGCAAGGCAAAAAGACAGTCAGGGTAAGTTAAAAGGACTGTCTGTACTTTTCATGTCAGAATGTCAGCAGAGTATGCCAGTGAAGGTACTTAGGAAGTAAGAAGAAATAAAACTTCACTTGAGAAGGAAAGAAAAAAAAAAGAGACAGAAGTTACTGATAAGAGTATCTCACAGGTGGTGGATTTCTGTGATTAACAATTTAATTTACTTCACAATATTTTTT
Source organism: Sitta carolinensis (assembly GCA_032173965.1). Taxonomy (NCBI): domain Eukaryota; kingdom Metazoa; phylum Chordata; class Aves; order Passeriformes; family Sittidae; genus Sitta; species Sitta carolinensis. The sequence goes on from CM063284.1 coordinate 83,490,840, forward strand.
GTTATGTACCACTTTCACAACTTCGTTTGAGGAGCAATATTTTTCAAATAACTATTTTCTCCAAAGACTTCCTGGAATAATTAGAGGATTTTTATTGAAAAATAAAATGGATTAAATTTTTTTCACTGTAATATTTAAGTCTTTAAGAACTCTGCTGTATTGACAGACTCAAGATTAATGTTTCATTAAAATTCTGCTCCCAAAAGAACATGAACAGATTCCCCATTAACAAAACTCAGCATATGTTCTCATTTTAATAAAAGCATACTCATTTCTAACAAATAACAAAGCCTACCTGAAAAACAGCCTGTTTTAAAATTCCATCTGCCATTATTTTCTGTCATGGTCCATAACTATTTTATGAACTTTCAAACTGATTTATGGATCATAATTGAAAGGAAAAAACATATTCCACCAAAACCAAGTAAGTTAACGACAGAAAATCTGAAAACAATGATATTAAAAAGAGACTTTTCAAAGTTTAGCAAAATGTATCTAGAAATGTTAAGCACTGCAAACTCACAAGGTATGAGAAGATGTACATTACATAACTTGTAAGAGGTTTAGATACTACTTAATGCAAAACTATTTTTTTTACAATAACACCTTAAACCCAAAGATGGAGCTATTGAACTATTTACTTAAAAAGAAAAAGTGAAAGCAATACAGTTACCAAAGGGTGATACTGTAGAACTTCTGGATTTACTTTTTTAGTATCTGAAATGGCACTGCACACTATATTGTAAGAAATCAGTTTAAATGCTCTTTCATATGCATACACATTTCACTTGCACAGCAGACATTTCACTCTGCAAGTCTTCCTGTCCACAGATGAATTCCAACTCTCAGACACTCCTTTCCTCACATTTCAGACAATCTTTCAAAATCTTTTCAAAACTTTTTTTTTTTTTTTTTTTAATTTCTCACTGGAATTCCTTTGGAATTGAAATGGCACTTGCTTCACCAGTGTCTAGTACAAATGATTTTCCCATTCCTTCTCTACGTTTAAAGAGTGCTGTGACCAGGTTAAAGACACCCATTCCAAAGGGGGAAAAAAAAGTATCAAGAAGTCTGTAAGTATCACAGAAAGAACCATAGAAAATTAAGTTCCAAAGAAAATTAACAAGGGAACTGCTTTAACCACATTTAAAGTCATTAAATATATTATTCCATCTCTTATGTCTGAACCCATCCTTGACAAGCAGTGGGAAAAATCCTTTGCTTCAGTACTTTCTGAGAAAAAAAAAAAAAAAAAAAAAAAAAATTTGGAATTAAATACCTAATTAAGTTCTTAATCAGACAAATACACTAGAAATACATAGGGTCCGATTCCTCATTGGCTTGCACTTTTTACGGGAATTATAGAAAGTATGAATAACAGTTCCTTTTGCAGAAGAACACAAATGAAAAAAAAAAAAAAAAACAAAAAAAAAAAAAAAAAAAAAAAAAAAACCGTTTACATCACTATCAGACACACAAAAGTTTGGGACAATTCACCCCCAAGTCCAGGGTAGTTCAAACCTCCCAGTTTTATATGATCATGCCCTCAAAAGGTACATTTTACACATAAAGTATCTGTTGTTTGAGGATTCCATGCTCAACTTTAAAATCAGACTGTTAATTCAACAGCTTTGCCACTAATTTATGACACTGAAACTGGGCCAAAGAGACTGCAGCAAGTTAAATTCAAGTGTAAACTGCTAACATCCTGTTCATATGCATTTAAAATCTTCTTGGGCAGCAGTACAGATACCACTTAAACATGAAGAAATTAATTGAGCTCTTGTATTTCTAAGGGGTTCTGTATATTGGAAAAGAGTCTCAATTCAAGATGAGAAATATTTGGTGGATTGTTCCCACAAAGGAAAACAAACTTATCTGCTCCACCCTGAGGATGAAGTTACAATAGTCTCAGGTAAAGAGGGGTCTCTTTCCACTTCTTGTCCGAAGAAGGAACCAGGACATATTAGACCAAATTAACATTATTCCTATACCCATTGGGTTGAATGGAAATACCATTCACCCCCTTGAAGTTTCACATCAAATACACCCTACTATTCCATAAAATATTTTTTTCCTGAATCTTTCAGCCTTAAAATCAGCATTAGAGTTGCAAAATCAAGTATCTTCACAATAATTTATCAGAAAATTAAATTTAGTCTCAATCTTCCATTGGCAGGAAACAGTTTAGAATGAGCCTTAAGTAATTAAACAGTCAATTTATCAATAAATAAAGCGCTGTATTATTATAATGTTCAGTTGGCATAGTTTCAATTCATTTATTTAGAAATGAAAATTCTATAAAGTGATAGGGAAAAAATTAACTGCTTGGTAACTGCTACAAGTCTTTTCAAAGTAATTATATTTTGAGATAGATTTTGTAAAGCGATTTCTGTACCAAAAGACTATATAAATAGCAATTCTACTTACTTAAATTATTGTTCTCAATCGTGCTAATAGTCAAGTTGTTTTCTAGAGCCAAGTATTTTAATGACAGCTGACATTTCTAAATTGTCTATTCATGGTAAGTGCTGTGCAGAAATATTACCATTTCTATTACTTGTCATTTTAAAGTCATATGGGAGAAATAATTTCAGTTTTTAATCTGTCTCATTTTAGTGTAACCCTTTAGACAAAAAGCCTGCAAGATATAAGCTATATTATGTTTTGCAAGTGGATCTTTATATTTTCTTTCTGACAACTACACCACTCATGTTTCTTAAGTTCAAAAAGAAACTTATTTATCATATAGCATGTCAAAGTTAAAAACACAGTATCTTTTCAGTAAGACAGAAACTTCCTTCAGATGGCTCAGAAAACTCAAATGTAATTAAGACACTTCAAGAAATATGCTCCACATTGTCCTCAAAAAGTTTAATTAAAAAATTAGGGTAAAAAAAAAAGCAAAAAAAGATCCCAATATTAAAAGTCTCATATTCTTTACATCAGTCTGAAACACAGATTGTATTGATAACACTGCAGTGCAATAAAATGGAAGGAATAAAAAGGGAATAGACATTGCTTCTTTTTGGAGCAGACAGTCTATTATTTCTTCTCAAACCAAAGACAGAAGAAGTACTCTGATGTTTTAGTGACTATGTACTAAAATACTGCATATGGGTTAGCCTTTTCTGTCAGAGTAGAACTTTGAATTTCACCTTTGATCACAATCATAGAACAAGAAGATCCAGCATGTATGTACACTAATTAAATAACCCAGTTTAATATTACCAGAAAGCTTAAGCAATTTACTATGTTCAAATTTCAAAACCTCACTAGGAAGCAGAGGCTGTTACCCTCATCCTGACATGCAACTTTGGCACATGGGAAGATGAAACACCCCTCACCAGCAATTCCTGCTCATTTTTGTGGGGGAAAAAAAGTCAAATTAAATAATCCTTTAGCTGTCCTGCATCCATCTACAAATTCATACATGGAATGGAAGTTCCATCCCACTGGGTGAGCGTAGATGGGTAAAGCACTGGCAGGTATAAATCAAAACCCACAGGGGAAAGTTCCTGTACAACGGAGCAGCATGTCCCAGACAACAACACAAACTTAAAACTGCCAGGCTGCAGAGAGGGCGCTCCCAAGTAACCGGCGACAGGACCTGAGGAAATGGCCTCAAGCTGCACCAGGGGAGGTTTAGACTGGAGGACAGGAAAAATGTCTTCACTGTAAGGACTGTAAGGCACTGGAACAAGTTGCGTGGGTTGCCTGCAGGAGGGGCACGGTGGGCAGGAGGAGGACGAAGAGAGTGGGTAGGAGGAAGAGGGGAAGGAGGGGAGGAGGGTGGGCAGGAGGAAAAGGGGAAGGAGGGGAGGAGGGGAGGAGGGTAGGGCTTCGCGGCCCCGCGCCCCGCCAGGCGCTCCCGGGTGCATCGTCCTTCCCTGCCCGGGGCGGCCCGGGCGGAGGCGGCCGTGGGGCTTTCCCGGCCGCAGCGCCCAGCTCTGCGCTTGCACCTCTGGGGAAAGCAGGGAAGGGAAGGGAGTGGAGGGGAGCAGAGACTTTCACATCCTCAAACCCCGGGGAAACACCTGCTGCGTTGCCGCCCGAAATCGTGCTGCCGCTGGGTTTAGTGACCAATCTCCAGCTATGCCCGCTCCAGGAGCGGTTCCCCTGGAGCAGCCAGGCTTGCGGCAGCGCGGACGGCGCCCGGCCCGAGGCACGGGGAACTGGCCTCGTACTCCCACCCTGCAGTTCTTCCTTAAAAAAAAACAGAAACCGGGGAAGTCCTGGCTGCAGAGCCAAAGAACTAAAGTGCTAAACCAGACACTGTCGAGGGCACCTGTAACTCTGCTGCTCAGTCTTCATTGCACTGCTACAAGAAGACTATTAAAGTGTCTGGAATCCGAGGGTATTTGCATGCTCCTGTGGCATTCGGAGTATTTAGAATATGTGCTGCAGTAGAGAAGGGATTTTCTGAAAGATGGAGGGAAGGAGAAGAGGGGTGAGACACGAGGAATTCTATGGAGAGCAAATAAAGTCCGACAGAAAAATATCATTTTATTGGAAGAATTGGTATATTGTTACTTTTCCAGAGAATGTAAGCAGTTGTTTATGTCAAAGAGTCAAGAATTATCCACAGGAATCCTGATGCAAATTAAAAGTCAGACGTAGCAGAGAGGACTAGTCTGGACACAAAACCAATTCTTCCATGTGCTTCTTTAGGAATGGATCACTTGAGAATGTTGACAGCAGAAATAATTCAGCCTTCCTTGGCAAATTCACTTACCAGGATAAACTGGATAGAATCCCTGTCAATAAAATCCAAGAGAGTTTAAATGGCATTTCATTCTACAAGATGAATGCAACAAGCAAGAGTCATCCTTGTAATGTCTTCCATCCTGTGCCTCACCTGGGTCCCATGTCTTTACCTCTCCTGTCATCTCTTTCTAAAGCTTTCCAGGAGGAGGTAAGAAGGTAGGGAGGAAAAAGACAATCTGCACCACTGAATGTGATTTCTAGTGTGAAACTGATTTTATTTGAAATGGAAATTATTGAGAGTCAGTAAATATTGACACCATTTTAAAGGCTTGTTACTGGTAGAAGTCAAATTTTGGAAGTTTTTTTCACTCAGGTAAATGTAGAGTTATGACGGAAAGTGGATACAGGATGTATCAGAGAGAATTCTGTGTTTTCAGTGTTGGCTTAGCCTTACAGTGCCTGCACTGCATATAAAACATTCTCAGCTGTCACTACAATTTGTTATGTGTGTCCCCTTGAAGGACTAAATTACAATGGTAGACATGAACTAAGTTTCATACCAGAAGAAATTTCATTAAGAGGTGTTTTCCATCATTACCAAGCAACAGAAAACGTCTGAGCATTGTCCCCATTCTTGTCTACCATACTTGATAAGTCTCTTTTAAGGAAAGAATTCAGTACTTAAACACTGCCATGCTCTTCTATGCACTGTTTTTTCTGGAGAATGACCTCTACTTTTACTGTGATTTATTGGGTGCGATTTCAGAATCTTGGAGAAACAGGAGCAAGTTGAATCTTTTTAAGTTTACTGCTACACAAGGACAATAAAAGAGAATGACTATTTTTTGATGGACCCGAAAGGCAGGCAAGTGCCTTTGAAAAGTCTTTATCTGTCTAGTCAGTTGAACCAGTTTACAAGATGACTGCCGATGGTATCCAAGTCTGTTGAAGAAGGTGTGTATGCCTGTTATGAGGAGTCTTGAGAGCAAGCACAATTTTGTCAGCTTTGAAGAGAGAACAGAAATTATTTCCTTAAATTCTGTCTATTCACCCCTCCTGTAGGGTCAAATTACTCTTTATTTCTACCCCAGGATGTTGTGCCTTTAATAGATCCCTGCTCAGGTTTTGTGAGTCGAGAAGCAGGTGCTGAACAGCAGCCCAGTGTTGGAAGAGCTGTTGAATCCCTGGCAGACTGCAGCAGTAGGAAACCTGACCAGCATCCTCGTCACAGGTGAGAAAGCCCAGCCTGACCACGGGAGACCTCCTGGAGGAAACCAGCCAGGACTGAAGGTAGAAGTCCAGTGTATGCATCAGAGGTAAAAAAATAGTAAACTATTTTTTTTAATTGCCATAGAAACTGGTGGTTCTTAACAAATAAATAAAATGAGTTTCTGAACTTCATTTCCCAGGGTCCTAAAGGAGCAATCCTATAAAACATTTGTCCTGTATATTTGAACTGAATATAACAACTGCAGTAAAGTGTCTGTATGATTGATTTTTCCTGCTGTAGCAAAGATGTACCAGTCAGCAAATTCTAATGAGAAGTCTAATGCTTAAAAAACCCCAAAACAATTCTGAAGGCAATTTATGTTTTTTTTTAAAATCTATTCATGTAAAATGTGAAGTTATTACCATAATTCCAATGAACACCTACTTTAATGCAAACCAAAAAACACATATCACTCCAAAGTTGGGAAATCCCCTGGCTATTTCTGTGTATTTTAGTATGTCCTGAAAGTTGCAGTGCAGCAATTTAGAGACCTGTTCCAGTGTCTAATTGACAGAAGTTCTTGAGGACTGCCATCACATATTGGTCAAAGTACCATGTAACCTTCTTATTTTATATTGGTATCTTACACATAAATTGGAGTTTGATAATTTTGTAGTAATTGTAGCACTAAAATGGAAATTCATTCCTTATAACATAAAGTAAAATTGGCTTGCTGGTTTCAGAATTTTCTGATAAAAATATTGGGAAGTAGAAATACTTGCCCAGGGCTTATAAGGATAGACATAATTAACAATAAGAAATATGTTTGAAGTTAATTTCAGTGATTTTCATAGAGAAATGCTCATTACAGCTAGAACAAAATTTTATGTATCTCACGCTAAATGCTCATAGATGAGGGGAGGCATTTCTTAGAACATAATAGAGAAATGTAAGTAAACTCCTAGTTCTGTTTTGCAATGAAGTATGCAGTAACTGCAGAGTTAAACATGCAATATTTTATGCATGTTATTGACACCAAAAAGTCTCTAAGTGCCTTAAATTCTGGCAGTGGTTTTGGCTCCCAGTTTCTCTCTTCAAACTTTTCATTTTAAATCACTTCTTGCTTGGTTCAGCCATATAAAAGAACTATAAGAAACCCAAGAAACCACAAGGGATAAAAAATAAACTGTATAATTTTATATTTTTTCTTTTTTTTTTTTTCTTTCCCGTACCATATAATTTTCACTCTTATTTCTCATGTACTCTTTTCTTCATTTACGTATGAAAATTAGACCTCAGATATCAGTCAGAAATGTTCAGCTGTTTTTTTCTGCAAGCCTCTGGAAAAGTGAAGGGAAAAGAAGATTTGAGATAAGCAATTTTATCTGCCCATTAATTTTTCCAGTGCAAAGAAAAGCAGGCAGAGAAAGACATACTCTGGCACATAGAGACGCACCTGAGATGACCACAGACAAAATCTGAAGCTGAATGCCATCATGTCAGTGATCTGGGTTATAGTCAAGAAAGTGCTCTGGAATGGACAGTAGCTCCAGGAAGCAGATAGAAACTGTCTGGTGGCTTTCTGATGTTATTTTGTTTGGGAAAGTTCACTATTCAACTAAGATGCTGACCCTGCTGAAGTTGTCACAAAAAGTCAAACTGAACTCAGGGAAAAACCTTGAAACAGATGTAGTGCAGCATAAATTTCTTAAGGAAGTGGGTAAATGTTCTTCCAAACCTAGTATGCATTTACAAGTTTTCCTGTGATGCTGAGGTATTAACTACAAATGTGTAAATATTAATATAAAATGTAGTTGAGTTTTTAGGTGCTATTTTTAATGAGACTGCATAAGCAAATTCCGTATTTTAGCTGTATGATTCAGAGCCCAACTACCAGCCTCCAGTATGTGATGTAAGTAGCTAACCTTTCTAGATACCAGTCCCAAGACGTTCTACAGCTAAGTCATTTGGGGAAGTTGTGCTGAAAGAGAGATCAGTCAGGCATTTTGCAAGCAAATTCTGCAGTCACTTTCTCCACTGTGTCTGGGATGAATGTAAAAAAAAAGAAACAGAAGTAGCTTTTGAGATAGATGAGCTGTGGTATATAAAACACCTGCAGCAGACAGGAGCATCTCTGCTGTGAGAAGATGTAGCACTATGGCTTTGGCAGTCCACAACTCTGAACTTCTCTAGCAGTCTTTTGCATCTTCTGAACAAAGCAATCTCTGCAAAGCTCTGTAATAGCAAAGCGAATGTGGGAAGCTGATGAAGAAGCTGGCTCAAAGGCTGAAGAATCAAAGGACAACAGCTGAGGAGCTATTCTCTGTGTATTCTCAGTCCATATAGGGGGGTGCTCCATGCTAGAAGACCAGGACTTGAGAGTGTTTGCCTGTGGAGTCCTCTCACTCACATGACAACAGAATTTTCTACCCTTTTCTCTGTGGTCTCAAGTTTTGTTTGCAGTGGTTAGGAGAAGGATGACCTCAGAATTTGTCTATAAAGGTGTATTTGTACTGGGGACCTGGTGATGAAGTTCCCCTGCCCAGTTTGCAAATATTATTTTATTTGTAGGCCTTAACACAGAGGTTATGGGAATTGCAGAACAAACCAGGTTATCAGACAAGTCTGCTAAAGAGCAGAGATGATTTCTTGCCCCTGATGGAAGCTAACATATCTGAAGACACAGTTTTCTCCAAAGCTGGGTAATGGGAAATAGGAAATACTATAGAGTTAACATATAGACTTGGTAGTAACAATTTTTAAAAGAAATAAATAGTTTACTGACACAGTGGGTTTATTCATGCTGCTACTAGACTCTTTGATTTCTCCAAAAACCCACATAGTCCAGCATTTCATCCAAGACTGTGGATAGTTAGTCAAGTCATCATGCTTCCTCCAAATATTTTCCTATCATGCGATGATTTGTTGATCAGGGATTCATGACCAGAGATTGTGTGTTTTAATTAATAGTCATGGATTTGTCTTCATGAATATATACATTTTCTTTTTAAATACATCACTTACATTCCAACTCCCTACTTACAGCTAATTTGTGAATATGTTAGAAAAAAGTATCCTAGGCCCAGATGGGTTATCTGAAGGTCTCTCTGCTAGTGATCTCTATCCACCTGGAAAGCTAATCATTTATCCCTTCCTTCTATCTGTGATCTTCTAACCAATTATTTATCCATGTGAACATCTTATCTTTCTTCTACTATTTCTTTAAGAGGCACAGTTGAAGAATTTCATGCAGAACTTACTGACATAATTGTGGTCACATTATATTAATTTCCCTGTGGCCTTTGTATAGGGAGAGTTCCTTTTCCAGTGGTTCCTCTGCTGAAGCAATAAGCATTTTCTCCAGAGTAATCATTACTCTGGGGAAGCAATCATCCAGGAGCTATGCAGTATTAAGCAGCACGTTGAGTGAGAGGTATCTCAAGGTAGGATTCCAGCTTCTTCTACATTTCAAATATTGATAGAAAATTACTTAGGCAGTACTTAGGTACTTAGTAAGTTAAAACTTTTGACTGCCTGTAGAAATAGAAAGGAGAAAGTTTAATTGGGGGCAACAAAAAGTAAAGTAAAGCAAAAATAAATGTACCACTTGAAGAACAACAAATGAACTATTTACAGACATTCAGACATCAACAAATTAGATGTCTGGACAATCACCAGCCAAATTAAGTTCAACAAGGGGAAGTGATGGAATCTGCACTGTGGTTGTATGAACAGACTGGGGAATGAGATGCTGGAAAGCAGTGCCATGGAAAGGGACCCGGGGATGTCCTGGTGGATAGCAAGCTGACCATGAGCCAGCAGTGCCCTGACAGCCAGGAGGAACAACCCTGTCCTGGAGTACATCAGGCACAGCATGGCCAGGAGGGCAAGGGAGGGGATTGTCCTGCTCTGCTCTGAGCTGGGGCAGCCTCACCTCCAGCACTGGGGACAGTTTTGGGTGCCACAATATAAAAAAAAACAATGAGCTATTAGAGAGTGTCCAGAGGATGGCAATAAAGATGGTGAAGGGCCTGGAGTGGAAGCTGTGTGAGGAGCAGCTGAGGTCACTTGGTGTGTTCAGCCTGGAGGAGACTGAGGGGAGACCTCATTGCAATCTACCTTGTGAGGGGAAGAGAAGAGCAGACACTAATTTCTGCTCTGTGGTGATCAGTGACAGGATCTGAGGGAATGGCCTGAAGTTGTGTCAGGGGAGGTTTAGGTTCAGTGTAGAAAAAGGTTCTTCACCCAGAGGGTGGTTGGGCACTGGCACAGGCTCCCCAGGGAAGTGGTCACAGCACCAGCCTGAGACACTTCAAGAAGAATTTGGACAATGCTCTCAGGCATATGGTGTGACTCTTGGGTATGGTCCTGTACAGGGCCAAGAACTGGACTCAATGATGCTTGAGGGTCCCTTCCAACTCAGATTATTTTGTGATTCTGTGAAAAGTGGCCTACAGCATACTCAAAAATATCTTTGCTATTGAATACCCATTAAACAATGAAATGTGTAATAGCATACTGCCTAATAAGCTAATAAATCACCTAGAAATAATGTAAAAAACTTGAAATAATCTCTTTAAGACCAAGTGCCATTGAATAAAACAACTGTCATTTCACTAAGGGTTAGATTATTTGTCATGCCTACAGTTACGTATTTCACTTTACATTTGCTTTTTGCTTGCCTAATAGAAGAATGATTCTTTGTTAATTCAACAATTTAGGGCATTTTCTGTTCCTTATTTTGCCATGCATGTCCTCTCTAATATAAACTGATGGGGTTTATGCTTATTTACAAGTAATTTTTAGGGAGTCATTTGTAGCCTTTTCTTTCAAAACACTAAGGGACAAAAAGTAATGGTAATAGGTTATAAATTATCTTCTGTGTACAAAGAGAAATAGAATAATTAACCAAAGAATCAAGTGAAAGAATCTGGAAGAGTTATTTGAAAATCTTTTATTTGGCATTAATTGTTTCTGGGCCCACTAAACTCAATACCACTAATTTTAAAATATAAGGGATGAGAAACAATACATAGTGCATACAAGTCTACTGTCTACTAACAGTGAGTTTCGATTTCTTTTTAAACAGTTTTTGGTTTTGTTTTGCTTCATTTTTTTATCTTTTATTTGCTACTAAACACCTTTAGGTAGCAGAACATATAAGACTACAAAATTTTTCTAGCAATCAGAATTTCTGCTCTTTAATGGCATTTAGCATAGGAACTATGCTAATCTCATGAACTTTGGTTATCTAGAAGCTTGTATCCAGCCTCTGCCTTTCATCTCCCCTTCCCTTTTAGACAGTGAAGAGAAACTGTCCAAAAGGGCATGCTGTACATCTGTCTTCAGCACCTGTCAGGGGCATGATGTGCCTGGTGTCCAGCCTCTACTTATGTCTCCTCTCACTTAACTGATTGTTCAAATTCAGATAAAATAAATGCCTTCACTACTGTAAGCTTATTGGAGGAGAAGCTGTGTTTTTCAGTTAGGGAGTGAGACCATTTTAAAGAAGATAATCCTGTGAAACTGTGCAATAACTACTTGTTCCCTAGAAAGCAGCATATAATCCCAGGCTTTTTATTTCCCATTAAAAAAGTCTATACTTTTGTTACTTTCTACATCTGTATCACATAGTTGTTATTATCTAGCTACCAATATCATGCATTAATGATTATATGGGAAGTTTTTCTCTACTTTTTTGAAAAAATTGTTCATCTAGAGCTTAAAAAAGAGTTCCTTGGGATAATATGTTTTCTTCCAAAATATAGCCTCCAAAATCAACAGGGGAAATGTTGGAATGATTCTGTTTCCCAGTATTTCACATAAAGATACAATCCCAAACCTAAAATAAGCCAAGTCAGTGAACAATTTCTTCCTAACTGTATTTAGGTTTGCTAGTGAAAGGGAGCCTAAATTTTGTGTAGGTCATAGACAAAAATTCACGAAAATGTTTTCATGTAAAAACAGTCTCAAGTTTACATTAAAAGTCACCACCACATGCCAGTAACAGCCTCATATTATTTGAAGTTTCATATTTTTACCTTGTCCCTCCCTGTAAATTGATACAGAAGACATGCATGCAGAATGTCAAAACAGAGTACAAAGATATTGATGAAAAATTGTTTGATAGGAATGATACTCTACCTTAACAAATCTTACATTACGTTAGTTTACGTGTGATTATTAACTGTAACAATTATTATTTTTAATAAACTGAAATTCAGTCTTGCAATTGGTTCTGATTACTGCCTGAAAAAAACTATTGTCAGATTAATTGCCTAATATTGCGTACAAGAATGTAATTATGATTTTAGGTTGTTAGAGACTTCTGGGACAGATTTCACACAAGTCTTTTACTTTCCGCAAAGATCTGGTGATTTATAAATTTCAGGTTTTGTGATTATTGGAGTTGTCTAAAAAGTCCTTTCACAAAGTCTGTCAACAGTTAATTATCTCATAAGACTAAATTTGGCAGCATTCTATAACTAGAGAAGTTAAGATATTCAGTTAATACTTATATCAAAAATATGTTCTGTATGCTTCTCTTGTGAGAGATTTAAATATAAAAAGCAGAGCAGAAGAAACCTGTAAAAGGAATTATTGTCATGATTTTTTGTAGATCTGATGTTTTTATTAAGACATGACATTTATGAAAAAACATTGTAATCATTCCCAGGCACAAACTCAAAGTTTTTTTTTGCTGTCTGTCCAAAACGATCACTTCTGCATTGGTGTCTTTCATTTACTCTGTATTTTGCCTATTCAAATCTGTCTCAGAGTAAAGCATTTTAGATGAGTCCAGTAAAAAGTTACAGAAGTCTTAAAAGGGGTCAAATAAGATCTAAGTTGAGACAAAGAAAGAAAAGTTGGTCAAAGTATGATAGAAAAAACAAGAACATGTCTTCTTTCCAGACTACGAACAAGAAGGTTTACTCAGGCAAACTCAGCAGACAGATGAGTTACTGGGCAGAATGAGGCATGAAGTGGGAGAGACAGAACCTCATCAGGTACTCTGAGAGAGAGAGAGAGATTAGATATTAGATAGATAGATAGATAGATAGATAGATAGATAGATAGATAGATAGATAGATAGATAGATAGATAGATAGATAGATACATAGATACATAGATACATAGATACATAGATACATAATGCTATCGTGGTTTCTTGAATTATGCTTTCAAAGGAATATAGTTGTGGATGGTGAGAGTTGCTTTCAGAGACAGACCAAGAGAGAAATTCAGATCTGATGTTAAATTTTCCTGTATTCTCAAGAACTCAATGAAATAAGTGTTGCTAGAAGAGAAGTAGTTAATTTTTAAAGAAAACTTGCTCATACTGTCCTATGAAATTTATTGAAGTCCTAGTATCAGAAGAGGCTGAAAATAAGATTCTGCCTGCTGAACTGGTTCATTTAGCATATATGCCAAACTAATCATTTGCCATGGTCTTTTACCAAATTCAAAGGAGCACTTCATTATTCCAAGAGCAAAACTTTCACTTGTCACCACCTATCTTTTGGGACCTCATAAATATTGTATCAGAATGTTCTGTCTGGTGAAAAAAAAGAGTGATTGATCCATTTTGTCTTTAAAAGGGCAAGCCAAAGCTCTCAAACCTGTCATATCCCTTTGTATATGTAAGTACAGTGTCCCTGGGTTGTTTCAGCTTTTGTCATTTTTGATTAAACCCAAGCAGTCCCACTCTCATTTTCCGAAACAAGAATTGTAGGTGGACTATGTTATTTAATATTAAGGCATTTACTGGTGCCAAAGGAGAATGTGTGCTGAGTTTCCTTTGCTTCTGGATATCTCCAGCTTTTTACCTGTAAACTAGAAATCAGAATCTGTTATATCCACTTTGTAAGAGTATCCCAATCTGATCATAAGAATAGCCAAAAGGACGAGAGATGACATATCTCTATCTTGTTTCCATTTTTCCGCAAGCCTCTCTGCACATATGTATTAGAGCTGTCATTTGTTATGTGCTGCAAGTTCAGCAGATATGATTGTTTTCATCTTGGGATATGCCAAGCACACAGGGCCGTTCATCTCTGTGTTTTTTTCTTGTGGACCATTTTAATAAATAACTAGAATTTTGGAGCATGCAGTGTATGGTTCAGCTGCCTCCACCAGCTGTCTTATGAATAATGTACATATCTTTGATTTACTTTCTATCTGCTGTGTTGGTGCAGTAAATTTTGAAGACAGTGCTGGTGTAAACTTAATCCCACTTAACCACGTGGAAACTTCAAAGCTTCACTATCCGAGCACTGCACACTATGTTTCACTTTTTAGCACGATTTTGATACTGCCTCTTGAGTTCTTGTTACTTGGGAAAAGGGAAAAACTTTAAAAAATATGATCTTGGGTGAAAAGAATGGAAAGGTTTATTTTCAAACTATACCATACTTTGAAACTGCAAATGTTTCCTGTTCTTTAGTATTAATAATCTGTTGCATGTTTGATGAGTAGTATGATTTGAATATTGCCATGTCAAAAGTGTGTGATTGTTAACTTTAGTCACTAGATGGCCTTTGAGTGTGCAAAAGCTCCCTGAATGCTATTGGAATCCTATACTTTTAGCTAGATCATAAACTTGGAAGGTTTTCACTTTAAGTCACTCCTAAACCTGTCTTTAGTAGCTTGAGCTGATATTAAGTGCTTATTGGCAAACTTTAGAGAAAGGAAAATGGTAAAAGTAACAGCTTAATGATAAGAATTAAACTGATAAAAGAAAAGAGGAACTAGGCTGTTCGTTTTACTCAAACAGAATTTCTCTTTGCATCAGCCTTTCCTGTGTGTCCTCGGAATGGTCTTCCTCAGTTCACATTTGTGAGGAAAGTACAGAAAGGATATTTCACTAGGTAAAGCAGAGGGTCAGAAGCTGTAGAAATATTGCCCTCCCTGTTCTGAAGAAAAGACTTGATGCTTGCTGTTACTCATGTCAGAGTATGTGCTAAACACTCCTGGTTGCTGGGAGTTGCCTTGTGAGTAGCTGGAATTTCTGAGCTACAATTTAGATCTGTTCATTTATGCTTCTTATATCTGTTTCAGGGTGAATGTATATCCTTTTGCAGTGCATCACATGCTGTTACCTGTGTGAGGAACAGCATGTCATTCTTCACGCTGCAGCAGGTTCACAGTGAGGTGCCAATCATTAAAAAGTCATCACATTTAACACATATTACTGCAAAGAAGCCTATTAATCCCAAGCTTTTATGACATAATGCACCGTTCTGATTATTTTATCTTGCCTTCTGCACAAGTCATTTGGTTTCTCAGAGCCTGCATCTAACTTTTCTGCTTGAATTATAGCAAAAATATTTTAAAATGGTTATTAAGGAGTGTATATGCTTTCAAAATACTGCACATACAGAATACAATATAGCACTAAACAGAGATGTCTGTGTTGCAGTGAAGTTATAGAGTTGTTAACCCTTAGTTTAGCTAGGTTTTACTACTGTTATGGTGGAGCTTTGAAGAGAAGCAGATGTGTGCACTCTGCTGCAGGCAGACTTCCTATCTGGGACAATTTGCATCACATGGTATCATGGAGGATTTGTAACTTTGAGGAACTGGTTCTGTATTGCCTTCTTTGGAATGCTGCATCTCATTTTTCTGGTTTTTAGTGAGTGATGCTATGGATTTCATTGATTTATGGCAACAAGGAGACCAATATCTCTACGATTTAAAAGACCCTGACATATCAAAGCTCAAAAAACTCAGTTGCGAAAAAATTCCATCTGGAAAATTTTATTAAGTTTTTAACACTTATTATCTATCCATGACTGTCAGACATCAAGATTGCTAAGATTTTGAACAGAAGAAACAAGAAAGTCAGAAGGCATAAAACTTTGCCTATAATTTGTTTTTCTCACTTTGTGTGTTTGCCAGTAGTTTTGGAATGATGTGTAAAGGCTGTTAAACTCTACCAAAAATCCTTGAAAAGACAGGTATATACTTTGGATCGAGAAGCCTAAATATTATTTGTAAGTGTGAAGTGTAAAGCTCTCTCAGTAGATAGTCACTTTCACTCTCACGGAGTAGCAGCAGCACTTCCTGCTTGCAGCACTTGGGCAACAGCATCAGTGCCCGGGCATAACTCCAGAGTTAGACTCTGTTCTTCCCCAAACCATGCAAGAAAGTGGTTGCCATTCAAATTATTAGCAAAGCTGAAAGTAACTAATAGTCATCTGTCATTTAGCTGCAGAGACAAACAGGAAGAGTGGTGAACCTGGGCATGTTTTTTGTTAGCCTTGCACCCACCCTCTCTTCCTTTTGGCAGAACAGGAAACCATCTTCTGTTTTTCTTCTTTTTTCTTAAGGAATTAGAAAAAAGATAAAAGTCTTGACCTGTGCTGTAGCTGAGCCTAAAAGCATCTAATATAAGATCAGTGTCGTGAAGAGCTACTGTGCATATATCCAGCACTCTAGATAATATTCTGCAGTCCTTACCATGCAACTTGGAAGTTCTACAGATGCAAGTACAGGTGCAACGTGATAAGGTCATTTACCAAATTCCCATTGGGAATCTGTAGCAGTTAGGAATGAAGCTTCACATATCCTGAGCCCAAGCATGTGCTATTTTTTTAACTCTCATCTTTATGTTTTTAAAATAGTGCCATGCTCAAACTTGGGTTCATATAATATTAATTAGGACAAAGTGATGGTCATAGTGATTAAAAATTAGGCTGAAATAAAAATGAAAATTTAAAATTCATAATCCTGTGTTATCCAGCTTTTCTCAGTGGTACAGATATGGAATAACTGTTGAAGTTTTCAGCACATGTAAAAAGTCATGTCATAAATGTTGTGATTCATCTGAAAGTGCTAAATTTATGAATATGAACTTATTAATTACTGTGTGTGTAATCTGGTGGCAGAATAGAATGATCAGTGAGAATTACCCAAAGAGAGCTATGAATGTGCTATTTAGGTCAGACTCTTCATCTTTGCACTTGACCAAGAATCCTGGATCATAATTCAGTTTTCATTCTCTTCCAGGCTTTCATTAAAACCTGCCTTTGGGGAAAGTCATGAATGGCATAGCCTCTTGAGGTTTGTTCCAGTCCTGGAATGTAGCAGCATTCTTAATATCCATGGTTTGTATATGCACTCCTGAATTTGCTTTAAAATTAACTTGTTGGTCTCTTTCACCTCCAGATGTGTTGTAGTGTATGCCTAAAAGCAGGAATCTTCTACCATTTCTTTGCCAGGGGAAACATAGAAATAAATTATTTTTAAAAAGTGACAGTCAAAAAATTAGGAAGCTGTTGTGGAAAACCATTCTGAAAATCTCTTTCTGATTCAGTCCTCTTTCAATGAGACCTCATGATTTTTTTTATAAAATTTATAATATCATTGTACAGCTCAGTGCTTCATTGAGTGGGCTACATTGCAAGAACACACATGGTTTAGGATTAAAACTTATCTTTTTATCCCACTAATGAATGAGGTTCCAAGCTGAATGCATCGATGCTTTTTTTGTATTTTCAATGTATGTTGTTTGTGTGATTTTTTTATGAATACTGGGTAACAGTTGCCCAGTGGCCCAAGTGCTTTTGTGGTGTTTTTAAATGCACAATATTTTTTGTGCATACTTTCTTTTTCTTCATTTTTTTCCCTACCTTCTCTACTTGTCTGCCAACTGTAAACTCTCTTGTATTTGCATTCTTGTTTTTTCAAACCCATGATGTGTAAATTCCATTGGAGTCAGTGAGTTAAAGGTATCTGCTTGACAACATTTCCTAAACAAGGATCACATATTTTGCAGAACTGAGACTTCTGGGATTTCTTTTACAAGACTTTAAACTCTGAATTGATTGTGTCTGTTTTCCATGGTTATTTTTGCTTTGTTTCTTAGTGGTTTGACTGTTAATTATTTCCTTATAATATTCATTTATTTGTGGAAGATGAATACTTCATTTGGCTTTATATGTCACTTAACTACTCATATATTCGGTAGGTGAGCAACTGAGTGCTAAATGAGTATGTTCCGTGCAGCTAGCCAGGCTTTCAAAAATAGCTCAGCAACCACACATGAAAACCAGACTTCTGAAAGAGCTCACATTCTGGGTGCACGTTGATCGCTAAGCTCCTGTGAATATCTGGCCACAAACACCACAATCTGATCTCCTGTGTCTAACTGCTGCTCCAACCCACATATGTACCAAGGAAGAGGAGGACAGACCAAATGCTGGAAAAACATTGTGTTTTCAGAGGAAATTTTGCAGCAGAGCTACTGTGACTTCCAGGAAGGCTCAGACTAATAAATTCTCTGACCACTTTTGAGAGGTGCCATGCTATTAAAAAGTGAAAATAAGTAATGACCCAAATCATTGTTTCATGTTATTACCAACTACTTTGAAATATTGTCTTTCTTGTTCAGAACTGTGTTTCAAACTCAACAATTTTGAAAACTGTAGAGAAACTACTTTTATTGGATCATATGGGTTTCCAACAGAATCATCTGCTGTTCTTTTTTTTCTTAAAACTCTTTATATGTATATTTTATTTTGTATAATTCTACTTCACTCCCTAGCCAGCAGCTTTTTTCCTCTGTTGACTTCTTCCCCGATCAGCTACTGAAACAAGGTTATACTCTATGTGGTATTTTAGATTCTGCAGGTGTTTTGAGGGTCAATGGAAAAAAGCCTCCCACGCTGGTGATGGGGATTTCCTCTGTAGCATTCAGGGGCTGGGCTCTGGTCTGACAGGCACAAATAACTCCTCTCTCTGGTATGGTTAGAGCTCCCTTACACCTTTAGTGAGCTGCCAGAACTTAATGCAGCAATAGCATAGCATATTTAGTGCATTCCAGCATACAACAGTTCATATCAATCCAGGTTTATTTCCTATATCTGACTTGTGCTTTTCTCTTTAGTGTGTCTTCTGTGTTATAACACAACTTTCTGATTCACTGCAGTGCCTATTGGAATCTGCCTCTTGACATTTGACAATAGCAGTTAGGACAGTGATTTTATTTTCTTGCTCCACAGTAAAGGCCTCTGCCTCCTCAATTAAGTGAAAAATGTGGCAGTCATCAGCTTTTCTAAACTTTCTACTCGTTTTTCAGCACTCCTAATCCACAGTAGAGGGCAGTGCTTACACAATGCATGTTCATTCTCACCAAGTGTTAGGTACATAATAACACTTTTGAAACATCAACTAATGCATTGCTAGAACACTGGTTTGAATATTGGTTTTTGACAGGTACAGACTGACAAGGCTGAAGTGACCTGTTCAATGCTGGAGGCGTTGTGTGTGTGAGAAAGACAACAGGATCTGATCAAAAGCACTTGATTGAAATGGAAAATGCAGTTGCTAGGAAGACGAAGTCTTAAGTGTTTCAAGTCCTATAGGTTTTGCACAAAGATACTTTCTGAAACCCTTTATTCCTGGTTTCTCAAGCACAAATGTACCATTTGAGCAAAATGGTACTATTGCATCAGTATATCTGTAGTGACTTTGCATATTTCTTCAGAGTAGTCATTTTCCAACTGACTGTGCGCATGCATCCCTTGGAAATTCAAGTTATTAGAAACCTCACAGGCTACAACTATATGGGAACAGGACCCTCTGCTGTCTTGCACCATGCACAGTCATTTCCAAATGCTGCTGTAGAGCTTTCTCACAAAGTGTTCTTTCTTCAGAAACTGACAGCCTGTCTACCATATATGCCTGTTTAGTGGTTCTCCAGTTTGACTCATTCAGGGGGTTGTGGAGGGAAGTGTGTGTTGAAATATCCTACTTTGGTATTTTCCAAATGATATTTTATTGCTGGCTTGAAATGCTTTATTTTGTCTGAAAAATATTATCCTATACTACAAAGGGGGACCGAAAATTTTGAAAGCAAAATAAAGTTGTTTGAAATTGTAGAAACAAATTTTTCCAGTTCATCATGATTCAAAATATTTGAGGGAGTTGCCATTTTGATGGTTTTATCTTTTCAGGAACCCCAAACCCATTTTTAAGTACCCATTCCCTATCCTGCTTTGATGGCTGAGAGTGACGGGTGTGAAATGAAACTCAGAATGCTGTAGGTCCTGTTCTCCACTCTGCATTAAAGCACTTTGTTTTGTCTTCACATGTAATCTTAGGTATATTATTTCACAACACGAGGGATTATGAATTTCCTGACACAGAATCATGCCTGAGACATTTTTTCCACAGGTTGTTCTGTTTGGAAAACAAGATCACAGAGGCAAAAGGATGTAAAAGGGCACAAATGTTTTACCTGTCAGACTTCCTGAAAGAGAATTTGAGGTGGAAACCTGTTGCAAGCCTTATATACTGTGAGTGAGATCTGAGGGGCGTATTTTATAATAGCAATATCCAAAAGAGTTATAATGACTTTATATGGTGATTTAGCTCTATTGCATTTATACAGGAGTGTTTATAAGAAAGAGTAAGGTAAGATGTTAAGAAACTCTTTGCATGTAGCTGTTAAGGTAAGAATCTACAAGGTATCTCACTAGACAGAATTTTTTGCACAAAGACCTTGGATGCCTCCATTGATCAAGCTGAAGTGCTAGATCCAAGATTTTCAAGAATTACAGATTATTTGGGGGAAATCTAGATTTCACTCCCCTATAAACAGGCGACATGGAATTTACATGGCAAACCTGGGTGCCCAATACCTTGGAGGCACCCTAGACCATCACTTCCAGCTGTTGCTTCTGAACAATATGTATCCCCTGTGAGTCCTGCATTATAGGGAATTCTCTCAGATGCCTTAACACATCTCAAATAGTTCTAAATATCAGTATAGAGGGCCTACTAAATTAAGTCCACGCTGATCTTCCTAATCATTGCCAGGGAAAAAAAATCTAAAGACATCCCAAGATGGTGAGGCTCCATCTCAAATCCACTTCCCAGTTCTGGACCCCTCACTACAGGAGGACATTGAGGGGCTGAAGCATGTCCAGAGAAGGGCAATGGAGCTGGTGAAGGGTCTGGGGCACCAAGTCTCATGAGGAGCAGCTGAAGGAGCTGGGGTTGTTTAACCTGAAGAAAAGGAGGCTCAGATGGAACCTTATTGCTCTCTACAGCTACTCAAAAGCCAGGTGGAGTTCAGTGTCTTCTCCCAGGTAACAAGCAATAGGACAAGAAAGAGGGGCTTCCCAGGGAAGTGGTGGAGTCGCCATCCCTGAAGGTATTTGAAAGATGTGTAGATGTGGCACTTGGAGATATGGTTTAGTGGTGGACTTCACAGTCCTGGGTTAACAGTGATCTTGATGATCTTAGAGGTCCTTTCAAACCTTAGTGATTTTATGATTTTATGGACATAAAATGCAGAGGCACACCAATGCAGAGGCACTCAGAATCACTACAATTCACTTGAAAAATCTTAGTGCCTGCACAGATTCAACTGTCAGCACTATATATTTGTGGCTGTTGGGACTAAGAGCTGCTAGGGTGATAACAAGGAAGTGTATGAAAAAGAAAGATGTCATGGTTACAGAAAGAAAGCTTGATGACGGCAGCATAACCACAGAGGAGTTTTGTGTGTTGCCCAGTGTTAGGCTGGCACTTAGTTGTTTTCTTCAGCAGCAAAAACATGGGCTAGCAGCTCATCAGAGAAAGCCCAAATGTTTTCAGCATTTGCTAGATGGCATGATCCAAAAAACCAAAAAGACAAGAACAAAAAGGGGTACTTTTTTAACCTCAGTTTCTTCTGCTTTATCACCTACATAACCACAGCATAGTTTTGCATCTTCTTTGCAGGGTCCCAGGAGAGCAGCTGCTTTACTGTAGTGAAACCTTGCTTAATTTCCTGGTACCTTTAGCTTCTCTCTGTTCAGCTCTCTTCTTTTACAGATCCATATTCATCCCAGATATTGTGAATGTACCAACTTCTGTAAATTGTTTCTAACAGACAGTCTAGAACAAACTTTCATCTTGGGTGATTTCTTAGATCGACTTTTGGGTCATGTTTGCCCATTTATGATGCTTTTGTCTTCTACTTTTGCAAGTTTCAAAGGTGAGGAGATTTTATCAATCAGATGCCTCACAGTTGTATAAATATTATGTGATTTAACTTCAAATAGGCTTATAAAATTCTGCAAACTAATATAGGACTTCTTGTTGTCATCTACTTCTATTTGTGATGCCTGTACACTTCCAAGGAAATCACTGGAATTTCATGACCTATGACAGATGTACCTTGGTATGTAGCTGATCACCAGGGTAATAAAACTGGGTTCACAGTTTGACTGATTCCCTCAGAGTGGTATCAAGAATATTTTTAGTTTTGGGTGAATTCATGTGCTTAAAGTCACAAGCACCCAATATCCATTGTGTCTCTTGGTGGGATCCTGATATATACAGAGAATTTTCTACAGAGTCACCTAATGCGCACATAACCTAACAGTTGTCTGCTTTGACAAGAAAAAGCAAATTTGAATGCAACACATTTTGGGCAGTCCTGAAAACATGTTCAACTACTGTAAAAGATTTTCCAGCCACTTGTTGCCCCTGCACAGCTGCTGTCAAGAGAGAGAGAAAATTTGTTCCTTATCCAGCCAACAACTTAGTGATACCCTATAGGCAACAGCTTCCCAGGATCCGCAAAGCCTCTGAACTGATTCTACAAAGCCATCTTCTCTGGAGGGCCGTAGACAGGAGCATGGCCCAGGGAGTGTAGCAGTGTATGATGGTATGGGTTAGTGCAAGGTTACTCCAAACTAAGAGAGAAAATTAGGTGGTCCTTCTGCTAATTTTGGGTGCATGGACTACTACGTATACCACCAATGCTCCTGTACCAAATACAGTTGCCTCAGAGTCTTGTATTATAACTCTGGTAGGTAGATACAGCATTTTGTCACTACCTCTGCTATTCTGGTTAGGAATTTCAGAGACAAGTTTCTCACTACAAAAGTCAGAGATACACAAAATTTGATAAGATGTATCTCTCACATGTCCATTTTTACATCCCATGCTGAACTTAGTTGTGGAGAAGGAGCTCATCACCTGCATGATACTAGCAACTCTATGCGCTTTATAATTAAAGAATTAATTTTTACACAGAGTACAGGGGAAACAAAGAATACCTCAGAAATTATTTGAAAGGAGGCACTGCTATCAGTTATATGGTGTGAAGATCTACAAATGACTAACAGAGACAAAGTGTGTAATCCCAAATATTTAGTTGATTCAGCAGATGAAACAGCTTGTCGTGAGCCTTTGCCTCCATGTGTATGGGCAGTCTGGATGTATATAAATAATTCATGTGTGTCCTATGTATAATTGTATAATTTAACAATGTCCTACTTTGAGACATCAATATAGAGCAATATCAATGATAATCTCTGAAAAACATTGAGCTGATAAAAAAGGTATTGTATTGGGAGTTTTTATATTGTTTCATTTCTAATATTCATGGATTATTTATCTGAATTAATACCTATTTTTTCTTTAATTTTGTCCATTTCTGATTTATCTTGTTAAAACTGTTACCAAAATTTTCTTTGTGCTGCTTCAGATAAGTAGAGTCTTTTACTACGTGTCTTTAAGAACTGTGCTTTTCATTTTCACATTAAAACAACATCAAAATTTTAAAAAAGCTTTCATTTTCCAAGATGTGGTGCATACTGTCTCAATTCAATGGTGCACTCACACTAGAATTTAAGCTGGGGTATAAGCAGTGTTGTTAATACTACATCTTAATAAATTCTAAGGGAAATTTATAAAACAGAATAATTTGGGAAATTATTTATGTTTTAGCCCATGAAAAATCACACCTATTGTCTTAAAGTCTGTTATGTAAATTCCATATTTGAAGCTGGAAGCTAGATATGTGCTAGATCTGTATCACATTTTTACAGAATATTTCTGTGCTTTTTGTGCTCTATGCAAACTCTGTGACTTCATTTCTTCTTTGTGATTAAATGTTGTTTATAATGATGAATATAATATAGATACTAAACCTAAACTGATTGAAGAAAAAAATCTCTAAAGAGCTCACCTTTACAATGTCTAACCAGCGATTTTGGCCCAGATCATCGGCTAGATCACCATAAAGTTGTTTCCCTGACCTTAAAGAATCTATGGCAGTTTATACACTTGAAGCACTTCTCGTTTTATTATTGGGAGATTTTACCCCATCTGTCTTTGATAAACCAAATCCATTCTAGAACTTACCTATGATAAACCAAATCCATTCTAGAACTTACCTATAAGTCATACTTCAAGCCTATAGTCATTTAATTTACCCTTTCTCTACCTCCATCCCCCTTTTAACTGTTTCCTTTAGCACTCCAAATATTCCTGGATACACTGGCAAGGTTCATTGGTCAGCAACTCACCCGGCAAATTCTAATCTTCCATCAACATCCCCATCTGTAATTGCAGGAATGCATGGGTAGATATGAGGTTTATTTCTCAGCTTGTTCAGAAAAATTACCGGGAAAATTGTAATTGCATTTATTTAGTTAAAGAACAACTAAATGTAACACATGACATTCTATTCGCTAAAAAATACAAAACATTTGGGGTTGGATCCCACCAGATTATTGTCATGCTAATCTGAAGTCCTTTTGAGGTTCTAGAATTTTTCTGGAACATTGTACAGTACGTGTTGGGAAGGTGACTTTTTTTTAATAACAATTATGTTTGTTTTTTTCAAAGAAGCCCATGAATGTTAAAGTTATCAATTCCCAAAAGAAAACTGTATGGAGTTTCTCAGTTGGTCTTGGCAACTTATGAAACAGGTATTTGCTGTGAAAAAATGGTTGTTAAAAATGGGTGGGTTCACTTAAAAGGCAGTGAGAAGCAAAGTCAGGCATGCCACCACACTGATGTAGCCTGAGGACCCTGTCCCTGTGAAATCATCATAGCTCCCCATCAGTATCGTGGCTCCCTCATGAAGTGAATTAGTAATCTTTACTCTCTCTTGCTCTTCCATACAGGGCTGGTTAAAACTGTGGGCCAATGTACGTATTTAGAGGTCTAACTTGTTGATTTCTAAGGGTCTGGACGCTTCAAAATCACTGAAAAATCCTCTTCCTTTTGTTAGAATGAAGAGCTTCTGATTCTGGCAAAGAACCAACTTAGCCTTTCTCCCTAATAGCTTAGTAACTATTTGTTTCTCCTCTCTCCTTTATGATTTTGTGCTTTAGATTATGCTTTCTTGTTATCTATTGTGATCTAAGATATGGAGACACTTTTCCAAGTTTCCATGTTTTCCTGAGAAATTTATCTTCTAATTAAACTTTTAATTGTCCTTAGGATTCTGTTCACAACACATCACACTTTTTTTCAGCACCATCAGTGAAAAATATGCAGAAAAGGCTCAAGGAGATTGAGATTTACAGAGCAGCATAGCTTTAAAAGAATTCACCTTGTCAAGGGTTTCACTGTTTTGATGAATTCCCTGACTTAATTTCCTGCTGCCCTCCATCCAGTCATCTCTGCTCTTCTTCTCTTGTGGTTATATTTGGAAAATAGTCAGTTACCTGTAGTTATGGGCTGCTGTTGACAGGGAGTAGAAACTAAGTCCTGAATCTCCATAATCTGATAAAGCTGAACTCAAATCAGTCTCATGCAACTAAAAATTGCTTGTAAATATCACAGACAAACAAAAAAGGCAAATGCATCTTAGCAAAGATCATTGAGAGACTTCATTTAGTTGACAGAATTCAAGAGCAAAAATTACAGGCACTACTGTGATCTGAAGAAAACTCATCAGTTACTTCCTATTACTTTACACAGATGTTTCTGTGGGTGTAGTTCACAGTGGAGGAATTTTCTTCATTTTTGGTGCATAGCAAGAACAGGGTTCTCATTCTGTGCTAATGTATACTTTCCAGAACCAGGACACAATCTCCTGACCTTTTTGAAGAAGGTTGTGTAGGAATAAACTAGCAAGCATAATCATATCCAGAGATTACAGAGCAGGTTTTGCCACCCTTTGCCTGAGCTCTATGGCATATTTCCCTGAGGAGATAGTATCCCTGACTGCAAAATTGTAGTAGATCTATGGTCCTACTCATAGAGTAAGTTAGTGTTCACTGAGCTAAGATGGAACATTGTAGTCCTTCATGAAACTGCTATATAAAACTATGACGGATGCTAAGAAACTCACCCCAACATTAGTTACTGATGCCCATGAGAGACATGCTTAACATTTGATTCTTTCCCTTTATAAAATAAATAATAAGAATTACTGCTGATTTCAGGGGTCACAGGTCAAGCTAGGCTATGCTGGATAGGTGAAAAGAAGAGAGATTATTCCCATAATTGTGGTCAGACAATTCACCTCCATGTGCTTTTGATGTAGGATGTGATCTCATCCTTACCATTTTTTAAAATGGTGGCCTCTTTCTTTGTCTCTTTCCTCATTCTAGAGCAATGATTGTAATAATTTCTTAGAAAGTAGCAAATGATTGCATTGTGGTAGATGTTTTATAACTGCTGTCTACAACACATAGTGTACTGAATACAACTATAGGTATCAAATGGAGTCTCTTGTGAACAGCTAACCTGGTGTAATAAATATTCCTGTAAAAAATATCAGCAATATCAGATAGACCAGGCAGCATGTAACCATTTCTGCACTGTATTTCTTTTGCACAGTGCTCCACAGGATGTGCAGCAAAATCCTGTACACCAGTGTCAAGTGTTCTGAAGTCAACATGATTGTACAGGATATGAAACAGTAGAAATATGGTTTTCTCATCTTTGAATGTGAACAGGGTTTTTATGTCAAGCATTATTGATGTATTTTTAATCTATTTTTATTTTCAGGTAATCCCAAGGTGAAGACAGAAAATTATGTTTTAAAGTCTCCTAGTGCAATTAAATTTTGGCAGATTTGTTTAGCTTTTGCATAGGAAGGAATGTTTTACATGTTGTTTTGTCTTGTGTCTATTGCTACCTGGAAAATACAAATCCATTTGCATCTCAGGTTGCATGGAAATCCATTGGTTTCACCATAGTTAATCTAAGATAGTGCTAGATTTTGTTTGATTAGATAATTGAGAAGCAACTTAAAGCAAGTTGCTTTGAACATTTCAAAAGTTATCTCTAGGTCAGAAAAAAATGTTTTTTATGTGGAGAGTGAGCAAACATAAATGTCTGTGATCAGTTCTGTGTCAGCCATGAGAACTGGGCATCTAAAGCAGAGGTGACAGTGCCAACAATGTATTTTTATAAGGCTTGAAAGCCAAATCTCCAGCATAGCCTTCAGGCACCACAGGACCTTATGTGCTTGAAAGCATTTAGCATGGTCTGCGCATGTACAGTGCAGGTTAGTTGTGAAACAGCTCTGTCTGTGTGTGTGTGCATTCCCAAGAAAGGCTGGAGAAGCTCTTCAGGAAGATTTACCACCATTGATCTTGAGGGGGCTGATTCTAATACTATGGAATATTGAAAATTATTAATATTCTTTGCAGCCAATGGGCATAAGTGTTTGTGAAGAAAGCAGTAAGAGGGGAAAAGAGAGAATGTTTAGGAATATGAGAGCGTGTTTTAAAAGTCCTTTTTTTCCATGTCTTTGTGTGACTGCAGATACACAGCAAAACATGGAAGTTGACTCAGTAGAAGCACCTAGGACTTTTATCTCAACTCCAGCTGATCCTCAGATTTCTTTAAAAGCAGAATAAAAAAACTATTACAATTTAGAGAATGCCAGTCCTTTTTACCTGGATAACTGAGAGCCTCAGTGTCTGACAGTGAGGATGTAGGAAATGTATGAAGACATGCAGACACTTTAAATACAGAACAAAAATTAAATACAGAAGTGGGTGTTTGTGGTAGTCCTTATTGCATTATCCTCATATTTATGACTTACTAACACTGACAGTTAAAACCATATTAAGAACAAGAAGAGACATAATTCAAAGTCTTGAAACTTGTCTGTACTAGATTTCCTTGTTAAATAAGGTTGAAAATGATTATGTAGCTGTTCTGTACATTGACATAAACATTTTGTGTACATACACACAAGTGTGGACACACATATATGAATGTATTATTAACAGGCCTCAAGCTGTTCTGAGTGTGCAAAAGATGGTTAAATGTCACAGAATGAGATTTTAACCTTTACCTATACTGGCTTAAAAGGAAAAGTGAATAAAAGGAGCCAAGTTATGTTCCCTGGTTTGGAAGCTAATTCGGAATGTGTGCCTTACACCCATGCTTAAATTCTTTTATGCTTAGTCTGAATAGAGAAAATCTAAACATGGAAGAGAGAGGACCTCTACTTAAGCATTTGTCTTGGTACTGTTTATTTTCTGATGTTGGTGTAGATGACATGAGGAAGGAACATGGCAGAGAAAGAGAAGACCAAATGCAAATTTGTCAGTTAGGAAGTTCTGCTGTGTTCCAGGGCCCAAAATAGTACAAAAATAGTTATTTTAATTCAGACAGCCTTGCAGATTCCTCAGTTTTTCTGTCCTGCGGTCTGTGGTATTACCTGACTAATCTATATTCCTTCTCTGTTATCTCTAATGCTTGCTTTTCTCCAGTACAGGCTTCTCCAGACTTTCAAGGTACCTACGCGTTTCAAAATATTAGTAAGAAATAGCTTTTTCACAGCCACTTAAGGGCTTTCGGTGAAGGACTACAAAGTGCACCAATGGCAAAAGACCCTTTGAAGAGTAGACTGAAGACTTATTGGAAATACTGAAATGTAGGGAGAATAAACCACAAAGCCAAAAAGCACAAAATCCACAGAAAGAACTAACATCCTTTAACAAAGGGATTAGCGCCTCAGCAACAATAATGTGAACTAAGCATCCAAATCCCTGACATTGCTGTGCAAATCTCAGTCACAGAGGATATACAAGCCCCTAGGAAATGTGAGATGACAGCTAAGCAAGACACTAGGGTATACCATTTCCCCTAATAAGACTGTAGAAAGTTTATCCTGAAGTGGGGCAGGAAGACACCAATTCTTGACTGTCTTACTTACACAGAAATTTCTACACTTCTAGTTTTCTGTAGTTTCCTCGTGCACAAATCACCAGTCTCAGATTTTTAAAAGAGATGCTTTCATCCAATCTCTTCCTCTGTATGCATTAAATTCATACCTACCATGTGCGTGTGCAAAATTAAATATTTTTAATATTTAATTATTAATTAATTAATGTGTATATTGAGGTGGAGGAAGGTTGTTAACCTGCTTCTGCCTTTTGTTCTTCTCCATTTGGAGCTACACATTTATACAAGCCAGTAAATATTTTAGATGAAAACATAGCCACTTTTACAAATTTGGCTTATTATGTCCTATCAAATTATCATTCTATAAATTGTCAAATTATCAGTTGCATAGTATAAAGAGTGATGTGACATTAGGTACAAATGTAGGAGCTGTCTTTGTGCAATGCAGTATTACTACTGTATCTTGAACAGAAACCTAAATTCCATTCAAACTAGCTGATAAAGCAGATTACATTTTAAACCAGCACTGGGCTGAGAACATTGACTGCAAAGACAGATGCCATTGCTCAAGTAAGTTCAAACTGGTTGCTTTATGTATAAAAGCATTTTACACATGGCATAATTAATGCACAATAATCTATGAATATGGAGCTATATTTAAAATGGGTGGGTTCTCAGTTGGATAACTCAGCATAGTTTTCTCTGATGTTATGGATTGATTAAGAACCAGAACCTCTGGCTCTAATATGGGGAAGTTGTGTCTTAGAAATGCTCTAGAGAAATCCAAATTGTAAAAAAAAAGTAAGAGTGTTTTATACTTCTTCATACTGATAGATCAAACTGAGTCCATTTATGAAGGAAAAAAATCCACTAAACTAAACAATAAGGAGGAAAAGTATTTTTAAAGTTGATTTCTAGTTACTTTCAGTTTCTCTGAACATTCCAGTAAAGAATAAAAATCACTAGGACTTAAAGACCAAGTGGAAGGGAAATGCTTCTGTCCAAACTATAAAGAAATCCCTCATTTCATCTGACTAAAGCAACAATAACTGTGTTTTCAAACATTTCTTTCCCATTAAGAAGTTCTTAGGATTATTAAAAAAAAAAACAACTGTTTTTTCCCTAAAATTAAAAGATAGTATTCCCTGTAATTTCAATGAGGGAAAATTTTCGTGTAGAAGAACTAACAAAATTTAAAAAATAAGTATGTGATACACTCTAACCCAATTCTACTGGATGCAATATCATTGCTCTTGATAGTAAAGACAGAATGCCATCATGTCCATCCTGTAACTAGTACCACTTCACATAATCTGAACCCTTCTAGATTCATGAGATTCATGGTATGATGATCTGGTTATTGCTATTTTACAAATTTATGACTCTTCTACACAACCCTAAAGAGAATTAACCCACACATCCTCTCCTGCCCGAAATATCCTTTCACTTGATGCTGAAGCATATGATATAAAGTATATGTTAAGAAAGTTTATGAAAGACATTTTTTATTAAATAATCTCTTTTCCCTCAAGTACAAACCAGTGAACAAATACTTTAGTTCATAGGCAACTTTTGCTTTCCATCTGTTTAAGTGCCTTGCTGAATCATAGGTGGCATTAAAACTGTACGCGGGGTTCATAAAGCAGTCAAATTTCAAGTCA
This sequence comes from Sitta carolinensis, assembly GCA_032173965.1. Lineage (NCBI taxonomy): Eukaryota > Metazoa > Chordata > Aves > Passeriformes > Sittidae > Sitta > Sitta carolinensis. Next base: position 83,521,302 of record CM063284.1, read on the forward strand.
CTAGAAATGATTTTTGGATCTGTTCCTTTGAGAACAGATCCAAAAGTCAACAGCTAGATGAACAGGAACAGAGCTGGCTTCCGGTGTGTAGTAAAACCACTGAAAAACAGTGCTGCTGTGGGAGAAATGGTTTCCTGGGTAGAATAGCTGTTTTTCCTCCTACAGTCGTCTAAAGCCTTCTGAAAGTATAGTCTTCTAAAGCAGAGGATTTACACCATGCACAAGTCACTACATTTGCATCTTGCTTCACAGAATTTCTCTTTAGAACCAGCAGGCTTTGGAAGTTAAATGATTTGAAGTAATTTTGTGTGAAGTAGTTGTTAGTATAGTGACCATGTTTTTTTAATATGATCACTTCACTATGCTCCATAAATAATCATGTCTTAAACTATTCTATTTCTTTCTAAATACCTCTAAATAGTATCTATATATTTTTGTATGCATAGCTACTAAACCCTTTCAAATATATTTATGCATTATGCTGAGTGGATTGATCATAAAGAAGCATTTTGATATAGGAAAATAGGTACAATAGAGCAATTATCATAACTCTAGCTAAAGTTCATATTTTTTAGACTAGATTCTTTTTCCTCTTGCTCCTTTCAGAAATACACATTTTAAAAAATTGGTTTCCTTTGGTTTGTTTGTTATTTTATTCCTAATGCTTCTCATCTTCTGTCTAGTAAAGGTCATAGAAATATTAATGTACTTCCAAAGCAAGAGAACCAAAAAGCTTTGCTTTCAACATATCTTAGAGTATGGGGATGCAAATTGCAAAAAATCAGTGGCCTGTATCTTCTCACAGAATTATTTAGTGATGAATATACCAAGTGAAAGAGAAATGTCTGTTGGGTAAACAATACACATAAACAACTTCATGGTAGGAAAATTATATCAGAGGCAGTGGTGATCCTAGCCTGAAATCTTGCAAATGACTGGAGAAAATAAGGTACTTGTAGAGAAGTCAGAAACAAAAAGTGTTTAATAACTGGAAACTTTGGTTTCTTTTACTGTAGGTGAAAAGCTTCTCTTATTTGATAAAGTGCAATTAAAACCAGAAAACATCATGAACAAGTAGAGAATTTGTGTTGCTTTCAGAAACTGAGAGAGTAAGTACGATTTACTTGGCAAAGTCTGGCAAAGCAGAGGAGAAAAAAACATATAATTGAGGTATTCCCCTTCATCGGTGGCTAAAATCTCCTTGCTTCAGGTCTCAGCATGTCTTAGCACTTGCTGTCTTTTCTGCCACACCAGCAACGTGGGACTCAAGAGGCCTGACTTACAGTTTAGAACAGGACTCTTATGTTTTCCCTAGTGTGCAGGTATACAAAGCAGCCCTGTAAAGTATGTATCCAACCATCCCAGAGGAGACTGCTCCCAAAACACTGACCTGAGTTTCGAGGCAGGATGGCTGCTTATCACCTCCTGTATGTCCATTTGCATTTAGAACATGTAATTGCTGGCTTCGAAGTAAGGATTGAGGACACCTCCTCTAGTGCAAATACCAGTGTGTAACATTTAATGGTGGTAAGTGAAGACTGTGCCTCATATCTTCTCTGAAAAACACCAGCTCTGAGAGCAGCCTTAGAAAATAATCTGTAAAGGCTGAGAAGGGAAATAAGTGCCCAAAGCATCCCTCATTTACAAAATGTGACTTTCACTGAGGGTTTCTCAGAAAAATAGGAAGCAAGCCTGTTACCAGACAAAACCATTGCAGCTTCTCTGTGCTCATTACTTGGTATAGAAATGAGCATTCCTAGTAAGTTTATCTTATATAGGCCCTAAAAGTCAAAGACCTTTAGGCATCCATGTTTCACTGACTGTTAGTTTTGTTGCCTGCAAGGACAACTTTGGAGCATCACTAATTCAGCATTGGAGTATAAGAGATGCTCCTTCTGCTTATACTGCAAGCCTCTGGCACTATCTGTCTTAGACAATTTACAGCCATTAAAAAGACAGTAATCAAGTTCCATCTTTAGATAAAAGACATTGTATGGCTCCTTTGTCTCATCCTGTATGAAACAAATCTGTATATGTAAATTACATGTACACTCATTATCTTACCATTTTGTCATGAACTCCAGCATTCTCAGAATTGGAATAAACAATGGATGTCTCTCAGCTAATTGCTGGCTCTCAGTTTTAGAACAGCATACACCTTGCTGGAACCTGTAGTGTAAACGTTCTCATTGACATTTATGATCTCTAAAAACCCCATAGAACACTTGCTCTACGTCACCTAAGCTAGCTAACTGTTTTGTTGCTAGTATGAAATCTAACATTCAAATATTCAGTTATTCAATAAAGTAAGAATGCATTTATTAAATCCATGAATTTCCTTCAACACGAACCCTTGAGTATTCAGTGAGTCCACTTCTTTTAGGTTAAAAAAAATATTATTAGACTTTCTCAAAATCTGAACCAAGTTTCTTACAGGACCTTTATATTTTTGAAGAAAGAATGTCCATAGTATTCTTTGAGTTCTCAGCTGGAAAACAGTCGTTAGAGCTTTCTGTCATATTCATTTCACCAGTGACAGCCAGTCAATTCAGGATAAAAAGCCTACCCAAGATCAGAAAGAAGTCCTGTCCAATTAACCAGATACAGACCTAATTTCCAATTTACCTACATCATGATTTCAGTTCTCCTAACTTTTATTTGCTACACACACACTCTTTTAGTATGGGATAAGAGAGCCTTGCTTTGTAAAAAAGTAAGAAAATCAAGGAGGAAAAGGGATAGACAAAACATAAGCACTCCTACTATTATTTTTATTCAAATTAAAATGTGAGCTAGTTTGTTTTGTTTTTTTTTTCCTGCAGGCTCCAAGCCGCTCTTGCTATTTCTCTGTCTAATTCTAGCCCTAACCTGAAGAGCTATTACTGTGAAATCTCATAGAACTTCCTGGGCTCATTTACATTTTTTTTCTGACAGCCTTGCATGGAACAATTAAATAATTTGGGTAAGCAGTCACCCCAATCAAAATATTTTCCAGTTAATTAACAGATCAGATATCAGTGAAAAAAAGCATATAATTGTATTAGCCACTATCAGTTTGAAAGAGTAACTGTGCTAGTATGTACACATCTCAAATAATGACACAGCCAGCAGGCTGTAGATCAAATTAATTTACATTTAAAATAATTAAAGAATAAAAGAGAGATGATTGAAATTACTGAAGATTTTGTAGAAGGCAAGCCAGAACACAAATGCAAGTGATTAAAAAGAAAAGCTTTAATGACAGTGTCCAATGACTTGAGTGCTATGTAAATCAGGCTGCAGCTTTCTAATGGCTAAAAATTCAGTGCATGGAAGACAGTTTATGCCTAAACCAGAAATCAGATTGGATTTAATTATTCAAATAAAAAGCTGAGGCTAATTCTCCTCCCCACAATATACATCAAACTGCACCACTGCCAGTACATCCTGAGGCTGCCTCTTTGGCCTGAAAGTTGCCTAAACAGAGGCTGTGACCATACTGATGAATAAAAATACATCAAGAGTCATTTGATGGCACTTGGGACAAGGAATAGCCAATGTCTGTATTGTTGACAAGACTCCAAAACAAGGGTGCCATAGATAAGAAGAACTGATAGCTTCTGCATATTTTGAAATTTATGTCTGAGACATATTTGGGTGTGTGAAGAAGAATTCTGTTCAGCATGGAGCAAAAATATGGCAAATACCAGGCTAAAAATCTAGTAGTATAGCTAGTCCTGCTGTATAGCCAGGAACAACCCCTGGTGGTGTTTGTTAGCTCATATAGAAAAATGGCAGAAATTTTCTTCAGTGCTTGCTTAGTTACCTGATAAAGTACAAACATAAGCCAGAAGTAGTTCCAGAAATGAAAAGCAATAAGAAAATCTGCTTCTCCAAGCAGCCTATCCCCTGAGAATTAGGATATGTCCTTGGGGAGAAGAAATATGGATAGAGCTCACAACTGTGATGAGAATAAGATGGCCATAAGCCTCAGAAAAGAATCATGGCATCATAAAAAAATTTTGGTTTGGAGAGGTGCTCCAGAGGCCTTTTGGATAAACTCCAAATTCACAATGAGACCAATGGTGAAGACAAAGCATTTTGCTCAGGGCCTCGCCCAGCTGGATTATGAAAATTCTCCAAGAATGGAGACTCCACAGCCTCTCTGGGCAACATGCTTCCCAACTCTCCTTTTGAGCTTATTTTCCTTTTTGTGCCATCATTCCCATTTGTGACTGTTGCCTCCTGTCACTTGGCATTGAACCTCACAGAATCGTCTGACGTTGTCTATTCTGTGACCTACTATACCCTCCCATCTGACTCATTTCCTTCTGGGTAAAGTAACCCCATTCCCAACCTTAGATTATATGATCCAGAACCACCTCTGTTGTCTTCCTCTGGACACCCCTGTTTGTCAGCAGTCACCTCCCCTATCTCCAGGCATCTTATAGTTTATCCAGCCTACTTGAATCCTTTAAGCCAGAAGATGAATGAACTTCCATACCACATAAAGGAGATGAGAGGAGAGGGGAGGAAAGAAGAGAAAATAGTTTCCCAGATTCTTTTTTGTTAGAAAGACATCTTGTAGATGGGTTTGTGGAGTTTTTATTGTTGTTGTAAAGGCTATACTTCTGGTATAAATAATAGGGTTTTATACAGACATGGTAAATCTGCTAATGTATGTGTGTGTGTGTGTGTGTGTGTGTGTGTGTGTGTGTGTGTGTGTGTGTGTGTGTGTATTTATGTATAGATACATATGTATGTATCTTCCACTGTCTGGGTTAGAGTGGCTACACACCAAGTACTTCAGACAGCACTGCTTCAGGTTTTCGCCTGCACTTGCCACTCCTGCCTCTCTTTAGGCACCCTGTCCCACATTCCTTTTGTTTAAAATAGGGATGTGGCTTCACCTATGAGAGGAGGTTACCTCAAAATTTGACCTTCTGCTACCTTCAAGGCACTTGGGCTCTTTGTCTGTTTTGGCCCCAAGTGAATGCTCCTTATAAGAGAATGTACTTACATACTGATTTTTGCACTTTGAGAGCAATATGGTACTTTACAACCCTAAACCTTTATTAGAGGCAGTTTTGTAGTGTGAGTTTTTTTAGCAAAGGCGGGGTGTCAGTTGACTTGCAACAACTAACCTGCCTCCATATAACACTTACTGGCAGAGTTCTATGAATTTCCTTTATATCAGCTACTTCTCACTCTAATTTACCTTTCAAGTGGGCTAATGAAATGCATTGCTACAGTCTGTCTGTCTTTAAAAATAAGAAAACCAACCCACTATCCCAATTCTGCAGTACAGAACAGCTGAGAAAAAGAATCTAATATGACAGAGACAGGCTCACATCATATTTGTAAAACTTTCCTAGGAAGGAAATCCTGTCAATTTTCAAAAGTTCCTCATCTATCCAGACATTTCATTTAGACCTATGTTTTTGTGTATAATAAATTGCTTCTAGTTGGCTGAAAATCATTTTTAGTTCTTATCTCTGAGATCGGTTACCCCTGCTGTTCTTTAATGGCCTTCACCTCATTATGCAACTAGTCATTAAAAGCTTAGTATCCAGTACAATGGTAGCTTATGTAAAGTGATCTATGAGAGCTTTATATAGGCTTACCAGCCGCAGCCTTAATTTTACTCATTCGTCTTAATTTTTTGTAATCATTTTTTGTAAAAAGGGTATAATGTCAGGCATGCTTCCCTGCGACTGACAGATCCAATCTAGCAGATAATTACCATAAGGAAATTGATGTTTTAGTGTGCAGGGGAGAATTTAATTTACTCAGACATCCTACAGTACAATGCATTCCAAAAGATATGAGGATTTAAGTTTTTAAGAAATTAAATTTCACTATTTAACATGATTACTTATGTTGAACATCATTAACTAGCTTTTTTTTTAACTGTTTGATATAATTACAAGTGCAGTTATGTGGTCTAAAATCCAAAGTCGTCTTTAAATAAGGGTTAAGGATCCATGAAGTACAGAAAAGAAGGTTGCATTCTTTCTCTCTCCCTCTCCAACGCCAGCCTTCCAGCAGCAGCTACATTAAAAAATCTATAGAGCTTAACTGAGCCAATGTATGAACTATAGAGCTTTTTCCAATGATGTTTTAATAGATACTTTATTATCAGCCCATTCCACCTCAACTCCAGTGGTCAGGAAACTCTTTAGTCCTATTCACAAATAAAAATTGCTTATAATGTTTCAAAATGATAGAATCATGAAAGAACTGTGACTATCCCAATTAAACATGGTGAGTAATTTATGTTTCATTTTGGGCATTTGATTACTTTAATTGAAACTCATGTGATTTAGAATTAATTTCATTAATCTCTATAAAATTTTTCTCTTCATGAGTAAGCATTATTTCTAACATATAGTATGTGTATCTTGCAGGAAGAACACACAAAGCACAACTGCGAAGGCCCAAAAGGTTGAATCTTTCAAAAATATTTTTTTTAAATCTTGGAAAGCCCTCTCATATGAAGTCCAGAAGCTTTTCTTGTTTACTAAACTACAGAACCAGAGAATTAGAACAATGGTATTTTATAAGGCTTCTCTTTTTTTTGTTTTTCTTATTTGTGTGTTTGAAGTTTTGCTAAATATTTTAAGACAACTTTTCTGCGTTTCATTTTCCCATGAGGTTTTACAGTCAGAGAACAAAAAATGCAAAACTGTCAAGAGCGTGTGACAAATACTTGCGAAATGCCAGATGCGTCAATAGAATTTGAATAGCACGTGCACAACAATTGTACAAACAGAGCCAATGCTGATTTAAAATAATCTCTTATGACACTCTTTTCATTCTAGATTGAAGTGCCCTCTTCAAAGATACGAAGCTTTTATCACTTATATTCTAGGAATTATGCTGATCAGAGCCTTGATTGACTAGGGACACAGTCAGGACAAGGGATCTTTTCTTCCTCCTTAAACTGGAAAAAAACTCATGGGCTCCTAACCACCCTTGGTCTGATGGCATGGTAAAGAAAACTTTTGCTAAAATAGCATTTTCTCTTATTCTTTATTATTTAAATTAAAAAAAAAAAAACACTAAAGCCAAATAAAGAATTATTTTAGTATGGATAGAATAAGACCAACCATTAGTGCTTCAGATAATCTATTTGAAAATAACTTCTGTCTTTTCTTGAAAAAACATTCTCAAAGGCATGATTTTCATATTTGCAGAAGAGAAGCTAAGAAACTGCAAATAGAAGGAGGGAATTATGTGAGTCAGTATTATTTCTAAAATTAAATATAAAACTGCCATTTTTAGTTACAAACAGAGATATGTGATGTAAAATGGAAAGAGCATAATGTCAGTAATGACATCATTCCTAACTCCTAAATTAGTTGGTTTTAGGTAGAACTGTGCACATAAGAACGCCCCAGAATGCAGAGAAGAGCCAGTCAATAACACCGGAAGCACAGCAGATATTATGACTCTGAAGAAACTGCACATCGCCTGAACATCTTTCCAGGTCATGGCTTACCTGGGGGTGACAGCAAGGAAGCAAGAGAGAGCAGCCATGGCTATAGCAGACATTGCTGGGTGGCACGCTGTCTTGAGTAATTTCTTTTCCAAGTAATTAAATCTACTTACAATGTAAAATATTTTCTTGTTTTTTAACCATGATCAAATTTCTGCTAGCAAAATCCTTCTACAGAATTTCTTAGGAAATTAAAACAGAAAAACAGTAGTTTAAAAGGAATTATTTCACTTTCTGCAGCTTACCAAAGATTCTCCAGCTTGTATAAAAATTCTTTCCTCTGCGGAAAAGAAAGAAAAGATCTTACCTGATATTTTTCTGAGCTTGGCTAGTCTGCGATTAAGGTAGGGCCCTTGGCATCTGAGGAGATGAGCAGCTGGGGAAGCTACATTTATCATCTGTGCCAACACAATAAGGCCTTCTTCCCATCGGTGTTTGCAGTCTTTAAGAAATTGCAGTCCTAAAACTTCCAAAATAAGTAGAGGAAAAATGGTAAATCCAATGGGCCCTCAGTCAATGACCCTGACAGCACTTTCTGAACCATTGCCTACCTTAAGCAGTCTAGACAGGAACTTGGCTGGTGCGTGACAGACATCCCAGCTGTGCCTTTGCCAAGCACTGCATCTCCTCCCCTCCAAAAACCTGATTCACAGTAGGTACCTTGCAAACTTACATATACAGTATCTGTATGGAGAACAGTGCACGGTTGTACCTAATCATGCACATTTTTATTATACGTATGTACAATCATGTATATAAAAGGTTACATAGTGTCAAAAGTATATACTTTGTACACTACATATATACAAAAGGATATAAACCCACATTTTACCGTTTACTAAAGAATGAAAATGCATGGTGCTATCAAGTCCAGCCCAGCAGCCTTTGAGCATAGGCAATATTCTGCTCTTTTACAAGACTCTTGTTAGAGTGATTTTTTTACACCATCTCCAGCTCTGTGAAAAAGCAGTGAAATTTTTTTTAATTCTGTTTTGGGGTGAGGTTTTTTAGGGTGTTTTTTTTTTACACGGAGAATTGTGTTCTCTTTTTCTCTTATTCTCAGAAGATGGTTTTACCTCAAAATTCCAAAAAATTGTAGCTTCATGCAGAAGTCAGGCATGGAAATTTTTACCCTGAAGGGTAAAATTTACACAAGCAGTTTAGGTGGGTGACTGAGAAAAGTGGGTTAGAGTGGAAATTATTGCACAACACTGAGAGAGACACGTAGGGGGATGGTGTTTCTGTCATAGATTAGTTTATTAATGAGAGCATATAACAGGGTATGCTGTATCCTTTCGGCACCTAGCCAAAACCCTAACTTCCACTAAAACATCAGAGACTATTTACTGGTAGGTGTTCTTGTCTTTTTTCTGCCTTTTTTTTTGTTGTTGTTTTTGTGGGTTTTTTTGTGTGTGATTTTTGTTTGTTTGGGTTTTTTTTTTTTTGTCTTTAAGAATGAGCAGTTTGATGTCACTGTTTTTAGTCAGAGAAGGTAAGATGACATGCCCTACACCTGTGCAGAGGTGGGACCGGACTGCCAGGGATTTCCCTGGGAGAGCTGAGCCTCACCTCTCTGGCAGAGGTCTTTCAAGACCTGAGGTGTTTAGAAGATGTCAGGATATAGTTCACAAAACAGTCCCACAAAATAAAAAGAGGTCCAGGATACTCTTTGGCTAGAGCTGCTTGTGACTGAGCCTGTCACTGCACACTGCGGGTAGTCATGGACATGTCTGAAGAGAACACTGTTTTGCATGGAAAATGGATTTTAAATGCAGATTTGGAAACTACAAGAGAGTTACCTCTCACTCAGGAGAGGAAGGGCAGACAGCATCTCATCTTGCTTCTTTATAAGGAGACTGTTAACAATTATGCTGACTCTAGGATAAGCTCCTTGTAATGGCAGGCCCTGCTCCTGCCATGCTGCAGCCGTCCATCCCACTCCACAGGGCCATGGCTCCCGGGAGGTGTGGGGACAGGCGCACAGCCCTGGCAGTGACATTCCACAGCCATTTTGCAGCGCTGACCAACCCGGTGCTGAGAATTCTTCTTCCTCCTCAGGGAGCTCCTGCAAAATGATGTCAGACCACTGATGGCTCTTCATGGGCTTCACCCATTCCTGCATCCGCAGTCCTGGGCTCTGCTGTAGGCACCCGGGCAGCCCCAGCCGCCCCCAGGCCCTCGGTGACCTTGTCCTGAGGGGCAGCAGGTAGGCCCTGGCTGGTCCCTGCTGAGCTGCAGCCCCTCTGGAAAGCAGCGGGCCACAGGCTCCATCCCAAGCAGCACAGCTCTCCTGGCTGCTCAAAGGTATGTGCTTTACGCTGTTTAGGTTGAGTGTTTTTTTGAAGTATGGGCTTGTGGAAAGCTTGCTTGAAAGTTTCTATTAAGTTAGTCTTAAAAAAATTACCCTGTAATGGTTTCTTCCTTAAGGCTTTCTCCGAGTTAGATTCATTTCAATTCTGGTTCTCTTGTCATTAAATAAACGAGTTTGATTTAATAATTATGTTTTCTTATAGCTGAGGATGTCAGAGGGTGGGTTGAGTTTTTCTCTTTGGCTGTGAACCAAGTTTGTTCCCTGGAGCCTCCCACAGCAGTCTTGACCAGGAAGTGTCGGGCAGCGCCACCATTTTCCAGTGGGGCAGCAGTCGCTGGGCCTCATTCTGTGGACAGTCACACTGGCGCTTTACTTCATCACGCTGCAAGTTTCTGTTAATTGCTTTTCCCAGTAAATATGTCCATAATCAGGCTACTAAATGGCTAGATAATATCTTTTCCAGGTATTTTGACTTTGCTGGAGAGGAAGAGGTCGGGGAGAGGGTGGCCTCAATAAGGCTGCAGCATGGCCTGAGGGAAAGGAGCTTTCCCGAGGGCTCGGGAAGCTCAAGGCTGGGACATTTTGCTGCTTTCCTTCATGACATTATCACCACAGCCAGGCTGACAAGCCTTTCCCTGCCATACCATTGTTCAAAAGCAACCTGTCAAAATAGAATATTATTCAGTGTCCATATTTGACATAGCCTTCATACGTGAATCACTGCTACTTGTCTCTAAATTCCTTACTCAAGGAAGAAACTGTAAGGGATCAAGGTTTGGAGAAGTGCAGGAAATGAGCATGCTGACAATGAGAGAGAGTGCAACCAAAGTGGTGAACCTTGACAACTTTGAGAAAGAGGGAGATGTGGCTGGAAAATACAACGACTGGAGGAAAAACTGGAGATGAGGGTAAAATGATTAGTGACAGCCAGGTAAAAGGAAGAGATGTAGACATGAATGAGTCAAAGGGCAAACCACAAATATCACTTTGTCAAAGAAAAGAAACAAGTGTGTGGGTGTGTAAACAGCTAGGAAAGGATAGGTGTATAGGTATATTATGTAAAAGTCTCTTTCTAATAAGGGCAAAAGCAAAATTTCCATGTCTTTGTGAAAGGATGGTCTCAGGTTTGCAGAAAACCAAGAAAATCTGTAGGGAAATTTTGCTACTACTGAATTCATTGATAACCAGTGATTGCAGAGTCAAGCAAATACTGACCGCCTGAAAATCCCGACACATTATCTAGTGACAGCTCTACTGAAAATTTTAAGTGTGTTGTCCTTCCCCTCGATCCCCAAACTAAATAAAAAAAGGAATAAGAGAACAACCCCAGCCTCACTAAGCTGTATGAAATGCTATGAAGCTAGAGGAGGGAACTGGTTTGGAGTTTTGGGTTTTGTTTCTGCTTTGGACATAAGCTTCAAGATGCAGAAGAAAAGGATATCATACATATAAAGGACTGAAACTGGAAGACAATGCATCTGCTCCAGTAACAACCATACTGTTTGGTGTGAACATCTGGAGTAACTTGCATGTTTACTGTGTTCTGAACACAGCTGGAATGAGCAGTAGGTTGAGTACTGTCTTGGTATTTTTAAGTATTCCTTTATTTGTTTTCATGAAAGTCTAAAAGGAACTGAGTAGTCTTTTCTTTTAGGTGTGTACTGTAGTTAGAAATAATAATTGTTCAGATAAATTATGTGACTAATATATAACTTACTTGGATATAAGGTAGACTTACAATGCTATGGCCTAAAGCCTGGCCTCTTCTTCCAAAGACATGACTTTAAAATGACAACAAAATAGTCTCCTCAAGAAATATCTGCCTTAAATACACACCATTAAATATTCTGATTTATTTTTTTGCTACAACTTTATTTAATTGCCATGTGGCCAACCAGCAGAAAGGCTGTTCCTAACTTTTGTGGGCAGATAGATCATGTACTTGAACCATGTCTGCATTGAAAACAGAGCAAAAGGTATAATATCACACTATGATACCAATTTATAAAGAAGACTGCTGAGCTGGTTTCTCACTAAAGTCACAGAATTCAGTCAGTGAAATCCCTGGAGCATTCAGTCTGCTGCAAGCTGTGCAAGTAAGTGAAAAAGAATGAAACTAGTGGATTGGTAGCTAGATTCTAGAGAGTATGTGGACAACTGCTTAGGATAGTTATACCATTGCAAACAATTATTTTTAAAGTTAATTCATCCTTGTAACCAAATAAAGGAAAGTATTAAAAAAAAAATTACTGAAATCCTCTTTGCTTTCTATTTCTGCTACTATATCCCTTTTATATGGCAATTCACTCACACTTAGATTCACTTTCTTCTGCTTACAGCAGCAATTTGAAATACCAGTGATTATCTGCTGTAATTTCAAAGGTTTCCCACAAATGAAGAAATAAAAATGAATCATCATGGTCTTCAGTTTGAAGATGTCTAAAACCATGTGAAAATGTTTCTGTTGTGAAATCAAGTGGACACTTTAGAGCTTGATAAGAGAAAATCTAGTAGATGTATACTTAGACATTTAATATTTAGTAGCCACTGAGATTTCTATTCCACTTGGAGGAAGAGGCTCCAAGTTTGGGAGACATCTTTTGACCCACAAATATTTCCCTAACTCATTGAAAATAGAACATGGAATTAAGACAGCTTTAGATACCAAATGAGCTATGTCTGATCAGCAAGGGTTTTTCTCCAGAGAAGCAGGTTTGAGTTGAATATCTGGAGATATTCGAGAACTGTCCATTTGTAATCCTGTAAAATGTGCTGTAAGATGACCCTGCTTGTGGAGGGAGGTTGGACAGGATAACTCACGGTGGTTCTTCACCCTTATCCATTCTGTGATTCTCTAAGACCTCACAGATGAAAAAACTTGCATTCCAAAAAGCCCTGTAAGCATTTAGTTACAAGCAAATTTGCACTCCTTCTGACAAGGTGCTTGTCTCAAATCCCTGGTCCACATCTCTGTAGTGTGTTCTTGGGGCAGAGGGAGAGGTTTCTCCTTGTAGGAAAAATGCCTCCTGCTCTCCTAGCTGGCTCTGCAGCTGCACTCTCTTCCAGACAGCCAGCAATTCTTGTGGGATACTCTGTTACACACTGACTTCTCTGCATGCATGGTGTAAGGATTTGAGTGCCCCAGTCAGAGCAGTGAGCTGTGCTAGGTAACAAGGGGAGCGTGTCAGTGCCTTTGTTCTGCCTGTATATCCTAATTCTTCATCTAGGGACAGAAGTGCCTTCTGGTATAAGGGTGTTTTTGGGAGATCCTGATTCCTGCTGCATGCTTTCAAGCAGGAACTGACTATGGATGTAGGATAAATTTCACAGACAGTGACTAATTCCAGTTGGGTACACAATGAGGAATAGCATTCAGTTTTAAATATCAGTCAATTGTGTCTAGTAATGAGCATTTCTAGTTTCAAGATTACTAGCATAAAGGCATCTGCATTTCATTTTATGGCAAAGAGAATCCAAGAAATATAAAAGGACAAGAAAAAAAAATATTTAATGATAATTCATTGTGTTCATTTGCTGTTGTCCCTGAAAATAAGCCTTCTGATTTGTTTTAGTATAGTGGAGTCAGTTCTCATGAATTGTAAGATAAACAAGAATTATGTTTGCATTCCTTTGTAAAAGATATCACCTGATGGACTTCTCAAGTGACCAGTGAAGATGGAGAGGTGGGAACTTCTCTGTCCAATCTCTGATCACTGTCCAGAAACTTATATATACGAGGTCAACGATAAAGACAGTTCCTTTCTTCTTCTCTGCCTGAACACCTGTTGTGTGTGTTGCTGTGTGTTTCTATCTGCGTCACAGTAACAATTTGCCTGTGAAAAAATTACATATTTATGCCAAGCACAAATTTCCAGCTTCACAGCTGATCTAAACTTCTAAACAGGACTTCCCATAAAGGTGTTTTGATAAGCACCTTGCCTTAATCATGGGATGCATAAAGGGATCATATGGAACTGAGTTTGCATTCCTGTATATCAGCGTGCCAAAGAAAGACTGTATCTCAGCAATTCCCATCACATCAGAGGAGTCCTGGGTTGAATTGAAGCCAGTATAGTAGTTCTGTTGTGCTGTCTGTCTGGTGAAAGAGGGACCGTGACCAGGGATGTGCTTTATAAAGAAGATTCTCCCTACCAGCAGAATCAGTTGAGCCCAGAGCAAGCTGTATGGACTCTGTGCACAGCAGCTGGGGCATGCTGTGCATGATCACAGTTCCTGCTCTGTCTTGATTCAGTCGAGCTCAACAACCCAGTGCCACCATAACCAAGTCAGCAAAATGTCAATTGCTATGGGCTGCACGGATCTGCCTGGAGCCCCAAGGACAGCCAGAGCAAGTCTATGCTGGAGTGCCTGCTGTTGTTGAAGCACTGCCAGCCTGAAGCTGTCTTGGCTAAGCCAGTCCATATAGAGGGCTCTGTTTCCAGATGCAAATGCACACATGACCTGTGAGTTATTACAGGGGGTCTGTCCTACCAGTAATTCTGATTTAATATCAGCTGTTGCTCCCATACTGTCTGTATGGCTACTCTCTGTTGCCGTGCTCTCACTTGATCTGATAAGCACCACTGCAAAATCTCAGGTCTGCTGGAAACATTGCTGTATCAGAAAGAAGTGTACTCTTCATGTTTTCCATTTTTATTATTTTCTTTATTATCTCAAGTCCAGTGTGGAGGAAATCTGAGAAAAAATTCTGCTTAATCTCTGAGATTTGGTTTTCTTTATTGCCAGTGTGTTTTGTTTTGGCAGATTATAGGAATAGAGGGTCTTGACAATGAACTTGTTCTTCCTAGCTTTAAGAAACTAAACACAAGTTTCTTAAAACTGCCTGTCTTTTTAAGATCAACTTGACATAAGTTCAGAGCTCATACTGGACAGTGCATGTTTTCTCTCTGTTGAAGAAGAGAATTAATGAGGAAGAGCATAGCTAAAAGGCTAACTGGAACTTTTATCAGAACCTTATCTAAATTTTAATAGCAGAAATCATTAAAAATTCTGCTACTTATTCAGAGTCTCACTACTTCCTTTTTTTATATAGGCTGATATATTTCTAGAAAAATCTTTCCCACCCTATTTTTCACATATACTTCCTATTCCAAACTGAAAAGAACGCAGCACAGATTTCTTCTTGATAAGTGTGTGCACAGGCAAGTTCCTCAGCCTTTCTTTTAAGGGAAATATCTGCCTTTGTTTAAAAGCACATGTTCTCTGAGCAGATAGTAATTTGCATATTTTGGGATGCCATCTGCCCTTTATCTCATAATTCTAGGATGGGATGAACTACACTTAAATGCTGGTGTTAAACTTTTAAAACTTTAACTTACAAGAGCGTCAGGCTGTTCTGCCAGTGAAATTTTAAGATTTTTCAATTTACAGGAACTGCATTTTATCCTAGGGTTTTGTAATCAGTTTGATTTTCTTTGATCATGCAGATAAGTATTAATGATAACCAGAAGTAGATTCATATCTATTCTCAGAGTACTTGATAGGAAACTGGCAGATTCAAACCTTGTAGACTTATATTTCATCCATAGTTTCTTGTTACTCTATATTTATGATAGAAGGGAGATAAGAATCTCTGCCTCTGGACACTTACCTACCTCTTCAAAGCAGCTGTGTAAAGTAGTTTCTCTCACAGCACATGATTTAGGGAGGGGTTAAGGGACAAAGAATGGAATCTCATCAATTGAGAATTTGATTTATTTTATTGAAAGAAGGTTTTGCTATTGTTATACATATATCTGTATAATATAAGTATGTGTGTATATGCCTACACACAAATGCACTTTCACAACACTTCAGACAATGCAAAGCATTGGTTTTAATGCATTTAAAAATGTGAATTAGTTCAAAGGGGATTTCCATTTATTAAATGAAATAATATTTCCCTCTTTTTTGTGCTTTAGCATTCACTCTTTCCATCATAGAAATAGTTTTCAGTGTTGTCATTCTTCTATTGCTAGCTCTCTCCATGAAAAAAAACCTAGAGTACATGAGAACTCTTACTGTAAAACAGGCTTCTGAGCAAGATCACATTCAAGAATTAGGCATGCCTATAGAGTGAATGTCTTTTAGTGGTCTGATCATCATTACTGCTGCAATGGAGGAAATTACTATATTCCTTTCTCAAAACATTCCTACAAAGTCAAGCATGACTATCAATGGTACATTTATTCGTAAAAAGGTGCCTAAAAAATGTAGGTGTTCCTCTTACATCAGCTTATATCCTGTTGACAACTCAAATGACACTAGGCCTGCTTATTAGTTTCTAGTGGTTTAACTGACAACTTTTGGTCTCATAAAATGTACTATAAATACTATCTGCAGCACAGCCTTGCTGTTCAGTGGTACACCAAGTGTTCAGATGGCTGAGAATGCTGTTTCCCAATGGGAAATGTGGCATTTGGCAATCGTTTATTCTGATTTCCTTTGAGGATATGAAGGAAAGACTTTACCAAAGTAATCCTTGAGTAAAAAGCAAGCAACAAAATGATTAATACTGAAGCACTGGACTATAGACTGAATGCTAAAGTGCAGACCTCATTAAATCTTTAAAGTAGATAGGGTGATTGCATACTTTTACCTCTACAGGGAAATACATTTGTGCTTTCCACACATGAGCTTGTGGGAAAATTACATGGGATTGATTTCATGAGTTTGGAAATGAGCCCTGGTGTTGAGAACCACTTCACAGCCCCAACTCTGAACTCACTTGGCAGCATGGATGTAGGAACCTCTTTCTCCCACTGAAGTCACTCCTGCCAGCTGTTACAACACAAAGAGGGTTTGGCTCATAAAAGACAAATTGTGATATAACCAAGTCCCACCATAGGGTGAAAAAAACCTGGATTTGTTTTCATCTGGATCAGGACAGTTTGTAGAGAGGGAGAAAAAAGCAGACCAAGCACTTACTGATTTTGGTTCCTATGCAGCTATACTGCCCCTATCTTGTCAGGAAAATCAAGGAAATTATGAGAGATTGTGAAGTGCAGTTTTAGACAATGTAATACTAACACATTTGCTGAACTTTAATCTCATTTTTCTGGTATCCAAGTGTACCATGTTCCTCATTGCAGTGAATCTATAGTCGATCTTCCTTTATTCTTGGACTCCTTCTTAAGAACAAGAAGGTTATGGGGCTGTGCTCTTTCACCACCTTAGGCAACAGGCAAACTGGTTGGTGACTTTCAGCTAAAGTTGATAGGATGTAGGGATCACAGGATATATTAAGTTCCTACCAGCCATTTTAGGTAATTCATGCCTGTATGTAGAAAAGAGTCTGAACTGAGAGAAAACAGAGCCCCAAAACCCCTGCCCCAACTAATGGCAGAGGGCAGGCAACCAGGATGCCTGTGCTTACTGCCAGGCTTATTCCTGACGTGTCACCCAGAGGCAGCTACTGAGTACACTGCCTCTGTCTCAGCTAAGTGAGGATGTGGGAAGAGAGCAAGAGGAGGGAGAGTGACGGAGAGACACGGGAAGGTCAAGGTGGCAGAGGAGGGGATGGGTTTTGCAGGAGTGGAACATTTGAAGAATGGAAAATTTCATTCCAGAAGAAACAGTGCTTCATGTTCAAAGAATAATTAATTTTTAGTATAGATTCAACATTCTGTTTCTTTTTCACAGTTTCTTTTTTCCCTGCCCACACTCATTAACAAAGCTTATAACAACATGGAGTTAGCAGTTTGATTGGGCTGTACATTTACCTCTGAAAGATTTTAGCCATCATTTAGAAGAATATATTAAAACTCTGAGGAGAAGATGCAGATACAATGCACTGAAACAGTTAAATGTTGATCTCAGAATGACACCTCATGACACCTCAACTCTTTCTTTTTCAGTCTCAGAATAATAGCTCCCTGCTGAAGCAAACAGAAAATATGTTGCCTGTACAGATAAAAGAACCTTAGAGTACCTTGAAACTGTGATTCAGCACACTCGAAGTTACTACTGTTTTACAAGAAGGTGCTGACTCATTTACTAACTGCATGCAAAACAATCTTGCAGTGACACTCTTTTTCTCCAGAAAAATTTATACATTACTATCAGTAGCAATAACAGAATGGGTCAGATGGAATGGACTACAGTGGATCATCTGGTCCAACCTCACTGCCCAAGCAAGGTCATCCCAGAGCACATGGCATAGTATTGCCATAAATTACAGTCATGAGCAAAGATTGTCAGAAATGGCTTTTGGGAAGGCAAATGATTCCACACATGCCAAAGCTGATCAACCTGTGTTGGGAATTAACAACTTTCAGGAACAAATATGATCGCTCATTGCAAGAGATGTGCTTGTTCACCTCTGTTTCTAGAAGCTTGTTCTCTTGTGTTGTGATGAGGTAGGAAATGGATTGATCACACTTTGAATGTTGTCAAAGGTTCTAATAAAGAGAGATAAGGCAGTCAGAAACAGGTATAAAGTTATTCTTTCTGCTGTTTCATGCTTTTTAAGGAAAACTGACAGGTTAGGTCAACGACCAGATTTTTCTTTAATTTTTATTTCTTCACAGCAACAAAGAGATAAACACTGTCCCTGCAAAGAATATGGTAAATGTCTATAACAATTTATTTGGTAAGGTTTTTATTGTGAGGCTTTTGCCATAAAAAAATAACATGCTAGCTGAAAATTAATTTTGTTCAAACTTCCTAACAGCAAGTGCCCTAAAAATCTAGGAAATGCTGGTTAAGCAGTCATTAGTACCTGGATAGTCAATCCCAGATGATGTAGCATTCAGCCCTGCTCTCTGATTTTATCCAGCAGAAGTAATACTGCCTCCATGCAGCATATGACCACCCATACTGCAAACCTCCAGTTACTTCCACACATGTCCAAATTGACTCCAGCTTCAGTAATGTGAGATGTCATATGGAAAAATACTGCACTGAGTGAACATACAATGTGCCTAGAAGTTTTGAACTGTGTTCAAGTTGAAAAGTAGTGCTATAGAGTCCTCCATCACCTGTGCCTTGCTTCCTGATTTCACACCTCCTCACATATTTAATAGCTTTTCAGTAATTTTGAAGTCCTCATGCAGTCTACCTGTCTTTTACTAGGGAATTTACTGAAACAGATGCCAAAGAAGCACTGTAGCAAAGGCCCAGGTCAAACTAGTATTGATATAACCTTCTGAAATGTCTCCAGATGGAAACAGATGGTGAAACTATACCATGCTCCTTCTTCAAGAGTTTAATAAAATCAATTCTCTTCCTGTAAGTTAAACCATGGCAGGGCAGGTATGGAAACCGTGAGCATTGATCAATTTGCAAATGTCACTCTCATTCTTCCTCTAGATCACACCGAGGGAAATTGTCTCCTCAGCAGACCTGGGCAATGGATTCGAAGTGCTTACACTGCATCTCTCAGGGTAGGATCTAAATTGGCATTTTCTGTATTCTAGCTGAGCAATTTATTTAATTTATTCAATGTGTAAAATGAGCCTACTACTGCCATTTGTGCTTTTGTATAGGACTGGCTGTATTAAAAGTTGCTGACAATAAGTAATATGAATCCCACCATGGATTGGCAAGAATGAAGTACATAGCTGCTCAGAGGGATCTGGACTCCAGCAGTTGTAAGATGTGCCTGGAGATCATGGGTTTGCCTGGAAGAAACAAAAGTATCAGCAGGGTTAGAGTTTGGTGTCGAGTGGAATGGATACCAGTAGCACATACAAGCTAGATTTGTGTGTCCTAGTGACTCTTGTGAATCTAGCCCAAAGCTTTCCTGTACTGCCCTGCCAAACTGCCTCATGTCAGTAGAGCTGAGAGATGAGAGGATAGGCCACTTTTTATGCTTTTTCTTACAATTCCCTGAAGGGTTAATTAGTATATAGCAATAATAATAATTCCTTGTTCTTTTTACAGGGCTTTTCATTAATAGAGCTTAACCTTAGCTTTAGGGAAACTAAGGCAAAAAAAGCAAATATTTGACCAAATTCACACATCTAGTGAGGCTTAACACTAAAGGCAGCTTAGTCTTGTGTATTCGCTTTTCTTTGCACATGCCCCCAAAGTCTGACTTTGGAACTGAAGAATTAAAATTAGCCTGTATTGCACATTCCTGAAGACTTGTACAGCTACAAATGAGAAAGACCACAAAATACTGCATAAAAAATATCTTCATTGAAACTGGAAGAAACTGGGACAGCAAATTCATTGGAACAGGATTTTAATCCAGAATATAAAATGCATACTCTCCCATGAGTGTGTATATGATAAACAATTGTAGTATAACCTTGTGACATTACAGATCTGCATGACACTACAGCAAAAACACAAGCACAGGACAGTCTCCACTGGAAGAGTTTCACACTTGAGTATTTAGTAATACAGTGGTGCACCCTGGCTCCTCTGCATTTTGTTTTCATGGAGTCTACAAGAGACAAGACAATGGGCAATCATAGCCTTCTCCATACTCAGGACAGAAACAAAAATATTAATCTTGTTTAAATCTATAGCATAATGATTTAATATTTGTGGTTTTTTTCAGGAGGAGAGTAAAATTGATTAGTAGGCACATCCATGTCCTCTTGCCATAATTTATTTTGAGAAAAATTATTAAGCACTGATTTTCAAATCTAACTTGTGGTTAATACCTCAGGTGTATGGCTATAATGGAGTTTATTGCACCATACATTTAATTTTCTCTTCTTATGGAAATTTTGGGGTTTTATTTAGTTCTTTGCCCATCATGTAGCATTTCAGTATTTTCCCTTTGAATATGTGAGTCTGTTGAGGTTCTTGCCATGCTTCTAATTCTGCTAGCTGCCAGAAGCTGCTCTGAACATCAGCTAAAAGCCTGAGTTTTTTTAATTTATTTTTTTTTTCTTGTCTGTCTCTGCCTTGAAAACTGTTAGTTACAGCTGCGTGACTTCTGCACTTTGTTTTTATCATCTTAAGACCTAAGATAGACTGTATTTTCCCCTCTAGTGATCTGCTACCTGCTCTTTTCATTCTCTTATCCTTTGAAAAGCTTCTGTTCTGTTTCATCCTAAAGATGCTTTCCTCCCCACCACTCTGGTCCATAATTTCCCACTATGCCTTGTAGCATTCAATCCAGTGCAGGAGGTAATAAAGCTGCTGTTGAAAAAGGTAAAGCTGCTGCCAGCTCCCCAGATGTGGAGGATCCCCACGAGGAGGAGAATTCTCTGAGGGAAAAAATGGGAGATGGACCTCTTGTGGCTCCTCCTATGCTGCACAAGCAGGACAAAGGATTGGTGGAGAACCCAAGCAAATTTTATCTAGTTGTAGGAAAATTGGTTTGAAGAATAATGTGGTGGTAGTTCAGAACACCACTTTGGCTGATGCTTCACTGTTGCTTTTTTACTTTGCCTACTGTTTCACATTGTCTCTGTGTGACACTTACAGAGGTAAAAAATAGGTGTTGTTTGCAAAGAGTTTCCAGAGCAAGAATACAGGGGGTACTTGTTTCCTGGAGATTAGTTTATACTTGGTGTGACTCAACCCTGATAAGATCAGCTTATAAGAGGATAGCTGATCACTATTTCTGATTAGATTTTTTTTGTTTTATTTCTTTAAAAGTTCATTTTTGACCCAGAGTGATATTTTATAACTTGCATTCATCCCTAAAGAAGCCAGAATGCTATTGCAGTCAACAGTGGAAGGGTTGGATTTTAAAGGATGAGTCTTCGTAACCTGTGTATTAGCTAACCTTTGTCACACAGCCCACAGAGGTGATGCTGCCAAGGTGCTTGTTCTCATACTCAGACTGTATCTGTGTTCCAGAGAAAGTCTGTGCCTGAATGCCTGTGGTCTGCAGTACACTGTATAGGCTTTTGCTCTCAGGAAAGAGTTGAATTCAGAGGCAAAGGCATAGTCTCAAGCTACATAAGGCCAGTGTTTGGGTACTCTTAGAATCCAAGTCTAAAACTCCTTATTCCTCAGTGTCACCTCACAAAAGTGTGAACGGATAAAGTAGGGGGCATAAAGGTCCATGTGTAATGCAGAGAGGAAGACTCTTAGGAGGGAAAAGACTCAGCCAAGTTAGTGCAGAACTCTGTTTCATTTGGAGCATTTTTTAACAGAGAAAGCCATCACTGCCAAAATTACCAATATTGCCATGTTAGTTAAGGGTGAGAAACTGACTCCATCAATGCCACATATACCTGTCAGGGTGCTGCAAACAACCACTGCAGTTCTTTTTTTGTCAGCATATGTGGTGTATGAGACAGGCAGTTTAGGAGCAGTGTCTGTTAGCCAAGGCTTTTTCTAGTGCAGCTGGAGGATTTACAAAATAAAAAATAATTCTGGGGAAAGGAGTTTAAAAAAAGAAAAAGAATGTGGTTTCCTGTTTCTTAATTATTAAGAATTATAATCATTTATGTTCAAATTTTTCATTTCTGGTTAATATTTAGAGCATGGAGTAGGTGAGAGAGAATGCTTGAAAAAGGAAACACAAGACAGATGAAAAATTTCAGATTTTCAAATCTGTTATTAAAAGCTTTTACTTTGTGGTGGGGGTTTTATGGCTGGTTCTTTTGGATTCTTCTGTCAGTTCCTCAGAAAGAAAACAGTTTCTCAGTAAGGTCTGAAGTTGAGTGGTGCAGTGAGAATTGGCATTAATTGTATGACAATTAATAATAATGATGTTTATTATAATATTAATTGATGTAATAATTGATGTTTAAGATCAGATTTAGAGTAATAAGTAGTTTTTGTTATAACTACTATTTCCCTATGGAGATACTAAAACTTTGTGTCCATAATTAAAAGACAAGTCAGAGATGCATAATGGCTGAAGTTTGCAAGTTTACAGTAGATGAGGGTATATTCCAAAGTATTTACACTAAAACTGTTGATGTTTAGGAAGAGCAACTTTTTTTGAGGCAAGTCTGAATGTGCTCCCTTCCAAGCAGAAGTCAATCCTTAATGTTCTCTTCTCCCACCTTCTACATAGTTTATGTGAGAAATGTTTCAGTGCCTTACTATATATAGTCAAGGCTTTTTACTCTCCTGTGGAGGTCAGTGGGAGGTGCTGAATCTGAGACCTGGGAGGAAATGAGCCACATGGGAGTGAGCTGGTGCATCCTGAACCTGGGAGGCACTGGAAAGAGATGGGTCAGCTTTGGCCATCACATCCAGCAAACGTCTCAGTAGGGGTGCAAGAGAAAGAGTTGGTGCTAAAATCAGTGCTGTTAATACTCCTGTGGAGGTGGAGTGGGGCTTATCCTTTAAATGAGAAGTTTGGGATGGCTAAATGAAGCTGAGTGGAAAGGTGAGACTGAAAGATGCCAGTTAGAGGAAATTGTGAATGGTTTGCAGCTCCCTTTTGTGAGCTGGCAGAGTGTGTACTGTGACAATCTCCAAATAGGCTGGGCAGAAATTATGTAGGAAGAGTCATGTATGTCAGTGATTTATGACAGGAAATTTCCTATGGCTGAAATATTTGTCATTACTGGATTTGTCTTTCTCTTGTAGTAGTTATTATTGTTATAATCTGTATAGTTGACCAGATAATATTCCTCAACTCTCAGAAATATTCTCCCTCCAATTGAAATGTGGTAATGAAGACAAAAATTTCAAGTGTCTTTATTTTAACAATTTGGTGGATTGATTGGGCTTTTTTTTTTTTTTTTTTTGGGGGGGGGGTGGGTTGTTTTGTTGGGGTTTTTTTACAAAGTATTTTTTTTAGTTGGATGTGTCTATCTGCACTAATGATTGACTCTTACTTGCACTGAGATCTAACTCGAAGTGCTGAGTTCTCCACAAACAGGTGCAAAAAAGGGAGAGCCTGCTCCAAGCATATCTCAGCCTTGGAAGCTCAGGGAAAAATTATTTATTTTGTGGGAAAATGGGTGGTGTGTTAATATTTTTAGATAGGGTGTTTTAATTAAAGACATATTAAACAGCAAAATTGCAGGGGAAATCTCACATGGCTTTGAATAGGACCTGAAATTTACTCTCCCTTTAGATGATATGTTAACTTCCAGCTCCAGGAATCTTACTCAGCTTTAGGATGTCAAATAAACACAGTTTACATTAGTTGTTTATATTTCAGTAGAATACAGGTGACTGGTATAATTGTTGGGTAGGTTTTTATTTCAAACCTAATGAAATAAAAAAGGAGATGTGTATTGGACAAAACACTGTGTTTCAGAATTAGAAAGAAAAAACGTGGAGTAGAAAAGAGGAACTATTTTATTAGGCTGCAACTCACATTCTTTATTTGGCATCTATTTCATTATCTCCCATTTCCTGACGATAACATAATGTCCTCTCTTTTCCTGTTACCCAAGCACTTTACAGAAGATTTGTTCCATGCCTGATGGCAGTCATGGACACTTTGACATTCACAGCTTCTTTTTACATGACTTGACATCAGTTCTCTTTCAAAATACTCCCTCCCTCATCAATGGAATGCATCTCCCACTTCCCATTACTGGGTTACACACTGAAGAGTGGAAGATGTTACCTGCAACTGGTTTTGGGACTATAGATCCATTTGTGTTCATTTGGACTGAGCTACCATTCTTGGATACTACCCTTTCGGAAGTCAGGGGTGCTCATGGTGGTCCTGGGGACATGGGAAAACCTATGACTTACTAGGTGTTACAAGCAAACAACTCTGTTACAATTTCCTTCTGGGGTGGGTTTTAAAGAGCAGATTTAGAGAAGCTGTAAGGTTGTCTCATTGCTTTGTGAGCAGTCTAAACACATTCTTTATGTGAAACCAAGGGACAGGTTCCCTCACTCATGTCAGGTGTATTTCCATACATAAATATAAAGCTAAGTGACATCTGCTCTTAAACTTCCTGAGAAAGGTTCCTCTTCACCCTGGAGACTCAATTACCTTCCAAGCATGGTTCTTCCCCTGCCATACAGCATGCAGCTCCCTCTGTATGGCAGGTATGGATCTTGGAAATGTCACCATCTCTGAACTGCTCTGACTCTCCTCTCCTACCTGGTGCTTGGCCACAGTGTCTATCCTAGGCACTCAGCAAGAGACAAAGATACGTTTTCACAAGACAGTACACCCACTGTCCTTTTCCACAGCCCTCTGTTCCACTGCTGGAAAAACTTGCCCTCCTCGGAGTGTCTGCCAACACTGCTGCCTTGGCTTGACCTGGCCTTACCCTAGATCTTAACCTTTTGGTTTCAAATGTATGAGTTGCAGCTGTATGGATCCACAGTGCAGAGACTTCTTTACAGTTTTTTCATAGGTACCAACCTGATGGAATCATCACTTCTGAGGTCAAGGGCAAAACCTCCAAAATTATTACCTGAACCAATCCCTCCCACAACTTTTTTTTCAGTCACTCAATAGACACTCATCTCCTCCTCCCATCTTAACTGGTCATCTTTGGGGTAAGAGAGAAGACACAAGTAAGTAGTACCTCACTAGTGGGAACAATCAGTGACTTCTTTTCAACAATTAGAGGGTTTGGGTCAATGCATGTCCACAGTCAATGTCAACATTTTCTGTCTGATGAAAGCTTTCTGAGTTCAGTGATGCATTTTCTTTTCAGGTTTGACAGTTTATTCTGCAGGGACTCCAGTGCAGAATGTGAAGCAGTCAGATTTTCTTTACTGCTTCCACTCCTGCCTTATGTCCAGGCATTTTCTCCTCCATTTTTCATTATTTGTTCCACAACAAGTATACTGAATTGGGATTGTTGTGCATGTATTCTTTGTTGACATCCATTTGCCCTATTACCAATGCTGCTTTTTTTTTTTTTTTTTGTCTGGACTGAACTTTTAGGGCTGTTTTTGCAATTTCTTGACCCACAAACATTAAATTATTACCTGGACTTTCTGCAGAGTAAGGCTTCTTTCTTCTATGACTTTATTTTAAGAAAAGTCTTGTTGGTGCCTCCAACAATGCTGAGTAGGGATCCATGCAAATGCTTGCGTACTTAATAAGAACCTAGTCTGCTTTTTGAGTTTCAGTTTAAAGTAACAAACCCAAAATCCTAAATTTCTCAGGTGTCTGATGCTACCAGTGGTCACTGCAGTGGTCAAACACAGTTTCAGGATAACCTGCTTTTCAGGCACCAATCCTAGAAGCATTAATTGCAGAACTGCTACAGCAGTTTTTTAATTTCCGGTAGGCCCTAGGCTACTGAAGACCACATTTTGTGTAAAAATGTTTTAAAGAATTAATATGGGGATATTAGATATTACTATGCTGAGCAAAAAGCTGATTTACCCATAGCCAGAGAAAAACTATATTTCATCTGTAATGTATAGAGTATCTATTAATCAGCAATGGTTCCTGAATTGCTAGTATGCAGAAGTTAAATATAACCTCATGTACAGTTTTCTACTAAATTCCCTAAATTCTCCTTATTTTAAGTTACTTTCAGGGAGAAACTGAGTTATACACTTGCTAGAGTAAGTCCATGCTTTTGTTTTGTTTATGTAGATATTAAGACATATCTTGTCTCTTATGTTTCTTATCAAAGGGAGTGAGTGACTAGATCTGAGAGACGCTTGTGTGGGAACATGGAGAGTGATTTAGGATCTTGATTGTTTTTCCAAACAGAATCCCATGGGGAAAAAAATTATATTCCATGGATGAAATCATATAATAGTATCATATCACATGTCAGTTGAACTACCAAACCACTCACAGTGCCTTCCAGGGCTATGCTTTTTTTTTTTTTTTTTAATTAAGCACCATATTCAACATAAAAAAAAACTGTTTTCCTGCCTTATGATTGTAAAATTTGCAGGATTCCACTCAGAATCTTACTGAACATTAAATTTGCAGTGGTTAAAGTCATGGGGCCTTAAGAGAGGGACATTAATATCAATTTAATATCAAGAGTATATGGATGATAGAAATGTCCTTTTAAGTACATCCAGATCTTGCAACCAGGGCTTTCGTGTGTGCATCCACTGTTGGTTCCTAAAGCAGCAAGTGTGAGTTTGGGATGATCTGGTCTAAGAGCAGAGACTGTAGAACAAGAAATTTCTGTCCATTGGAGTTTTCTGTGTCATCTGGAACATCTAGTGCTTCAGTGGATGGCAAATACTATGGCAATAAGGAGGCAGATGAGAAGGTCTCTAGCTGCCTACGCTTTTCCAGATAAAAGTACACCATCCTAGTGCAATGATGGGAACAGACCAGACCTGAATAAAAGAACCCCTCTTGCCCCTTTTCAACTGTATAAGCATGGATCTTTGGCTAGGACACCTATTGTATTGAACAGTGAGCAGCTGCTGCTGATATGCAGTTGAGAACTGAAGTCTATTTAGAGAAATAATTGCTTTACTTTCCAAGATGCTCCTGGAAATAAGATCTAAATTTCTTAATATAATCTTACCTGGCAAAATACAGTATGTTCTAAACAATAATTAACATTCTCAAATGAAAAATTCTCAAAGAAAGCAGGTCAGACTTTCAGGTTTGCAATGGTAAAAAAGTAGGAACAAACAATCCTCTTGTAAAAAGGAGAATATTATTTTTGTCCTGTTATCTCATAAGAGTGAGAAATAGAACACCTGCGCTCGTGCTCTCTGGAGTAGTGCTTGGGACTGTGTTTTTCACCAGGAGTATCTTTCCTTCGAAAGAAAAATTTCAAAGACAAAGAATTTGGATTCTTCTGTTTTTCAGGCCACCCCACAGGATATGATGTAGAGTACTGTATTGTTTACATTTCTCCAGATTTTTTTTTAACTATTGCATTTTGGTAATTCTTTTTTAAGTTACTCCTTCTTAAATTGGTTTTAAGGGATAGTGCTTCTCAAATGCATCAAAATTACATAAAGTTTTTATTAGTGTGGGCAGCTAGCAGTTTCTTGCATCTTGCTGTTCCCTTCTTATGCTGATGATCTTCATAATGCTTTTTTCAGAATGGCAGTACTGAGAGTGCACACAGTGAGGGAACACAGGTAGGGCCTTAAATACACAAAAAACCCATCCATATGAATATTATCTTAGAGTCACTTCCTAAATACTATCTAATACTGGGAATCAGGACATTGGTTAAGAGGTTGCAAATTCTGAGAATTCATCTCCTGCATTTTATAGTTAAAATTGTCTTCCCTTTTTCTTGTAGTTTACAACAAAAATTTTAAACACTTGCCATCTCCTTTTTTTTCTCCAGGACTAATAATCTTCTCTAAGATTCAGCTGAAAACAAACTTTCCTTATATAGCATCCAAGTTTTGAACTACACATCGATGCTATTATTTGTATTTCAAATAAAAATAGTTGGCATAGCATTTTAGGACTTCACCTTCTACCTTTTTATTTCCTTTCTCTCTTCCTGTTCCTACTAGCCCAGATGGTTTAGAACTGAGAACTGCACGATTAAACTTCCAACAAATTATTTATTTCCAGAATTTCCAGAATTTTTACTTTGTTTGCACCTCTGTCCTTTTAAGTCTTTATTTTTAAATTAAAATTCTACAGTGACTTCCCCAACAAACCACTCTTATTCTGAGTGTTCACACAACTTTTTCCAGAGGGATGGATCATTCATCGATCTCATGGTTCTCAGATGAAATGAGGCCTTGTGCATGATTTTTTTAAAAACACTAGTTTTGATGAGTGAGATAGTAAATGTTCAGCCTTTATCTCTTTATCCTCTGGCTGATGCCATGCAAAGATTTAATATCAAGGAAGAGAGCCAGCTGGGCTTCTGCCTCACAAAGCATAATCGTTCCCTTTGCTGTTTATCACACCAAGCACCACAGTACCATCTTCCTCTGTGAGGAGCCTCCTGATGTGCTGCCAGCTGAACTCTACTGCTGGCAAGAGGCTTTTGAGGACAACTGTACTATCCACGCTGAAAAAATAGCCTCCCACTGCAACACATCTTGTTTCCATGACACTGTCTTGAGGAAGGACAGGGACAATTCCTCCTCAGGAATATAGTGTCGATGTTCAGAGTCCATGGAGCTCACCTGTGTTATATCAAAAAGCATAATTAAATTATTGGAAAAAGAAAGGGAAACATAGAGAATAATTGATAGCACATTTCTGTGGGCCATCTATTTTCTCTGGGGAAAAAGAAAACAATCTATTTTTGAGGGGGAATCTATTTTCATGCCTTAACTGTTTTCCACCAATGTACCCAGATAAGACAGATGGCTCAATGTCTATTTAAAAAAAATGCTGGGGTAGCAATTCCTTTTGTGAATGAAGTTAATCTTCCCAACAACTGAAGAAGTCCAAGCCTCGATAGGATTCTCCCACTGTACCTGGGTATCCTTTGCCTGAAAGAGCTAAAAAAAGAGAAACGTGCAGACAACTACATGTGTAGGTTTCCCTGAAAAGCAAAAATTTAAGTGAAACACAGTCTTAAACTAGGAGCAGGAACAACACTTACCAGCTCTCTAATCCCTCCCTAGGTTGAAAATCTATTCATTTACTAGGCATTGAAATGGTTCTATAATTTTTTATTTCCTGCACCAGTTTTTCCTATCTCAGCCTGTTGGACTGCATTTCAGGGGTGCCTGCAGGGACAATGAGTTATATCAGCCAGCAATGAGAAGTGTGGTTGATGAGCATCTCGTAAGTTTGGACCCTTCTATCAAGACTTTATTGGCTGGAGTCAGAGAGCAGGGGCAAAGCCCTTTGCCCACAGCTTGACTCAGAGTTCTCCCTGCTTTGAGAGATGCTGACAGGCGGCAGAAAGCTATAAATCCATGCTGTGCTTCACAACCCCAGAATCAAAATTGCATCAGTTTATTTGTGACTTAAGAAGGAGGACTCAAGAGCAGTTAATGCATAAGCAGGCTGATCTATAATTACCACAAGAATGAGTTTGAAAGCATTTTTAATGATATAAAATGTAATAGCAGTACTACATAAACACAGCAACAATCATACGATCCCTAAATGGTTGCATACTGCCTCTTTTGACAGCTGTGGTAGAAAATGGATCACTGGATGGTCATGAAATGAATATTTTCCCTAATCAGAATGGAGAGCTTTATTACCCTTATAATTACTTGTTTAGCAGTCACTTATTAAATTTTTTTTTAATCTATGAGTAATAAAATGAGCCTGTTTATTAAATAACATTTTAATTGAGAATCATTTTTAACATATGCCAAGCTCTTAATGTTTTCTTCTATGCAATTACTTAGATAAATGCTTGTATTTCTGATAACTCCATTGACTCATAAGACAAACAAAGCCTTCCCTGGTATACAGCCCATATAACAGGTTCCAGACACCTTAGCTTCCCTCAAAAAGCTAATTTTTAACATACTGCAACAGAATATTGCTTATTTTACTAAATCGCTCTCACATACTCCTGATAGATACTGTGTATTTACAGCTCATTTGAATTCAAATTTAATATTTTTGCTCAGCTAAATTGATTATTGACTGCACTGGAAAGCTTGCATTTAAACTTTTTTTTTTTTTTTTTTTTTTTTTAAATTCACATTTTCATTAAAACACACCTCAGAGGCAATGTTGAAAAATTGTTTTGCAAATGTCTGCATACTATTTGGCCATGCATGAAACTTATTTAAAACATTATGAATGTTGATGCAATGTTGAGTAAATATTTTAAGTGTTGATTTCAAAATAGTCATGATCATTCTGAGGAAATAAAAAGGTGTTTCTTTTGTGTCTACAATAAAGTCTGAACTTCAGAGGTGGGGAGGTTGTTTAGTTTTTTCTCTTTGGTCCTATTTTTCAAAGTAGGATCAGCATAATCAGGGTGCCTCCTAGTTTACATAAACATATTATCACAGTTTCTTATTTTGTCCTGAGACTGAAACCTTTACTCAGGTCAAAAAGCATGATAGCTTTCTTTTCACTAACACAGAACATGAGTAGATCAAAGACCCTGCGTTTGTGCAAGTGAAGCCCTATTTGGCCATGTGGTGCACTTAATTTTGGTATGAGTATTGGGCTAATGAAGTATACAATCTGGTAATAGCACAGGACCTACAGATTCCTGCTGTGTGTCAGTTGATTTTAGTGAGCCTTTGCAGATTTCTGCTCACCAACATTTTCACTCTTACTCTGTAAATACGTATTTTCCAGATTTCCTATTTTATCCCTAACTTTTCTGTAATTTGAGGTTAAAATTGGCCATCATACATAAAAATACAAAATGACTAATAAGATTCATTTTCAAACATGGGCTTATATTTATGTTTTCTGTGTCATTTTTAGGATGGTGAACCTTTTGTCCTAGAGATATCTGGAATACTAGCCTTAACAAATATCAGTGCAGTTTTGCCAGGAAACTTTAGTCTATGTGAGGTATCCCTGTATATGGGAAGACATGTGTTCCCTGATTTTAATGAAAACCTTTTCTTTGGAATTATTCTATTATATGGTAGTTACCATTTCTCAGTAAACACTGGATGCATAAATCCAGTTTAAACCTAGTTTTGAAGGATGATTGAAGCAAACTAAGGGTTCAAGATTACTTAAATGAGAAACAGAATCTGTTCTGAAATTAACATTTCCATTCACTCACAGGAAAAAAAGGGAAAAAAAAAAAAGAAAAAACAACTGAATTTGATTGAGGACTAGTCTGCAGACCCAGCTGATAGCTTGTCTGCATGTCGGATACATGAAGCAATTTGCAAAAACTGAGGTGTTATCCTTGGTTTTGTGCTCCAGATCCTAATTCCTGCAGCTTGTTTCTTCTCTGTTTTTTCTTGGGTTGGGTTCTAGTCAATCTTGTGTGGTCAGTCTCACCATCCCTTATGACTTCATTCAAATCTTCTCTGCTTATAGTTATATACTGTACTGTGTAGTAGAAACACTGTACACAATAAAATTACCTTTGATTCTTGCAAGAGAATAATCCTCCAATTGGCATTTCTTTCAAGCAAAGCCTTGTCTATATTGATATTTCTGTGTATTTTCTCACAGTTTATCTCAAGATAAACCAGAGTGGAATTGAATGCATATTTTTCATGTTGTCAGAAATGAGATTTGAGATCCACATCTGGATCCTAGGGCTTCTTGGGCCTTTTTGGATATTCTCTACAACACAAAGATGCTCCAGTGTTGAATTAAAAATGATGATTTGAGAAGTTCCCTAGGCTGTTGCCATTTAGGGCAAATATTGTTGTCTCTGTGCTGCCTAATTCCCAGGAGTATGAAAAACACCATCATATTGTCTCTGATATTGTCAGAGCCCTTTGAAAGCTTTCTGAATTGACTCAGAGGTTAAGCAACCTTAGTTTTAGGGGGGAGCTGTAGTGTCACCTGAGTGCAAAAGCTGCAAGTTCTGGGCAATGTTCCTAAGCTTCCAAAAACCAAATCCACCGAGGTCATTGCATGACAATGGAAACAACTCAGTTCTTCTCATGGCTGTCTTATGGTCCTTTTCTTCATCCATTTCAGCTGGGAAACACAACCTGACTATTTGATAGTCACAGCCCTGAAAGAAACTTTGATAGTTTGGTTTTACCTACAGTGTCTGCTTTTCTTTTCTGACAAAACACAGCAAAAGCTCTTCCTCTCACCCTGCTTCCTGCTCTCCCATACAGATTTTTATCTGATCATCCCTGTTACAGCTCTAGGAGACTGTGGTTTCCCATCTGCCTATAGAGAAGAGCCTGTATTTGTAGTAAGAGAACATTTGATTGAGCTGCTGGTGTATTGGCCATTTGGGGTAATGCTATCTCTGTCTTGTCTATTAAATCCTAACAGTTTAATCAAGTGAGGAAGAGGCTTGAAGCCAGGTCCTGTAGCCGAATACTTTTCCTGACTCCATGGGAGTGCACAGGAGATGCGGGGATTCAACCAGCAGGGTGCACAAGTAAATCTGAGTTTTCTCAGGCAGAGGATGGATATCTCTGTGGATAGACAGTGTGTAGATGGTCTTTAACTGCTGGCTTGGGAAAAAAAAAACCAGAGTGCTGACTTCACTGGGAAAACATAAACCAAGGGGCTGCTAGATTGAGGTGGGAGAGGAGTCCTGATTTGAATCTGGATTGTTCTGCTAAGTTATCTAAGCATATAACAGCAAAATAAATGCCAGTTTAAGACCTTTTGTGCATCAGCTTCCTTGACAGTTGAGTCTGAGGCTTGGACCCTGCCTGTGTCTGAGCTTCTTCCTCTCTGAGAAAGCCTCCTGATGTGAAGATTGCCTTATCATGACAACCTCAACTCAACTGAGTGTTTGGAGACATTCTTTAGATGAGATAAGT
Organism: Sitta carolinensis; assembly: GCA_032173965.1. Taxonomy (NCBI): domain Eukaryota; kingdom Metazoa; phylum Chordata; class Aves; order Passeriformes; family Sittidae; genus Sitta; species Sitta carolinensis. The sequence goes on from CM063284.1 coordinate 83,554,208, forward strand.
TTCCTTTTTGCATGAAAAAAAAAAAAAAATAAAGGAAGAAAAATGAGGAACACTGCTGTACTAAGGATTAATAGAAGCTTTTCTTCTTAAACAGTTTTAAAGTCTAAGAGACTGCTGATATGCCTAGCTGTTCTGGTTTCAAGGGGAGAGGCAAACAATGCTTGTCAAACTTGACTCTGAAAAGACACTAGCTTTTTCTGTGGTGGTACCCCTCAGTTTCCATTGCACTGGCTTGTCCTATTTTAAATTTGTAATGAAAGAAAAATTCTAAAGCTGGTAATCATGTGCTTTCCTTGTATAAAAACACATCTTGTTTTTATCATCAGTAACCTGCACTACACAAGAGCTCTGACACATACATTTCAGGATAGATTAGGAATTGCCTGCTCCATTTGCATAACATTAAAATCACTGTCTAGATACACAAAATAAAATGAATACCTTCCTGATTCTCTAGTATAGGCTTGCATGAAAACGATTTTACCTTTTATTTTTTTCCTTCATAAAGGCAACAGCCCCTCTCTTTATTTAGTAGATTGGAAGAGAAGGATTTGATAGCTGAGTGAGGGGATACCTATGTAATTCATTTTTCTTGGACAGCATGCTTACTGCATTTTTAAAAAATGGGGAAGAGGGCAGGAGGGAAGTGTTGTAAAAAAGCATATGGGGAATGTGACAGGCTGGCACTATCTGAGTCCCCATCATTCCTTGCAGCTGCCAGAAGCCAACCGCTCATCTTTCTAAACCACAGGCTCATGCTGGTAATGATATGATTTCCTCTATCTTGTGTTTTGTGTTTGTGCTTCAAGAAAAGAAACCCCTCAAAACTCTACACACTCAATTAATCAAGATAGCATTGGCTTCTTTCATCCTACTGAAGTGATTCTTGCAGTGGTGGGACAAGGATCTGGAGTCTTCATCTTCAGTCCTAAGTAATGCTCACCATCATTCCTGTTTTTCTTGATTGCCTTGAGCTCTATTCTCCTTCTGACTACCAAGTAGCACCCTCACCAACAGGAAAAAAAAAAAAAAAAAAAAAAAAAAAAAGGAAGGGACTTCATATAATATGGTTTCATACTAGTATAAAACGTTTAGTATTTCACTTTCTTGGGAAGATAATCTACATATTACAGGAAAAAAAATGTTTTTGCATGTTTTTGCATCACGAGATTTTTTGTTGTTAAATTTATAATCACTGTTCTGTATCAAGGGCTTTTAAAATGCTGACTCTATGTCTATAAGTGCTGGAAATAATTGATACTTTACAAAGAGAAGTAAGGTTATCCTGGTGTTGAAAGTATTCATATTCACTGATTTCTTATGATTGGAAATAACTTCCAGTTTATTCTTCAAACAACCATCTTGTAGTCTACATGAAGAATTTCCCACTACATTACAAGTATAAATGTCAGTCCTTCTATGTCTATTAAAAACAGTCTGTTGTTTTTAACGTTGAGAAACCTTAATTCTGGTCTCCTCAAGGCCAGAGAATGAGAACTTCAACAACAACAAGGAAATGGTAGCTCAGGGTCTGCTCTCAGTGAGGAGCAACATGGATGACAGCAAAGATTCCTGTTTGAAAAAGAAATTGCTCAGTGGTGGAAGCAAGGAACAAAGGTCCATTGAATAGCAGAGCTTACCTTTTGACAGGCCGTAAAGATCAGAAAGGTCTCAAAAACCCCCTCAGATTATTAATAATTTTTTTTTTTTTTTAATGGAATGAGTTGTGGATGAAGGTATCTAGGAAAAGATTCGATTTGATTAAAGGGCCAGGCAAACATAATGAACCTTCTATCAATATTCTAAATTCCAGTTCTAAGACTGGAACTTGTCATGATGAAAAATAATTTATGAGAAAGAATATTGCAATAATCAAGATACAAGGGGATGAGAACCCAGAGTAAGCTGATGTATAGAAATAGTTTTCAAATGTTTGAAATAGTCTGAATGTGAAAAACATGAGAGAGTTCTGAGTTCAGGGTGAGGGTTTTGGGTGACAATGTGGGAAAAGAGGCAGGATGCTGATTTTGCATACTATTATTCAGAAGGATGTAGTGTTCAGAACCCAAAGGGAGAGAAGTGACATCTCGTTTGGCACTGTTGAACTAGGGCTTAGAGAAATAATCTCAAAGGCATGGTAGAGAAGGCTGAATTTTCAGTTTGAACAGAAAATTACAGAAACCAGACAGTCTGTAAGTATGGAATTGCTAGCTAAAACTTTAATTGGAAAAGCACCTTACATCTTCTTATTTTGAAGAAGTGTGGGATGAAGAGGTGTAGGATGGATCGCAGAAGTCTGCCCCAAAAAAATGTTAAAGAGCAAGAGGGACTTCCAAAGATCATAAAGGAACTAGGAGTAGAACCTAAAATCAGCACTGGTTTTGAAGCCATCAAGACAAAGGGAGATAATGTCAAAGAATGCAGAAAGGGCAAGAAGGAAAAGAATAACAAGTCCTGACTATTAAATTGGCTGCAAAATTATCATTAGAGATTTTGACCAGAACAGGTGGGGGTGGTGAGAAGAATATAATATCCTTGCCTATATTGATTATACTTCACAGGCATCTGGCTTGGCTACAGTGTAAAACAGAATATTGGGTTAGATGGTCCTCTGATCTGACCAAGTTCAGCTGTTCCTAATTTCAGTGGAGTAAAAGGTGCAGAAACTAGATTAGACACTCCTAGGGAGGAAATGGAATACAGGAAATCTTATCAGCGCTTGCAGACATTAGACTCAATGTGTTCAGATACAAAGGGGAAATGTAGGAGGTAACTAGCTGGGCAAGGGAAGTCAAGGATGGGAGAGCCTGCTGTAGAATTGGCATGGGAACAGGGAGATGGATTAGCATAAGTAATGAAGGGAGTAAGAATGGGTGTGAAGGAGATTGAGAGAAGATTTGGTAGACGGAGTTACTGGGGAAACTGGAAGAATTAGAGGAAAATAATTGCAAAATTCCTCTGCCTGTGGGAGTGGTGAAGGGAAGTTGCAGGACATGAAGGAAGAAAAGTGATCTATTGGGAGTGTTGAGGTCACACCAAGCCAATTTGCAATTGTTACACCTTTTCAAATTGCAAACAGAAATAACACAGTGAAGTAAAATTAAAGCCATCTAATATTTAATTATTAATATAAGGATGCAATATAAGCATTTTTGTCCACACATAGCTTGCAGTCCTTTTGGTCAAACAGCTGTACACAGTGGTGACCAAGTGTCACAGTTGCCTCAGAATAAGTAAAGAAAACACAGTTCCCTCAGTATTTCGGATTTACCTTCAGGGCTGCCAGATGTGTGCCTCTTCCACGCACACTAGGAGCTGCAGGATAGGTCCCTCTTTCTAAGCTGTATCAGCAGCAGCCAACTTTCCTCCCACTTGATCCTCATCTCCTTTGTCAGTGGGAGACTGGGTGTGTAGATTGCTTAGCCCTGATCAGTCTCACACAGAGCTCAGAAATCCAGTGTATAGAATGGGTTGGCAAGTGCTGGAAGGTGTGCATTGTACTTAACGATTCCCTGGAAAAAGTATTTTTAGACACTCTCGCCAGATGGTCTAATTTTATTTTGGAAGCCCATGTCACCATAACTGGCCTTCCTCTAGGCAATCTGAAAATTCCATCCTCACCACAATAACAACCTTTTGGAAAACTAGTCCTAACAACAGTACTTTAATTTGCCACAGAGCAGCCAATTAAAACTACTTAAAATACATTGAGATCTCAACTCACTTGAGGGATACAAATGTCAACATGTAGTGGTATAAATGCATCTGATGAAATGGAAGATTTTTTCACCTGGCGATAGTGGAGATTGACAATAGAGGTTCCTCCTCAAAAGCCAAGCTCAGCAGACAGATTCTGATGTTGCTTAACTATTTCTGCAGGAGAAGAGAAATGAGAATCCCAACTACAGTTCTTTAGAGAGTGCAAGTATCATTTTATTACATTATTTCATTATGCATTTATTAATAAGATAAATTAAAGCTGTGCGTGTTCATTTTTTTTTCTTGCTTTGCCTTAATGTAGTTAATAATCTGAGGTTACTTTATTTTTATAAACCATTTGTATTCTTAAATTTTCCAAATATGACAATGCTTCTGATATTTCTTCATGTTCTGAATTCTTCACAGAAGGAAAGGCTCTGAGAGAATACCCGTAAAGGGGATTAATTCGTTCAGTTTTGTATATTTAAGTAGCATTCTTATTTTTTTTTTCTGATTAACTTTTCCCTGAAATAATGCCATTTTCATCCTGAGATTTACAAGAAAAAAATCTCACAGTAGACCAAACTAGCACTTTCATAGGTGGCTAGTTTGCCTTTTTGCCTTACTGAAGTGTAGAATCTAGTTATGTTTGGGAGTGGAGAGTTTTGATTTTATTCTTGTTTTGGTTTTTTGTTTTCTTTTTTTAAACTAATATTAACCTGTAGCAGCAACCACAAGAATAACAAAGTCAGGAAAAGCTTTTGTAGTTAATGATTTCTACGAGCATTTCTAAAATAGAGGAAAAATATGAAACTTCAGATTCTGAAAATTCTGTGGTTCTGAAATAATGGTCAAATTGTCTTCTCCTTTCTTATTTCAAAGTCAAGCTATCCATTGCACTATCAATTGCAAGCAACAGTTAGGACACAGAGCTTGAAGATCACAAAACAGGTCCCGGGATTCCCTGGAAAATTGTAGCTGTTTTTTAAACAAACACACAGAGAAATACTCCAAGGAGTTAAAAATAACAAAAAAGCAGGGATATTAATGTGGAATATTGACTGTTTAAGCTGAGTTCAACAAGTACCATTGTTCTCTGACTAAAACACTGGGTCATATATGTGGAGGTGTATTACACTGGCTCAGCAGATGTGAGTGATAGTATATTTTGAACCTCATTTTGCATATTCAGTCTGGCCTTTTTTTTTTTTAGAACTCTGAGCCCTACAACTTTTGGAGCTAAGCAAGAAAAATGTTCTCATTTGCTATATACCAAATTTTATCCAATTATGAGACAAAGTTTTCCTCTATGTAAGAATAAGTACTTATTGATTTAAGACGAAACAGGCATATTGATCCAAAGGAAAAATACACTGTACATGTTGATCAATATTTACCTTGCAGGACAAAACATCCTGGTATTCACTTCAAGGCATCAATATATACATATTACTGGATGTTTGTGTCATTAAGTCAGGTAACTGGGCTAGATCTCCATCTAACAGTATAAACTCTCTTAATGATTATTTTCCTAGTCAAATATTAGTCTCTAAAGGGAAGAAGGAGTTAGAAAACCAGAAAAAAGAATAATTGTTCACCTCCTTTGAGATAAATAATACTTTACATTAAACTCAGCTGATGCTTATCGAGAGACGCTAGACTGATTATATAATATAAGCAGTGAGAAATATTCCAAATTCCTCCTAAAAGTATTTACCTCTACCATGATAAAATTGGAAATCTTAGCATAGATGTTTGAAGATATTTAGGTGCCTAGCTTGTAATTAGTTTTGTATTAATTAGCTTGTACAAAAAGGAGCTGTTTTAATTTTCAAAGATGGGAAACATCTGAGTTCACAGAATACCTTTAAAAATCCTTTGCTATCCAGGGCTCCTCTCACTTTCAGACTTGCTGCAGGCCAAGGGCTTCTTCTGTCTGGAATTCATTGAGACAGAGCTAAGCATAAATTATACAAAGATAAACTAATTATAGTGTAATGGGGCAGTCATAGTACACATTTTTTTTCTCTGACATTTCTTTTCTGTCCCATAATAGCTCTAACACTGGGTTAATCACTTTTATTTAAATGTTTTCTTTATGGTTAATTTCACCCTAATATCACCCTTCTCCATCTTGAGTCTCTTGAGGCGCTCTCTACAAAGGACAGACCCAGAGAAGGGCAGGGGTGGGACAAAGAGCTGCTGTGACAGTTGCACCCTTAGTCTGTATTGTCAACAGTATCAGCATCACAATAACAATGTGTAATACATGTTGCTTCAGACCCGAATAAACAAGGTGACCTTCCCTTCAAAAAGCCTTTATTATCTCCTCAACTAAGGAATAGGCTCAATAGCTGTGGATCCCTCTGCATGTCTTTGCCCAGGTGAGGCCCTTCCTAAACCTAACTGTAGTTGAAATTCATGTTTAAATTCTCGTCACCTTGTGTCTCACCCTTGTCAGAGACAAACTTGTCCTCTCCTGTTCAAATGTATTCAAAATGCTGGGAACATCATTGCCTTAACACATGGTTTGGGGAGTTTTTATCTACTCCAGGCTCTCCATCTTTGGTTTAATCTAATACTTACTTACTGTACTTCTGCTGGAAAGGTCTTGTGTCCCGGACCACTCTCCCTAGACTGCTCTTTCTCTTTTCAAATCATCCTTTTCTTCTTGCAGGGCTGGGAAGGATATATCTGTATGTTCTACCCCAACTAATTGATTTTCTCCTTTGAACCTGTTTTTATCTGTAGGATAAGAGAAACTTTACAAATAATAAAAAACCTGATAGCAACTACAGTGAGTCTGCACTTCAACCCCTGGCCTATTTTGTGCTTGATAGGATCTCAGCCTTTTCCTTGAATTCCCTGAGCTGTCTGTATCTGTTGGTTATCTGTTGTCTAACTAAATATAGGTCATGAACTGTTTGCACACTGCTGCATGTGATGGACTCCTAGACCCTGAATGGCATCTGCCTGTTTTCAGGTAATGCATATAACAAAAATAATCTGAAGAGCAGCTTTTTAGAAGCCTGGGTATAAAATACTTCTTATCTGCCAAGCAGGCATCCCTGCACCTGGATGAAAGGAAGAGGTACAATATTCCCTATCTCTGCTGTGCATCCACTGGAGTAAGAAGTTGTACACTGGAAGTCAGCCAGCTGTGCTGGTATCTTCAAGCTACTAACAGAGTTTACATGACATGGCGTTAGTAGGAAGCTGCAGGCATGCCTTCTATGAGCTGCTGCCCCTTGTGAGACAGATCCAGTTCCAGTAAGTCAGGGGCAAGGCCACTAGCAGTGCTGGTGGCAGCTCTGGGGAAATGTATGTAAGAAAGCTGTGGTGCAGCTGTGAGCGAATGTGAGAGAAGGAGCAAATACCTAGACCAGTGAAGAAGGAAGAAGAGTTGCTCCAGGTGCTGGAGCAGAGGTTCCCCAACAGCCCATGGAGAAAACTATGTCAAAGCAGGTTGTGTCTTGAAGCCCATGGAGAATCTCAGTGGATTAGATATCCACCCTGAAGATCATGGAGGACCTATGCCACAGCAGGTGAATGAGCCCCAAAAGAAGTTGCATTTCATGGAGAGCTCATGCTGAAGCAGGCTCCTGGCAGGAAAGAAAGTGCAGTCCAGGGAGAGGAGCACACAGAGGAGAAGATTTTCTGGCAGGAATTGAGACCCCACAGGGTACTGAACCTTGTATAGTCCACTTCTGAAAGACTGCAACCCATGTTGGGGTAGTACGTGAAGTAACTTCCATGGGAGGGACTCTTCACTGGAGCAGGAGAACAGTATTATGAAAAAGGAGCAGCAAAAATGAAGTGACCACAAACTTCATTTCTCAACCTTCTGCCTCACTCAGTGGGGAGGACGCAGAAGCATCAGGAGTGAAGCTGAGCCTGGAAAGAAAGGGATGGAGGGAGGTGATTTTAGTTTTGGTTTGGTTCAGGATTTTAGTTTTTCCTATCCTTCTCTGTTGTTAATTGGCTATAAAATAAATTAATTTCCCCAAGCTGAGTCTGTATCCCAATCATGGTGGTCAATGAGTAAGCTCTGGGTCCTTACCTTGACCCATGACCTTTTTCATGGGTTTTTTTCCCCTGTCCTGCTGACAAAGGGGAGCAAGGGACTGGTTTGGTGGGCACCAGGTAGCCAGCCAAGGTTAGTCCATCACAAGCTCAGAGCTGGCTTCTCATCTGTCTATCTCAAGGTGAAGGCAGAGAAGACTCAGCCTGCCTTGCAGACATGCCCTTATAATGGATTCCTTTACCATACTTTCTGAAATTCTCAAAATGCTTATGGTGTTCTCTGAACACCCATGTGAAATAAAGAAGTGTTAACATTGCCATTTTCTCCAAGGAACTGTGGTAAAAAGAGGCTGAATTGTTCACAATAAACTGCACAGTGAGTATTATCCAGACCTCTTGCTTGGAATGCAGCAGTGGTCTCCAGAGCCTGCTTTACCTGTGTTAGTAATAGCAGACATCTCCCTCTTGGATTCTTTAACAGAAACTCTTAACCACTGTTAAATATAAAAAGTTTTGAACAAGTGATAGAGACCACAATGGTACTTTTACTACAATGGTGCTCTGGCCACATACCTGCCATCACTAACTATAAATAAAATAATCCAGAGAGATGTACCTTTTCAGTTATATTGAAATATATTGGAATAGGAAGGCATAAAGATAAGCTTACTTAAAATTAGCTTGTTTCTCTAGGCTCAAGATACTTTACATAAGTTCAGCAAGTATCAAAAGTTATAATTCATCACTAACTATGCACAAGAACAGTCTCCTGAGCAAGGTGGGGCCTATAGAAAATGGCAGATCTCACAGACACCAGTGTTGTTTTCTAGGGCCAAATGAGTGTAGTTATAAAGCTGACTTGAACTTTATTAGTACAAATGTTCAGTGAAAGCAAATCTTTCAGGAATGAGTATGAGATTCACTAAAAGGTGAATATTATTGCCCCATTTAGACAATTCGAAACCAGCCATATACAATTCACATAATCAAATAAAACGAATGTTGAAACAGCAATTGCAACAATTGAAAATGCAATTGTTCTGAGATCTTCACTAAATATATATTAGTAGTAAATTAACTTAAAAAATTTAGGTTTTGTTACTGAAGATTTTGTAAGCAGTGATGTTGAATCCATCCTTCAAATATTAGCAGTGTTGTTGTTTACTCTTTCTGAAAATTGAGAGTAACATACTTCTGAATCTTTCTAATCTGACTTCATTAGAGATTTGTGATTTGAAAAAATAGACAAGAGACTGCAAGAGATGGATTTAAAAGAAAACGAAAAAGCAAATCTCTAGGATCAGCACGTCTGTTCATTAAGACAACTCTACATTGCTTTCTGCTACTTAGAAGACAGCACCAAAAATTACAGCAGAGTTGTATCATTTCACCTTTGCCAGAGAATCCATTTAGGGGATAATCATAAGAGTAGTTGAGAAAGGAGATGAAGTGTCCATTTGCCAACCAACTACCATTCTAAATTTCTCATGTCTTCCTTATGAAGTCAAGATTAAGGTCATGCAAAAATGGACTTATATCTTTTTCCTACTTCCAGCAGCCTTCTCATGTAGGATTAATTTTGGCAGTAGTCCCTCAAGAGAAACATTAGTCAGCCCTTACACAACTCTGTTAGTGGAGAAATGCCTGATTAACAATGCTTTTCTTGGAATAGGTCCAGTATCTGAGTACGCTTAGGAACATCTTCATCTCTGTCTGGGTATATAAGTTGTAAACGCTGTCATCTTCACCTTGTTAACAAACAGCTCTAGCACCTCCATGTAATATACATTCAAAAAAACCAAACCAAAAAACCCCCCAAAAAATTCACCAAGGCACAAACCAAATGCTTTGATCCTCAGATGCAATGGATGGCCAAAGAAAGTGTGTGACAAACCCTCTTAATTCAGCCCCTTTTGTGTATAAAATACTTTTACCACACTTTTCTGAGAAGAAAATTAATTGAGAAATTTAAACAGAAGTACAGCCTTAGCTGTACAAGTTTGGAAGGGATCAGTAACAGAAGAATTAACAAGAGACAACATATTCCTTTTAAATTTGAACGTATATTTAATGATCTCTGAAAAACAGATGATTGTCTTTTTCTTATCACAGGCTCTTTAGAGCATCTCATCCAATCCCATTACTGAAGAAGGGTCAGCCAGAGCAGGTTGCCCAGGACCAAGTCCAGCTGGGTTTTGTATATCTGTACAGATGGAGACTCCACAACATCTCCAGTAATTGTGTTCAAATGTTTGAACACATTCAGAGTAAAAAAAGTACTTCTTGGTGTTCAAGTGACATTTTCTTCACTCGTCTCTTGTCCCATCAGTGAGAACCATTCAGGAGAACCTGACTTCTTCTCCCTTTTCTCCCATCATGTATTTAGAAATGAAGATCCCCTTGGGCTGTCTATTCCTGAGGCTGGACAGACCCAGCTCTCCCAGCCTTTCCTCGTAGGAGGGGTGTTCTAGTCCCTTATTGTCTTTCTTGCCCTGTGTTGGACCCTGCATGTTTTCCCTTATGTCTGATCAAAGAGTTCTGGAAACCTTGCAGATACACACTAGAAACGTACTACTAGATATGTACTACTACATAAATTACAGAGGTCCTGTTCAGAAGCATTTTAAGAAAAAGAAATATCAAATAATTTTTTCATTTGTAATTCTTAACAAAGTATGTCTGTTCTTAGTTTTGTTAGAAATCTAGAGTAATTATTGGACTTCAATAACTGTCTCCAGATGTAAATGGGAGTTGAATTTTATGTATGTTCTATGTAAAGCTAGTTGCCTAAAAAGAAGCATAAACTAAACTTTTCATTTAAAATAGCTGAAGCAGCAAATTTTTTTCCATAGGCCATAGGGGCAATTTTAAAACAGAGAGACTGAATTTTGGTTTCAGTTACATTAGACTGCATCCTACATGCAGAGTCATTGCTGGGTAGTCTTTGAAGCAAGAAGTGTGGTTCCTGCAGGTCTAGTTTTATCCTACCCGAGTGTGCTGTTGGTAACAGCAGTGTCTTAATCTTCTGTAGTCAGAACTTTCCTATTGTAGAAGGAAAGTGTGTCCTGCTCTCCTCCCCTGACACCAAGGTATTACTGTATGTAACCAAGTCCCTGACAAAACTGAATGCTCCATCTTGCTCAACAGACTGGGCTATTCATGTTGTGTGAGAAGACAACAGCTTGTGATAAAGTGACACCTATTACCTCTGTGCTCTGCCTAAAGATAAACAGCAATAACTAGAGTGTGTCTACCCTATGAAATGGAGTGGCGGTGTGGCTAGTTCCTATCTCCATCATACTTGTCCTGTAGGCAGACCCAAAGGTGAACCGTTCTTCCAACAGATTCTTCAGGTTACCAAAGCCATCTGAGTGAAAATGACAATGATCAACCAGCAAAATAATGAGATAACAAGCTGGATGTGAATGAGACCTGAATTTGTCCTGAGTTTTTTCTTAGCTTTGGTCCAGATGCAGCTATGAGCAGGAAGTTTTAGAAGGGATGCTTTTCAAACAGTGATACGACAGAATATGTGGGACTGTCAATGTCTCTGGTATGCCCCTTCCCAAGTGTTTTGTGCATGTGTACATGGATGTGTGCATATGCACACCCATAACCAGAGCATTTGATTCTACTAAAATTGTAAATACATGAAAACTTGAGATTCTCCTGGCTGAAGAGCAACTATGATTCAACCCATGGTTACACATCAGTCAGTCAACAGTCTTACAAGATGCACTTCTCCTTGATTCCAGAAGTGTCTGTAGTCATATTCAGCCTATTACATTTCCTTACTGTAAAACATTCTTCTACATTAAAAAAAAGAAGAAAACAAACAAAAAATCCACAAACACCCCTCCCTTCCCATGCACTATTTCTAGAAAGGAAAAAAGTTAACAAAACCACTGATGACAAACCGTTATTCTCTTCTTTCACCTACACACAGATTAAAATCTCACATAGCTGATCATGCCATCCATGTTTCCTTGCATTATTACAGCAATTATTTATCTCATGTTTGTGTTAGTGTCTATAAGGGACTAAGAGATGAGTGGCCTGACCTCTTAGTAAGAAGCTCACAAAGAAAGAATGGAGAGGCTGAGGTAGAGAAAACCATACAAGGGGGGCTTTAGAATCTTACACAGGTGAGTAAACAGTAGTATGGTAGAAAATAGTGGGAAATACATAGCCTGGAGAGAGCAAGGGACTTGTAGTTGAATTCAGGGAGGTCAGCTGGTGAAAGAAATCATGTGGGAAAAAAGCCTGAAATGCTTATGTATAAGTGAGATACTTGAATTATGGGAGAGATCAAGTAAAGGACAGTGGGAAGCCAGTGTAAATTGGGAGAAAGGTGAGTTAAGTATGTTGCAACAATTCCTGAGGAGTCAGCACAGCAATGAAGAGAGGAAAATTACATGAACAGATTGATGGGAAAGAAAGATCTTGGTGGGGATATTTTCTATTTATATGTCCATAGCATAAGTGATATTTCCCAAGATGTGTAAGTAAAGAAATATGTGGAATTTTGAGATGATTTTGAGGTAAAAGCATTAGAGCTTTGCTGAGAGATGACGAGTTCTTTTCTAAAGCTAAAAAATCCGAGACTACAGTTTAATGGGTAAAAGATTCTAAACAAAAGTCTATTAAATGTTAGACCTTATGTGCAATTGGAGCAGTGATCTGTGTTTCCTAAGTAATATTCAAATACCTGCCAATCAAACATTTAGTGTGAGGTCCATGATATTTTTTTAAGTATTTCTGGCCCAAAGTTCCAAAGTACCATCAAAAGAGCCATCTGAAGTACATTCCAAAGTACCATTTGAAGAGCCATTTGAAAGGAAAATAGTCCAATGGGGGATTTCTCAGGGTGAGGGAAGTAGCTACAATAAGGACTGTGAAATGATCTGGTCACACTTAGCATTATAGTAGAAAGCATGGTTTGTGGGAGATTTCTGGCTGTAGAATACAACATACATTACCCTTGTGTACCTCTGAGCTTCTGATAAATCTTCACCATCCTCATCTTGATCAGAACTTCTGATTCAGTATTCCAGTGAGAACTTCTCACCCAACAAATTCAGGATCCCACAAGCAAGCCCTCTGAATAATTAGAACTAAAATAAAAATTTTGTGACAGAAAGCCAAGAGAAACACCTGCCTGGCACACTCCAGCTGTTGCACCTAATATGCATGCTTTGTGCTTAACACTTTTTTTATTGATTCTCAATTTGCAAATCTTTCTTGTTGTACTTTTATATTTAATCATCAGCACCTGCCTAGTAATGGACTGAACCAGCATGAATGTGGCATGCTGTCCATTTTGAGGATTCATGTTGTATGAGTGCTGCAGGAAAGCAATAAATGGGAAATGGTAATACACAGCAGTAGAAACATAGTACCTTCTGCAAAACAAATTACTATTTGTATTTAAAAATAAATCTGAAAGAAACCATTCATTGTGCAGTCTTGTTAGATGCTTCCCACAATAAATCTAGCAATGGAAAAGCCTCTTTGGCAGATTTCATCTGCCATAATCATCTGCCATAAGATTTTGCTGGCAGTAAATTAGACAACTCTAAGGCCACTTTTTTTTTTATTATTTTTTTTTCTTCTTTTTTTCTTTTTTTCTCTCTACATTGCTCTCCCTTTACAGGCCACTTTGGCTCATTCTAAATCCCCAGTAATGTCACTGGAAATACCACAAGGGGAGGATTGTAGAATCTGACTCCTCAGGCAAGTGCCTGAGTGTATATCTGCAACTATCCCTTAAGAGATCTGTTTGATGCAGCTCTGGGCTTGGGAGACATCACTGGGATGGTGAACATCTCTTCACACTGGCCACTGCTTCTCTCCCAGCAAAGAACTTGCTGTATATGAGAGCAGCCTGGCAACAGTGAGCTCAGTGCTGCCGTGGCTGTGCTGCTGGTCACTCTCCAGGGTGCCAGTGGTAAAAAGATTTTTCGTATCTACTAGGTATAGAGAGCTTCTGTGAGCTGTTAACAAACCTAAACACAGTGAATTACAGATCATATCTTGCAAGATTTGACTTTAACAGATTCAGCTCACACATGTCCAGCAACTCAATTTTGACCTTAAAATTTTGTCAAGTATTTAATGGGACATGGCCTGTGCAGTGAAAAATCTGCCTTTAATAATATATGCCAAATCAGTTCCCTCTTGGTGTGCTGGAGCACAGGAGAGCAGCAAACAGCTCCTGAAAGAGCCATTCCCCAGTGGAGTGTCAGTCCTTTTACTCTGAAATATCCAGACTCACATATCTGTGGAAAGTTGCTGAGTTCCCTTGAGTTAACCAGCTTCTGCTTTTGAAGGTGTCTGGTGAAGCTCTTCCTGCCTGTATTCCCGGTCCTGCTGAGGATGAGCTCTTTATGATTTGCTGTAGAAAAGTACTAACTGCAAGGCACATGGTGGCACCTTTTTGTGGATCTTTTATAAATCTTTTTTTCTTTTTACTACCTGAGAGTGCCAGGTGTCCTACTCATCAAATGCTATTGATTCCCTGTATGCAAATCTGCTGGAAGACATGGGGTTCTTCTGGAATAAATATGAGGAGAATTTGCCTCTAAGTTTCAACCCTATCAGATCCATAAAGTCTACTTATAAGTTACAATAAAAGGAGGGTTCTGCAACTCTTTAAAGATACAGTGTGAAAAATCAAAAAATTGAGAAGCATCAAGTCTACCTGGCTCATTTCACGCATACCCGGATACTATCCCAGTTTGTGAAGCACACAGCAGTCACATCTGCAGAGCTTCTCTCAGGGAAGAAGCGCCTGAAATAAATCCCCGAGTACAGTCTTACCATTTCTGTTCTAAAAAAAAAGCCCAGCGTACCCTCGGAGACCTAATTTTGTTCCATAGTACAAACTTTTAGGAAGTAGTAAACAGTTTCTGTTTCAAAGAGTTTGCATTCTAAGCTCGTGATCTTTCCAATGCCTACGTGCTTAACTTTTTTTTTTTTTTTTAATTATCCAGTTTAAATCCATAAGATTATACACATTCATAAAGCTATGCCTAAACTTTTGTCATATGAGAGCAACGATAAAGGTAGGATGTGAGAAAGGAAGTATTTATTATCCACATCTTGAGGATGAGGAAACTGAAGCACAGCAAAAAATGAGATCCTCATCCTCCACAGAGTGTAAATGTGCTTAAATCTTAAGCATGAGTAGTTTCCATCAGGTTTGCCGTGCCCTCCGGTCTGAAGAGTAAGGTCTGGATTCAGCGTCTGTCTCTGCCACGGATTTTAAGTAAGTTACTTAAGTTCTGGTCCTGCGATTAAATTCAAGTGCACAAAAAGCGCGGGACGCATTTTGCACGGGATGCGAAAGACTAGGTTAAAGTAAAGGATGATCTGACCCCATCGTTTTGAAGGTGGACGTCTGCAGCGGACGGCCAGTGACTCTTGGCCGTATCGCTGTGCCTGGTGGCTGCCTGCCGTGCAGGGACACCCGAGTCCCGGCACCGCATGAGCCCGGTCCCGAGGGCGTCCGTGGGGCTGCGCGGAGCTCGGCCCCTCTCCCGCGCTTCCAGGTGCTTGCAGCCGGCGAGGCGCCCCGGTAACAGGTGCCTCAGCAGGTAAATGTCCCCCTGCCCCGGGACCGGCGCACTCCCTCCGCCGTCCCAAGTACCGGTACCGATGGGGCGGTGGCGTGCGCGGGTGTGGAGCGGGCGGCGACGGCGGCGCGGGGCGGAGGGCGGGCTGGAGAGCGGGAGCGGCGGGGGAGGGACCGGGCGCGGAGCCACCGCCCGCGGGGCAGCGCCGGCACATGGAGCGGCGCCAGCCGCGCCGCCACAGCTGCC
Organism: Sitta carolinensis; assembly: GCA_032173965.1. Lineage (NCBI taxonomy): Eukaryota > Metazoa > Chordata > Aves > Passeriformes > Sittidae > Sitta > Sitta carolinensis. The sequence continues at coordinate 83,569,750 of CM063284.1, forward strand.
GCCCGCCCCGGCCCCGGCGTAGCAGGTACCGCGGGGCGGGGGGTCCCGGGCGGGCACCAGCCCCAGCCCCCGGGGCAAGCGGGGGGGTTAGCCCCGGGCGGCTGCGGTGCGCGGGTGAGGAGGGGCCGCGCGGAGCCGGTGCTGCCGCGGAGAAGTTGCCAGGCGCGTTAAGTGGGAGACTGCGGAGCCCGGACATCCCATCCTATCCAATCCCATAATCATTCCTTTCTCCCCCTTCTCCCTGTCCCACACGCTTTTTTCTTTTTTTTTTTTTTTTTTTTTTTTTTTTTTTTTTTAATTTGAAAACATTTAGCCGGACATACAGCTCGGGTGTAATCCGGGCGTTTTAGAGAGCTTCCTTAAAATTTCAGAGATGAGTAGCCATGAGGAGCTGGCAGAGAAGGGGTATTCATTGATTCAAATGCGGATTGGTCTGTGTTCTCGAGTCAGCTACAGCACTTAGGTTCAGTCAAAGCCCGCGTTCCGAGTGCTTGCGCCTGTAGTTTGCAGAGGGGAGGCAGGTACGGAGGTCGTAGAAACTACTAGGAAATTGTAAAATTAGCAGCCCCAGTGCGCTTGAGGGGAACGGCATTAGAGAAGTTGCTGACTTCCGAATAGCGGTGGCACCAGAAGTTTTCCTTCTTGTCATACAGCCTGTCACAGCTGGAGGGTTTTTTCACCCTGCTTCGCAAAGTTATCCCTCTCTGTGAAGGGACGGTTTCGCTCTGTTGTCGTTGCTAAAGAAGATGCGCGTAGTTAGAAACTGTGTGTGTGAAGAAATGAGTTCCCACTGCAGCAGTCGGTTCTAAGGAAACTTTTAATTTTGTGCTTCAAGAAACCTGATTACTTCTTGGATTGCTTTTCTACCTTGGTTTAGAAGGTATGGTAACACTGCCAGACATTGTGCAAAGCATTCTGTTTCCAAAATTGTTAAAAGTTAATAATACTGTGTCAGAAAATTTTGTAGTGTATGATTGCAAATTATCTCAAAAAAATGATGTTTTGTGGGATGCAAGAATTTTTAGACCTGTATGGTATGGCCACTGGCTTAAACTATGTACATTGTTGTAGAGGAATATGTTATTTTTTTTTCTTCTTTTCTTTTCCATTTTTTTTTCTTTTTCTTTTTCTTTTACTGAATCTTAGTGCAAGAAGTATTTTCAAGGACTTTTCATGAAGGTTAGAAGTTAGGATATAGAGCTTCTCGATTGCGTATTTTTCTTTCTGGTATCCGGATGCTACCAAGGTTACATCGATATGCATTTACTATCCAAATGTCCAAACCCTGCCCAAATTAAATAAACCAAGTATATAATCCTGATTATATTTTGTGCATTCACATTAACAACACATTTTATGGACTTTAATAGTTTAGTTTTAAAATTTGAAGCTGAAATGCATTGTAAGGTCCAAATCCTTAAAAGACACGCTTTGTTAGTTTCAGTTGACTGCTCACATCAGTTGTAACTCACATGGACTCTGCAGTACCATGGAGTATGACTCGCTGTTAAACATTATAAATTATCAGTGAAATGTAAAGAAATAGCATATTAATACGCTGCATTTAGAAATAAGTACTAAAATTCCTTTCAAATACTTGGAAATACTTTATCTGAATCAGCTAAGCAGGGGCATGTTCTGAGTGGCTTGTGGCACTGCTCTCTCAACTTGGTAGTGAATTGCAGTTTAAGGTGTTTGAAGCCTTAGTGAAATAGAAAAATGAAGGATGTGATGCCTTTAGCTTCTGAATTTCCCAAGCAAAATTTTTGCACTTAAGTGACTTTGTTTATTTTTTGTTCTATCCTTTACTGAGGGAAAATGTAATTCCAGAAAGTGAGAATGAATTTGTCCATATTACCATGAAAATGCCCGTTCATGGGTTAGTATAACAGTAGATACAGTAGTTGATACTACGTTTCCTTTCTAAAATATTTCATTGCTCCCTTGCATAGACTACTTTCTAACATTGGCATGCTCTGCTTTGATTTTACCTCGTGTTGGTCAAAAAACTGAATAAAAACCACAAGATATACTGCTTGGAGTGCCTTATGTCCCCACCCTTTCAATCCTTAGCAAAACTGTACCAAGTTTTAGTTAGATGTCTGTATGCCTTACTTCTTTATCAAAGCCTTTGAAACTGAAGCCTGGAGACATGAGAAACCAAGTGCAGACTGTGTGCAAGACCAAGAACTCTTAAAAGAGTTCATGTCCTTATGATAGCTGTCTGTAGCAGAACTGTGGGGGGGAAGTGTCCGAAATACTGCAGAGCTCTACACTTTACATAGTTCATGTTTCTGTTATCCCAGACTTGCTTCCAACCTTAAAGATTTTCTCACAAATCTTAGTATTGGTGACTACACAAGTGCTCTTTTTATTTTCCTTTTTTATTATTATTATTTTTATTTTATTTTTCTTTTTTCTTTTTATTTTCTTTTTTTTTTTTTTTTTTTTTAGTAAAGTAGGTGAAACTCAAAACATGATATACTGCAAATTTATGAAAAAATATAAATAGAAATTATATCCTTAATTATAAGGTAAATTTAAGATAAAAGCCAAGGAGAAATCAGGTTTATCCACTGAATGAGAAGACTGACCAGACTAGAGTCAATGGAAGTCCAATGCTGGACATCCCCAGCATCCAGGACTTCAAACCTAATGCACTGATCTTCACAAGAGTCCTCTACCTACTGGGTATGGCTTCCAGGGGAAATGACAGGAATGCAGAAACATAGTATGAAATTGTACTGACTATCCTAATTCAGTCAGGAAGGAGTGACGGTCTCTAGTATTTGAAGAGGAATCACTAATGTCTCTGGGACAATGCAATGATGGGAAGACAGGGCAGAGGACTCTTCTCTCTTTACCCTCAAGCTCCTGGTAACTGGAGAAGCTTAGGCACTGATACTATGTGCATCCTTTATCCCAGCTGAGTATTTCTCGGAGTGGCTACTTAATTACAAGTGAGCAAAATATCTTAGTGTGTTTGCAGTAGATCCCATACTCCTGAGTTGCATTAGAGAGACAAGATTTTCATATACCTCAGACTTTCCACCGCAGCTCCCAGCTGCCAGTACTCCCTCCAGGAATGATCTGCTTGCTTGTTCCCTTATATAAATGTGAACAACACCTTTGTTATTTGTGTTTCATTCAGCGTACCATTAAAAAATGCAGTAGTCTCCATCTCAGCATTACTCCAGCAGTTTTTCTTTCCCTTGTGGACCTTAATACCAAAAGCCTGGTCTGCTTGCCACTTCCACTGCTTAGCAATGAAGAAATATAACTGGATAACCAATCCATAGAGTTTTACAACAATGCAAAACTTCTTTCTCATCATTAAAATTGGATAACTCCAAAATGAAGCCAAAAACATTTCCAGACATATTTTATTTGAGCTTAGGTACTTCTTATGCTAACACCACAATTTTGCAGAAAACAAGAAAATGGGTCCAGTCTGTATTTCAGCTACAGAAAACAAGGGCATAATGAATTGTATGCTGTTCTGACAGATCATTTTTGGCAATGTTCTCTTAAAAAGTCCAGAAGATATCGAAAGTCATGGATCACAGCCTAATTGTGTGGCTCTTTGTCAGGAAAAACTTCCATTGAAGGCTTGTGGGATTTTTTTTTTTCTCCTGTTTTATGTGCAGGAAGAGCTGGGTCCATAGTAATTTTTGTTTTTTCGGTCAAGATTCACATATGTACTTCATTATATTTTGACCAGCCATTACTTTCTACTATTATTAAAAGTAATAGAATTAGAACAAAAAAATAATAGTGAAATAGTAGAATTTAGTGTAGCAATAATGGATTCTTTGGAAAATGTTGTCATCCTTAGGGGAGTAAAGCAGGATGTGCTGCTGGCTCCCCTGGAATTCCCCTCCCAAGTGACAAATGCCACTTTTCTAGCGAGTATAAGATACTCAGAAAGAAAGAACACTGGGAATGCATTATGCCAGCTGAGAAGTGGAAGATAAGGACTTTCATCAGTGTTTTCTGGGACTATAATTCTTTGGGAATCCTTTTTAAATGCTTGCAACTCAATGCAAGAGTCAAAAGGGGAAAGACGTATTCTTCACCGGTAATTTTTCTGTAATCCAAAGATTATTTTTGCTCCCCCCACCCGACACTGGAGTGGAAAATTGTTGAGAGATGAAAGTGAATGCCATCTGAAGCAAGGCAGACAGACTCAGTCTTGTAAGCTTTATGGCATTTTTTAAACAGGAGGCTACTTTAAAAGTAAATACCTTCCATTCATCCAAAGTAGCTTCAGGAGTTTTCTCTTTTTGATGGCTATCCAGCAAAGTGGACTGACTTCAGCTGAAAAACTCTTTACTTCCAAGGTCAGGGGTGGCTTGTTGTCCCTACACGTCCCTAATCTATACATAAACCTAACTGCAACTCAACAAAAGTTTTGTTTGCTTCCTAAATTTAAACAGAATTATATGTACCCCTTGAGGTATGTTGAAATGCATCTTTATTAAAACCCTGACAACTTCTGCCTCACCCTTCTCCTTCAGAACATGGTTTCCTCCATGTTTTAAGGTGGTGAACAAAAAGAGATAATAGGGATTTTTGCACTAAGCAGTTTACTACCAACACTGTGGTGGTTGCAAAAGTAGGTCCTAGTTCTAAAAAGGTACATACATGTTCTTAGCTTTGTTTGTACCATTGCAAATTCTTGAGGATAGGACCATGCAGGTTTGGAAACTGCATGACACGCTCATGCTTCCTGGTAAATGCTTCCAAAGGCCATTAGGACTGCAGGTTTAGATGAGCAGTCACACTGAAATCATCATATTTTTTAAAGCAATGGGAACTGTCCACTTCTCTTGCTTATTTTGCTTCTTTCATCTGAAAGATTTACATTTCTTCTTCTGATCCCACTTAATCTAGCTTTCTCAGTGAAAGAGAAACTTGCTCTGTAAGACACATCAGATTCCCCGCTGAATTGGTTAATTTCTCTGCTTGTTTCAAATTACTGAACACAGCAGAGCAATCACAGTATAAAGCTGGAATTGACCATAGTGGATTGGACCAAAATACTTGCAAAAGCAGAGTCGGTTAACTAAAATATATAGTGGGGAGAAATTTGTTAATCTGCTTTAATTTTAGGAGTTATTTTTAGTTTTATTTAATGGTTAAAAGAAAAATCACGCCAATCTCTGATATACTTATTCGGGCTGGCAATGTCCTTTAATAATCCATAACAGCCTGAACAGTTTGACGGGAAATTAGGAAGCAATTCTGTGATCGTGAAGCAGAGTTACTAAAACCTTCTATAATTCGGCAAATTGTCTACTGATATGTTGTAGAGTATACTTGGCAATAACAATCCTCAACACAAAGAGGTGCTTTTATGTTTTCTCTACTGTATATTTAGATGCACTATGGTGAGTACATCCTATGCTTTCTAAATCAGATAAATAGATATATACAAAAATTACAGTTCTTCGCCTGCTGTTCGCCTCCCCTTGAGTGAGAGCTCTGGAAGAATATCCAAGAGCTCTATTTGACCACTTGAGAATATGCTGTATGCTTAGATTGAGTGCCTTAATTTACACCCCTCACCTTTTATAGTCAGTTTATATGATGGAATATGTGTGTTGTCTTTGTCCTGGTGCATTTGTTCCACTTTTCCGCTTGAGTTTTAGTGAATAAAGGTGACAGGGCTTAATGAGTTAATAAAACTTCCCCTTAATTAGGAAAATTACCTTCATGTTTTTCTCGTATTGGGGAAACAATTTATAATGACTCTGGTTGCAATTCAAAAACTTGAAGGAAGAACCTTTTTCATATTTGCAATGATATCAAGTCCAGCAATTTTCACACAAAGTCAATAAAAGAATGGATTTTTTTATTATCTCCTTTAGCAATGAATTGTTACATGAATATAGCTCAAGCACAGAAAATGCTAGGAGGAGCACATATGGAAAACACATACATGATACAAGATGCACTTTTTATCATTTGTCAGTGATTTGAAAAAAGAATTCCCAAAGAACTGAGAATTATGTAGGATCTTTGAGACAACTTTTTTTACACTCTCACAATTGTTCCCTAACACAGAAATTAATTTTACATGTGCCAGACATTTAAATGTTTCACATCTGCACTGTTAGCAGAGTTCTTTTCTTAATCTTGTGTGTTGAATTACAGTGCTTCCTTCATTTTGCAGACAGGAGCTCCCCATTGAAATTTCACTGTATGCTTATAATTGTATTGTCAATTCGTGTAGTTAACCAGCATTTACACTAGGCAGAAATAGAGAAATGACTGAATAAACTAAACATCTCCTTTGACTATGTAGAAAATGCTGAATACAGAATTAGTGCAGAGGGAAAGAAATTGATCCACGTAGTTTTAAACTTTTGTCTACTTTAATTCAGTCCTTTAAAAGACATGGAGGTATTTGTTTTGGGTTTTTGAACAGAAATGGAAGGACACTGAAGTGCTCATTATGACTGTTAGTTTTCAGAAAGGACCACCCCTCACCTTGGTAGTTATTATTTACATTGAGCTGTGTGATGAGGCGGAAATTAAAAATAGAATTAAAATGGTTCTAAAGTAGAGTCATTCACAGAGATTGTGAAGTGTAGCATATTAAATTACAATAATAAAGCTAATTATCAGCTGCTTGCTGAGATATTGAATGCTTTTAATTAAAATGAGTTTATAGAATTCTAGCAGTTTTCTTCAAGTACTTGAAGATTGGTTACACAATACAGATTACCTTTTTGCCATGTTTAACAGTCTTCCTGTTGCATGTTTAACCATATTTAGCACATTTGTACATGAAGTTACAAACCTGTTTATATATATATATTAGCTCTTTGGTTTCAAATGAAGCTTAACATTAAATCCTTTTACAAAGGTGTCTTTATTCACTTCTTCTTTTGGTTGTTGCCCTCTATTCCTTGACTTCCATGGATACAAGAGGCTTGGTTCTGTTAGGTCAAGACCTTCTGGTGCATTTAGAAATGCAGCTGTACTATCATTCTGCAGGCAGATGCAACTTCCAGCTTAAACCCCAAAAAGCCTGATGAAGAATTATGGTCATATATGACACATACATGATGATACCACTCCTAACCTGTTTTTAATGTACAAATTCTCCTGTCAGTTATGTTAAGGGCTATAGGAGTTTACTGTGTTTTTCAGGCTGCAACTTCCTATTCCTTTATTAATTTAATTTATTAAACTTCTCTTTATGTATCTTGGGTGACTAGGACCCATTTTAGGAGGTTCACTTCTGTTTAGGTTTTAAAGTGGATTGGGGTTTTATGGTTTTGATTGTTGGTTTAGAGTTTGCTAAAGGTGAAGCCTGTGTGATGAGAAGCTAATGAAACATGTCAGAGACCACACAAACGAGATGTGCTCACTCCATTAGAGCCAGCTGCTCTAGTGACCAGAGTGAGCAGTCCCTTTCCTGCCATGGGGATACTTACAGAAGTGGGGGTTGCACAGTGAGTCCTTTCCCTAAGGTGGCTATGGAAGTATAGCTGGGGTTTGCCACTTTGCTTGTTTTTCACAGTTAACCCAGAGCTGCAACCACTGAGGAATGCATGTTCCCCTCACATTTTATATTTGCAAAAGCACCTGCAGAGCACCAGATCCCTTGTAGAAAGTTTACTTCCCCTCCCCTCAAGACTTTGTGAGTGCTTATTTTCTGCTTTGAAGTTTCATGGAAGTGTATCTGCCCCTGTGGGCCACGCTCAAGACAGAAGTGTTCCTTCAGGCACCTTTCTGTCTGCTCAGCATGGCAGCAGCTAAGAATTGTCAGGAGACGTGGATGTGGTGTACATTTGTGGAGGCCTTGCAGCACAAGTGGTAGAGCTCTCTGTAGATGGAAGGACAGCTCTGAGTTTAGGTGTGCTGCTGTAAGACCAAAGTGGCTCCACAAACATCAGCATTTGTGAATCCACTTCCTTAAAGTGAGGTTCCATTGTGCTATGTGTGTGCACATCTTGCCCCAGAGAAGTCAGTACCTACATAGCTTGGGAAAAAGAGGAGAAAAAGGAACAGCTAGTCTTTGGCATTGGATTAGGTCATTCCATTGAATCACATCAATGACCCAGTCTTTTAATATCCTAAGAGAACAGGGTTGTAGAAGGACTGACATGATTACACATGTTTTATATCAATTGATGAAGCCTTGTTTAGATGCTAAGCATTAATTTTCTTGACAAGGAGATTTACTTTTGAATTTGCTGTGAGACAAAACAATAAACCAAAATTTATCAATAATTAATTTGCTGTATTCTGAAAGATTAGAAAATCTTGACCTTCCAATGACTTCTTCTTATTGACACCTGGAATTCTAAAAGGTCCTAAATCTACTTCTGGTTGTAATTGACATTAAGTATAAATGGAGCAGTACTTCCTATGATTCATGGCATGTATTTTGATATATTATTAAGACATAGCATGAGTTATATTGTATTGAAAGTTGCAAGGAGGGAAATTCATGACATGTAAATTTTCTTTGGGAAAAATGCTGACTAACTCTAATCCAAAATTTTTGTGTGATCGTGGTCACTTAGATGCTTCCTTATTTAAAACAAAATCCACATAGCCTTTCAGAAGGGTTGTTTGTTGATTATCAGGTAATTTAAATTTGCAGTATTTGATTCTTTTTCCAGAAGACTGTAGTAGCTTCATCTCTGAATCTGGTATTCATAGTCTGAAGAGGAAAGCATATAGGTTAGAGTTCCTTGTCTGAACAGCCTTGAAGAAATAATTTCATCTATTTTTAAAGGAATTTTATCTATTTTGTAGCTCTTGTAATAAGGGGCCAAACTTTGAAGCTATTCATATTCCTAAATAGAAGAATTATCTATTAGCACCTAGGTACTAATACCTTTCCTTCTGTAAATGAGAGAGAGACAGGTTCAGCATTTGAGAGCTAGATTGTTTTGGTCAGGTGCCCACCCAGCTTTTGATTTCTAACTTTGGGCTCCTAAATTAGCTGATAAACTAAAGAGATGTGACTGCATTAAATACAATGAAGCCATACACACTTCTTATGCTAGTGACAAATTTGATTCATGGGTTAAACTTAAACAATGAAAAATTGCAAAACATCTTTTTCATGCCAAACTGAAACAGACCGTAATTTTAGGGTTTTAGGTCAGAAACATTTCTGAAACATTGTTCTTTTAGATAAATCATCGTGAAAGTTTATTGATTTACAACTTGATAACAAATAGATGCTTTAGTGCAAATTTTCATGTCTGTACATAGGATCTCTGATTTTCCAGTGACAATTCTTTTTTATGCTGAGCAGAGAAAAGGGAGAAAAATCAGGGCATGGTTTCCTATTCATAGATTTACCGTACCAAAGGCAAAAGGTAAATTCTACTCTTATCACTTAAAATTTAGCCCAAGACCTGTTTGCTCAAGTCTGGTGTGACAAACCTTTTAACAGACACAGAGCCAAAGCCTACACATGGCCAATTGCAGAACTGAGATGGGGTGAGAGATGTCATGTCATATATTCTTTGCTCATATAGGGCCTAAGCTGAAGTAGCTGGGATTTAATTAGTATTTACTAGATACAATAAGAGTACAATTTTCCTCTGGAAAGGATTCAAAACTCTTCAAAATCCTTGAGTATTTTTTAAAGTTGGGTTTTGTTTTTTGTTGTTTTTTTTTTTTCTCTTATCAATTTGTGTAGTGCTTGTGGATCTTAATCTACATTTAGGAACCATGGTTAATTGTTCTAAGTAATCATTGGGAAGGAAAAAAAAAATCTTTCCATCATCACTTTTCACTTTTCTACCAGCTCTATTTCCCCTCAGTGTTTCATCCCTGCAAAATGGATCAGCCTTACCAAATGCCTTAAAGTCACCTAATTCAAGGATAAACCCTGATGTCATCAGTGTGAGATCCGAGGGTGTGTGTTTCAGGACAGGCAGTCATCCAACCTCACAGAAATCAAGCTAAGACTATTCCACTAAAAAAAAAAAATATATACCAAAACAGAACCCCACAGCAAACTGTACTCCAGTTTACTTTCATTAAAAAAAGAAAAAACAAACATGCAAAAAAATCAGGCCTGTAGTTTAGGTCTTCATTTAAGAAATCAGGAAATGGGACTTCTCAATTGGGAAAAAT